>JACMZG010000022.1:42043419-42060201 GCA_018340805.1 Microvelia longipes | reverse complement strand
TGTGCATCTGAAATGTTCCACCCTGTATATTGCCATGATCATGTTTTAAAATCAAATTCAAGAGATATATTCAATTATCTACAAATAATATAAACTTAGCAATAATCACAATAGCAATGATATTTATTTCGGTACCAATAACAATATGTACACCACCCATAGTACCTACAATTTAAACCACCACTAGACTTTAAATCTTGTTTAATTCCATCAGGTATAGAAATTGCCTCTACATTCTTTGGTTCAACCGAAGGATCAGAGATGACACCATTAATATCTGCTTGACCCGATGTAGCTGGTAGAGATGTAGCTAGTGCTGATAGTAGTAGTAGTGTTGATAATATCAAGCCTAGTTTCCCCATTATCTGTAACAATTAAACAAGCACTTATAACATAGGTTGGCACTTATAACATAGGTTGTTTAATGTAAATTGAACAAACATTCTATGGCTCTTAAAAACTATTTTTTGAACACACGTCGCACATTACAGCATACATGCATTTCTTTTTTTTTCTTTGTTTATCTTTAAATTAAAGTAAGTTTTTATTTCCAGACGATGTATAATGTGAAGTTTATTGACTAGTTTTTAGGGAGTAAATAAGCACACTCCCTTGGAAGAGAAAAGTGTTTTCTATTATTGGGTTGTTAGAGCCAATTATATCCATTTTTTTGGGGGGAGTATTCTTTAAATTTATACAGATGACCGATCAATTTTTAATTTTCCTTGGAGTGGCACCCCCATAATTTATAAGTGAGAACCGACCAAAAACTTTTTTTACTGTCGTATATTGCATATACATACACATATACATATATTGCTGGTTAATGAAGCCAAAGAAATATTTTCCGGAAAGCACAAATAGACCTAAAGAATGATTTTTGTACCAAGTTTCAAATTTCTTGCATAAATACACAGAGAGCTACGATAATCACAGATACCTACTCACACGCACACACATATACAGACAGAAATATTTTCATAAACTACGTAGGAGGTTCAAAATGAATAATTCATGTTAAATATTGGTTTTGAAATTATATTGCTATAACAATTCTTTCCCTATACCTATACGGTATAAATGGGGAAAAGTATAAAATGCGAAATACAAATACTCTTGTGACCAGTTTTGTGGAAACTGCTTTTTCATACCCACCTGCCCTTATTATGTGTGTATATTATTTCAGGATTATTTTAAACTCCTTGTGAATACGCACAAAAGCTGTTATGTTAGTAAAGTAAGTCAAATTTTTGAGTATAAGCAACCCGAGGGTTGCTTATATAATAATTCAGTTTATATTATAATTCCTGTTTTTGGGCCTTTCGGCCCTTCAGGGTTCGCCCTGCGGGTAAAACCTCGGGTGGGTCACATCTACTATGCTCAAAGTAAAGCTAAAGTTGGCGAAATCTTTTTACATCAAATTCTATCCATAAAAACTGAGAGCATAGCCCGGGCTGTGAACCCCGGACCTCCGGTGCCGAAGTCCAGTACTATTCGACTGCGGCTACGAAGGTAGTGTTAAAACCTGCGTTGTAAAGCAGACTGAGATATAATACAACTACAGTAATGATCCTGTGGAAGTATAATCTCGGGTTTCAATTAAAACTTCAATAATTATTCACCCAATTTGAAATATTTTAATTCTATAATTTTAATTAAATACGGCTATAAATTGGCACGGAGTAGATATCCGCGATATAGAGGCATCAGTTAAGAGAACTGGACAAGCAAAATACGATACGGAAGCATTTGTAATGTGAATAGGGCATCTGGGCAAGCATATAATAGAGCTCCGCGCTTTTGGCTATAATAACCGCGTCAAAAGCAGAAAGCTCGTGAAGTAAGTAAAACCTTTGTTGATATAAGCGCTAGGTCAACTGAATTTTGAAGTTTACTTCCACATTGATATCTGTATCATTAGCATAGGTATCTGTAGTCACTTGCAGTGAACTAGTGGCTAATTTTAAACACGCAAAAGATTGCAAATATCTTTAATAAAAGTTACGAGACATAAGTTGAAAAATCAGTAACAACATTTCTTATCCTCAATTCAGACCAGTTGAACCAGACTTATTAATTAAAATATTAAAAAGTCGAATCAGGGGTACCTCGGAACTTTTCCTCATCTTACGGTACAACCGTTTAAGATTTTAATGATTTTTTCAAAAAATGTACATATCACTCGATATCACTCGTTGAAAATTGAACTAATTATAATAATTAGACAAACGTTTAGCAGAAGATTATCAGGTCTATAATGTCAAATTTCAAATTAATCCAATAATTTTTCGTATTTAATAATTTTTTTCGTTAATAAAGGTTAATGGTTATTACATTATTATACCTAATGCTAAATTTTGGATCAAAGATTCAACTTCCTTTCATCATTCGCTGAGATCTTCAATGATAGCATACACGCACGCAGAGACGAACAACTCAGTAAGACTTACTAAGGACGTTTAAAAAACAGACGTTTATGCAACAGAAAATTTTGATAGAATCATTGTTTTCCCTTTTAATGCAAACAAAAGTAATATATAAACCAAGTAGGGAAACTCCTAAACTAACTTGTGTAAAAAAATTAGACACGCATAGAGATATATTATTAGAGATGCCCTACAGGTTAAATGTTGAAACATCGAAAAAGTAACCTGACCACCTGGCTTATACATACAATCAAATATTCAGTACAAACTTTCAGTTACTTGTACAGTAGAGCGTTAAAAATACAAATCAAAATACAAGCAATGTGCTGGAAGCCGAAAACAATTGATTTATTATAACCTTAACTCACTCATGGAGGAAATTTCAATGAGGTTACGCAGAGCCCCTGAGAGTTCCGAAAGATGTTTCAGGCCTCTCAATGTAATGAGATAGGCTATGACCCCTCATACCCATATGCATCAATCCCTCTATGCATACAAGCGTGATCAGTTGATAGCTGGCTTAAAAAAATAGCTAAAATTGGAATTACTGCGCACGACCCTTTTAGGATTTAGGTTTTTTTTTATTTAATTTGATTGGCAACACTGATAACATTAGGTGAGTTTTACTTTTCATTTTGTTTTCGTGCTTTAATATGTACGTGCTAATTTAATGATTTTGTTAATATAAAATTTAATAATTCCGTAAAATAATTGTTACAATAATTAAGTTAAAGAAAAAAAAACTATAGTAAAGGTAAATCATTTGATTTTATTAAGATTTTGAAGAACATACAGATGATAGTGTATTGCCTTAAATATAAGTTAAACTACGATTGCTTTTATTACATTCAAAAATTTTAGGTTAATATAGTTAAATTACAATTAATATTTGAAGGGAGTAAGCGAATATCACTCGCAAAAATGTAATAAGTCAAGTAGTGCACACGAAAAAGAGTTTAATTAGCCGCTCATTTAGGTAATTTAAACAAACCTAGTAGGTAAAGATTCGCACTTAAAGCCCTATAGGATGTGACAAAACTTATTCCTTACACAAATTATTAACATTTTGTACTAAAATGTTCAAAGAAATGCAGTAAAAACAAAAATGTTGAGTATCATAAATAGTTTGTTTACATTTACTGGGGTAAAACAAAATGGCCGCGCCCATAGGAAAAATTTGAGCCAACTCCCTGGTGGACAAATTGTGAACTACATGCCAGGTCTGACAGAAATCGCATTTGTTTCCCTACTTGGTTCTATATTACTTTAATGCAAAATCATTATTTATTTATATAACTACGGTATAAATGAGGAAATGTAAGAAGTGTTCAAAGAAAATATTGAATGCCAGGTTACCTTTAATTTTGAAGGGTTGTTGAGATTTCTTGACTCTCTGGTTGAATCGGAAGAACTAGATCTTCGTTGAAGATGGAACCACTTAAATATAAAATGTAGGCCTATGCATATTTGTGTTTAGTGACGTTTTTATAACGTGAAGTGAACGCCCTTAAAATTAAATAAATAAGGAAAAAGATAGTAGATTTATTTCATATGAAAAGGAACAGAGTTAAATAAATATTTCGCATTTTTCCCGTATTTGTATTATTTTGTGTAACCTAATTAGTTTTTCCTTAAAGATTGAACAACTTAAATATAAAAAGGTCGCAAACAAATAAATGTTTATTTATGTTTAGTGACGTTTTTATAACGCGGCTATAATAAATTTTGTAAATAAGGAAAAATACAGTGCTGCAAGTTTTATTATATATCCTACCGCATCGTCTTTGAGCGATAAACAGGTCATTGACACTATGACATTTTGCCATTCTATTGTGATCATTAATGTATCATTATAAGCCGATAGACCTCGATACTTGTCTTTTTAAATGAATGGTGTTTTGGAGTTCCCAAACCAAAGTCTTGTTATAATTACGTAGTATATAGTTGTAACTCAAAAATGAAGATGAAAAAAAAAAGGAGTCATGACCAAAATAATTTGGAAGATATTTGTATCTATTAGATTCTTATAGATCAAATATATTCTTTTGATCAATAGGTGTTCGGGTGAACTATGTATGCTTTTTCGATACGGTAAATACTCGGTTTCTTATTAGAGAAACTAGAACGGACTGGAGCTTGAGGAGATATATTTAATTTTTCAAAGTCATATCAGCAATAGAAAACTGCAAGTTAAGATTAATGGGTTTTTGAGTGAAGGCGTAAAAATAAAATAATATTGGCTTAGAGCCAATATTATTTATCATTTATCTTAACGAGTTAATCGAGTTAAAGAGTGCTTATTTTAATTTGACCTTTTTAGCAGATAATACTGTAGTAATTTTTTTTATAAAAAATCTTGGAAGGATGTATTTAGAGTAGTCAATTTAAAAAACTGTAATCAAAGATTGGTTAGATGAATATAGGCTCTCATTAAACGTCTTAAAACGAAGTACATATGTTTTTATACTACTGAAGCAGGCTCCTTGAATAATGTACATTTAAATAATGACAAATACTGGCAAATTAAATTACACACCTCAAACTGCCTTTTAAATTATTGACGTTGAGAGCACTTAAAACAATGTGAAGGTATTCGGTATCTAGGAACCATGATAGATAAGAATATATAATGGAAATAACATGTACAGTATCTATGTTCCAGGCTTAAAAATCCGATGTGGAGAGAAAAAGTTCCGATGTACCCCGAACCCCTTTTTTCCTTCTACATTCCTTTGGTGTGGGACCATGGAGGATGACCAAAGCAAATCCGATTTGTTGAGGAAAAGTATTGAGGAATCCCGTCCCTGATTTTATTTTATTACGAATTTATAAAATAGTTATTTATGCATCAAGAGAAAAGAATTACTTCACTTAGCAGTTAGTTTGATTCTGAGGCGTAAGTCAAAGAAACCAAAGCATTTACCTCCTGTAGTGATGATACATTTTTACTTTCCTGCCCCTAAAAATATTTTTTTTCTTGCTCGTAACAATTTTTTACTGATACAGATTTTGAGCCAAATCATGTTGGATTAGAAATTTAATAGAGTACATGATATCGGACAGGCTTAAAGCTACTGGCTTAAAGTCCATCTCAAACGATGGTACGTTAAAGAATCTCTATCCCTTGCATGAAACTCCTAGAGTTCCTGATCGGGATCGAACCCGCACTGTCTACTTATAACGACAGATTTATAAATAAACAATATTGTATGATAAAAAAAATTCTACATTATTATATATGTAAGTGGAGTATGTTTATTCCACTAACAAGATGAGATTTAAGATTATTCAAATAACTCCTAGAATTTCAGCTACACTTTTCCTTATTTGCTCAACCTTAAAGTAATCAGGTTTCAAACACGCACCTTTACATAAATACGCATAGAACTGTCTTATATTTAAGTGGTGCCATCTCCAAAAGAATTTAGTTTTTCCGAATTTGTCTACGAGTGAAGAAAACTAAATAACTTTCAAAGTAAAAGGTAACATAGCATTTATTTTTTTATATACATTTTTTTATGAGTACAACTTTTATTTCATATAATATGTGTAATGTTATATTTAATAATAAGATTACTAATTAGCTTCTCCTGGGTCACATTTGGTTCGAATCAGCTTACACCGGTCTTAGTAGGTCTTGTTAGGGAGACAAGTCAGTATTATTCATCTTTCCCATATCTGGCGAATTCTCGTCATGAAAATGGTTAATTTTCCTCATTTATGTCCTAGAAATATAGGAAGAGTAATGAGTTTCATGGGCGTAGCCAGGTTGCCTTTAGAGGGGGGATTATATATATATATATATATATATATATATTATATAATATATTATATATTATATTATTTTATTATATATATATATATTATATATATATGTGTGTGTTGTGTGTGTGTGTGTGTGTGGTGTGTGTGTCTGTGTGTGTGTATGTATTAGAAACAATTAAAATAAGGTTTATGTTTTGTTTAAAAAAACAAAGCACTTAAAGTACAATCATTCAAGTAAACTTAAAGAATAAAACAAAATACAAATTATTATTGCACTGAACTGAATTAAATATGGCGGACATTATAGTTTTTATTTGACTAATAATATCATCAAAAAGTTAATATGTCAAACTAATAAAACAAATGTAATTATTTAAGGTAACAGTAACTTTAAGTACTAAATTATTATAAATAAAAATTATAAAACTAATTAATTTTATTTATAAAGTTAAAATTTAAATTAAGTTTATAAAATTATTTAAAAAAAATCTTTCCTTGCCAGAACCTAGTTTTTATATAGTTTTTTGAGACAACCCTGCTTGGCAAGAGGGAGGTTGAATGTTTTTAAAGATTGTAACACATCGAAACTTTCCTCGTCACATCGGATTCGCTACGCTCATCCTAAGCTTTTCGGACTCGCTTCGCTCTTCCTTAAGTACCAAATGCATGCGTTTCATTCTCAGCGGTTCCCATACAGCACTGACTATGCTCAATGCTGCTTAACTTTTATAGTTAAGCACAAAACCTATAGATATACTTGTATTAAACTTAGTGTACGTATTTATTACGTAACGGTATATACTTGTACTAAATTTCAACTCAATTAAATTATTACCTGATTTTTTACACTTTTTTTAAAAAACGTGTACAATTCAATAGTTAAAAATTGAACTAATGCTTATAATGAAATGAAACTTGGCACATATGTTAGTCTTATACGTGCTAAATTTCAATCCTATCGCATCATTTTCTTACGTTTTATGATTTTTCGAGTCAATATTGCAGGGAACTGATGTCATAAAAAAATATTTTCCAAAACGCACTACTACAGCGATGGATTGATTGTTCTGCAAAGTTTAACTATTTTGCATAATAAAATAGGAGTAGGCTACTATGATAACAGACACACACACATACTGACAGACAACTTGGTGAAAACCATTTTTTTTCCTACATACCTACGGTATAATAAGAAAAGTAATAATCGAATAGAATTTAAATTTGGTACAAGAATATCCCTTTTTGTAATATAATAATCTACGGTTATATAATAATAATCTACTATATATATTAATATTATACTATACTATTATATATATTATATGTGGTGTGTGTGGTGTGTGTGTGTGTGTGTGTGTGTATTATATTATATTATTTATATATATACTATATATATATGATTACTATTTATAATATCTCTATAATAATCTACGGTTCTTGATGGAACATAAAAACTTAAGCAGCATCGAGTGAGGTCAGTGCCTAGATAGGCGACGACTGGGTATAACATATTTTTATTATATAAATTTTATTTCTTTACATCCAGTTAAAATGAAAATCAAGTTAATACTTCTAATGGCTCCATACTTCTTTTTTTCTATACTCTCTATAATATGTACTTTTTATATCTTGCTGAGAGTTAGGTTTCTAAACTAAAACATCCTAATTATAGCAATTATAATTTAATTATCCAATTAAATTAAAATATTTTAAATTAACTTAACGTTTAAATTTAATTCATTAATTAAAATAATAAATTTAAATTAATTAAAATCTTAATGTATAGCTTTCAAGAACTTTGGAATATCTACACTTTGAATCTCAATGATTTCCGACATGTCTCTACAATAATTATTATTAAATATCTATTTATTACTGATACAGTAATAGTGTACCACCAACATCTTTACTACTAGTGCAGAGCTTAACCTGGCATCTTGTTTAAATTGTTACAGATGGTGTGCAAACTAGGCTTGATATTATCAACACTCCTGCTTCTATCAGCATTAGCTACATCTATACCAGCTCCTCAAGCAGATATTCATTACGCAATCTCTGATCCTTCTGTTGAACCAGGGAATGACGGGGCAATTGCAATACCCGATGGAACCCCACAAAAAGTTATCATGGCAGATCCAGACCATAAAGATGTGTGTATAGATTGTTTTTGGTACCACGGCGTACTTTATTGCTTTTGGAGAAACTGCTAATTTTAATTATTTGTTGTTAATAAATTATTTCTTTAGATTTTTTAATAAAAAATCATTATCATGACAAATAATATTTGTAAAAATTGTTTATACCATTTAATTACAACTTTTTTCCTTTATGTATTATGTTCTTCAAACAACTTATGGTAGTATATAAATCATGCTCAGGATTTCGCAGATCCTAAGCATAAATTTAGCTATTAATATGGTTTTTAGAAGGAAAGCATTATTTGTCGCGTTGTCCACAATAAATTAAAAAAGTTTAAACTATTTTTGTATAAATATTTATGCTGTAGTAGTAGTAGTAATAGGGTAGGGAGGCAAAGCCAGACAAATAGACCACGTAATTCGACCCTTCTAGCAAGTCTCGATTCCTCAGTCTACATAGGTCGCTTTATTGGAGGAATCTGTTCAACTAAGAGAAGAAAGTTTCACTTTATACAAAAGGCTAACACAAAATATGCGTGTACAAAGAGAATTATAGGCTTCACACTCTGTAAGCAGGTGAAAGGCTATCTCCTCATAATGCCTACACATGGGACAGTTTGCCTCTAAGATAATACCTAAATTAGTAAGATGTTAATTCAATCTACAGTGACCAGTCAGAACACTAATTAGGGTTCTAAGTGCAAGGTTTGCTGAAGTAAATTAGAAAATTTGATTTTTTTACCATTGTCCCTGTAATGGAAATGTTTACTTTTCTGCTAGCAGCAAAGGCATGCCAGTTTAATTCTAGGGTGTTCATTAACCAGCTACCAAGAGTGTTTAAGCGTATGTAACTGAGCGGGAAAGAACAGCTTCAGATCAAATGAATGGGGTATCTGTTTCCAGTCTAGCAAGTTTAATTTTTTTTGGTGGCTAAAAAGTAGGCAGTTTACATTCTCAAAAATTTCTTACTGTCAGCGACTAAATCAACCTAGCTTTGTCCTGAACCCTATTGTTTATGAAATATGTGTGACGTCATTAATCCGCAATTATGACATAACAAAAATTTAAAAAATTCACAAATCTTTATATAGTGTTTAGATTGGGCTGACATATTTTACACATATACTACTATGTATGATTTACAAACATACGAAGTTTCATTTTGTTATCAGCATCACTTCTGGTTTTTTTTTATTGACATATATTGGTCAAACAAAAAATTATGTCATTGACATAATATACACAAATTACATGCTTTTACCAATATATTTGCTTATATCGTGGCAGTATGCCACTTATAAAATTAGCAATATGACGAACAGATAAAGTACAACAATCATGGGCCGCAAAGCAGGGAGATGCTGGAGTCGCGAAGCGGCCCCTAACGCCAACGTCACGTAGTATTGGTTCTAAATCGGTGTATATTTTGGTGTGTATTTTGGCCGATTAATGATGATAAACTGCGTAGTCTTCCGCGGTTAAATAGGGCCTGCATCGTCTCCATCTTCAGTTCAGTTTTGTAGAGCATTGTGTTTCTATCCATGATGTCCTACATCCCTGAAGATGCCTTCCACAGTGGAAGCGAAACGTCGGATTCTTCATCTACATTGACGCGGTCACCACTGGAAGACCTAAATCTTCACGATTAATGATGATTCAACATTATATAATATTAAAATTCAACACATCCATAAAACTAAATGAGACCTGTTTATTTCATATCTGCAACACGATAAGATTTCAGGTTATTCAAATAATTTCTAGACTTTCACCTGTTATGTTTTTTATTTGCTTTACCTATGGTAATAAGGTGATAAACATGTACCATAGATTTGTGTTATATTTAAGAGGTGTCATTTCCCACGAAAATTTAGTTTTTCCAAATTCATCAGAGGGCCAAGAAAACTTAATAAGCTTCAATGTAAAAGGTAACATATCATTTATTTTCTTTATAGTGACTTTTTTAAGTGGAACACATTTTATTTTATCTTTAAAATAAGTTTAAAGATTAAGCTACTCATTTTTAACTTTTCGTTCTAATGAACATAAACCGATCTTAATAGATTAAGGAGACTCGACAATTTATAATTACCAATTGTCACCATTTATACTTTTCTTTATTTATACTGTAAGTATATTACAAGAGTAGTAAAGAGTTTACACTTAAAATCCGAAACCAGAATTTCAACAGCACCATTTCCCATGTTTTAGTGAATTCCCTTTGAAAAAAAAAATCGCTAATGGGATAGGCGTCATGGCGTGAGTTGAACTTTGACCACGACACAAATCCGTTTCAGATGTCCCTGATACAATACCTATTGATAACCAGGTTTTTTAAGATCATTAACCCGGTTTGCAAAAACCGGTCACTAAGTTTTGAGACAGCAAAATTTTTGAAAAATCAGTCAGATTCAGGGTTAATACTTTTTGCCGCAAAAAGGTCATTATTTATGTTTTTTGGACGCTAAATAGTATGAAATCGGTCCAAAGTCGATACGGTCACTTTCGAATTGGGTGTTATTTTCTATGTATTTTTGGGCGCTGAATTGATAAATTATGTAAATGTATAAACATACGCAAATTAGTGTGTAGTATAATGTAATATTATGCTATTATTACACCAATCAATCATATTCTTTGCAATCAAGTGAGCGAACGAACCTTTTATAACGTATAATATACTTAAATCTAAAACGTATAAAAAACCTTAAATCTTTGTATACACAATCTAAGCGAACCATTTTTATACTATTTATGCACGCAATCAAGCGTAGTCTAAGCCTATTATTCGCATTTCCTCTGAAAAATACAGAAATATTAGTTACGAGTTATAATGAACCGAGTATAATTAACTATTAATAAAATAATTAACCTCCAACTTGTCTCCACAGTATTTATTATCACTCGTATTGTTATATTGTACACTCGTTTGAGTGTAATTCTTCACTGCACTTAGTTCCTTATACCTAGTTTAAACTGTTCAGATGTTGGGGAAACTAGGCTTGATTTTATCAACACTTCTGCTGCTTTCAACTTTAGCTTCATCGCTACCAGTTCCATCGGGCCAAGCAAAAAACCATGACACAATCTCTGATTCTTCTGTTGAAACAAGTAATGATGGAGCAACTTATACGGCAGATGAAACACCACAAGAAGAGATCATCGCTGATCCTGACAATAAAAGATGGTGTTTAACTTGTACTTGGAACCAAGACCAAACCAAATTAATATGTCGTTGGGAACACTGTAGAAGACGTTAAGTTTGTGGTACTTAATCCAACATTTCTTTCCATTATTTAATAAAAAATATATTATGACAATATGTAATATTTGTAGAGATAATTTTTACTGTTTTATTACTCCTATTTTCCCATTACATATATTGTGATCTAACAACGAACTCCAACTTGTCTCCTCAGAATTTATTATCTATGTATTTATTACTAATATTAAAAACACGATTGAGTGTAATTCTTCACTGCACTTAGTTCCTTATACCTTGTTTAAACTGTTCAGATGTTGGGGAAACTAGGCTTGATTTTATCAACTCTTCTGCTGCTTTCAGCTTTAGCTTCATCTCTACCAGTTCCATCAGACCAAGAAAAAAACCATGACACAATCTCTGATTCTTCTGTTGAACTAAGGAATGACGGGGCAACTTCTATACCCGATGAAACACCACAAGAAAAGACCTTCGCATATTCTGGAAATATAGCATGGTGTTTTTTAGTTTTTTGTTTCAGGTTTTAAATAAAGTTCTTAATAAAATAAATTCAGTGGAATGTAAAAAGTAGTTGGTTTAGTTATAAATCCTATTTTTCCTATGCAACAAGACTGAAAAGCGATTTTTTTGCTTAGGGAATTAATTATTGACTTTCTCCTCTCGTGATAGAACAAATTGTCGCAGCATTAAAAACTCATTTACAGCATTTAACTCATTTAGTTTAAATTTGAAATTACCGTAAAAATTAACTGAATGATCTTGGTTTGTTGTCAATAGTATAAAAATTAAGTTGTTCACTCGGGTTTATTCGCTTCTATCTTTGAAAGTATTAATTGTATGAAAAATATAAAAGAAGGCGTTTTCCAATATCATAGACACCTCTTTCATTTGGTTGCATATAATTGAAAATCAGTCGCAAAGTAACCAGTTAAAGCACTTTAAAAATTAAAGTTTTTATTTTTTTGTTCTTTAAAAATCTTTTAGCAGTTTTATACAATCTGGAATAAAATTGACCAAATAATGCCAAAGACTCTTTTGGTAGTCCAGTTTATCACCTTTAGTTTGGTAGTTTTTTTGTTTTAATATGTTTAAAAATCTCCGACCCATAATACTTCAAGCACTATTCAAATAAGTCAAAAATAATCAAAATTTTGGTATTTTTTCAAAACTTCAACCATGGTCTGTTTTCAAAACGGCCCCATGGAGAGCGACAGACCTTGGTTATTTTAGTTAGTTTTTGTGTACAGAACAAAAATATGAAGGTTTTTTCATGCCGTTTATGAGGTAGTTTTTGGCATTTTTTTTGTAAATATTTCGCTCTCTAAAACATATATGAAATAGGCTTTTGACTTTTTTTACTTACTAAGCAAGGAATTTTAACTTTTCTTCTTGATTTGGCGGGGCGGAACGCTGCTGCGAAACTAAATACAATCAAATTCATGCACACGATTAGTGGAGTTCCTGAGCAAGTTATATAAACGATAATGTACAGGCAGTAGAACACAATATATAATGTGCAGGTAGTAGAACACAATGTATAATGTGCACGTAGTAGAACAAAATATATAATGTGCAGGAAAGAGAACACAATATATAATGTTCAGGTAGTAGAACACAATATATAAATCATAGAATACATATAAGGTAAGAAACAATATATAATTTGCAGGTAGGTAGAACACAATATATAATGTTCAGGTAGTAGAACACAATATATAATGTTCAGGTAGTAGAAATTAAATGTGTATATATATAATGTGCAGGTAGGAGAACACAATATATAATTTGCAGGTAGGAGAACACAATATATAATGTTCAGGTAGTAGACACAATATAAATGTTCATAGATATAATGTGCATGTAGTAGAACACAATATATAATGTGCAGGTAGTAGAACACAATATATAATGTGCAAGTAGTAGATACAATATATATAATGTTCAGGTAGTAGAACACAATATATAATGTGCATGTAGTAGAACACAATATATCTTGTGCAGGTAGTAGAACACAATATATAATGTGCATGTAGTAGAATACAATATATAATGTGCAAGTAGTAGAACACGATATATAATGTGCAAGTAGTAGAACAGAATATAAACTGGGAAAAAGGAGTTGTACAAAATAGTACACATAATTTCTACAAATATTATATATTGCCATGATCATGTGTTAAAATCAAATTTAAGAGAAATAATAAATGATCTACATATAATATAAACTTAGCAATAAGAACAATAATAATAATATACACCTCCGTACCAATAACAATATGTGCACAACCCATATCTACTACAATTACCACGACACTTTAAACGACCTCCAATGATCTTATCAGGTTGAATTCCATCAGGTATAGAAATTGCCTCTACATTCTTTGGTTCAACCGAAGGATCAGAGATGACACCATTAATATCTGCTTGACCCGATGTAGCTGGTAGAGATGTAGCTAGTGCTGATAGTAGTAGTAGTGTTGATAATATCAAGCCTAGTTTCCACATTATCTGTAACAGTTAAAACAAGCACTTATAACATAGGTTGATTAATGTAAGTTAAAACCTCAACATTTTTCGAGAACAGGTATCTACTACAAACATTCTATGGCTCTTCAAAAAATTAATTTTTGAACACAATACAGCATATGTGCATTTTTTTTTGTTCTTCTTTAAATTAAAGTATGTTTTATCTCTAGACGGTGTATAATGTAAAGTTTATTGACTAGTTTTTAGGGAGTAAAGAAGCACTTTACACTCCTAAGGGAGAAAAAAGTGTTTTCTATTATTGGGTTGTTAGAGCCAATTATATCCATTTTTTGGGGGGATTATTCCTTAAATTTATACAGGTGACCGATCAATTTTGTAATTTTCCTTGGAGTTGCACCCCCAAAAGTTATAAGTTAGAACCGACCAACAATTTTTTTACTGTCATATATTGCATATACATACACAAATACTGTGTATGTATATATGTATGTGTATATATGTATATATATTATATATATATATATATATATATATATATATATATATATATATATATATATATATATAAATGTGTGTGTATGTATGTAACCAGAAATATATATAATATATATATATATTATATATTATATATATATTCTGGTTCGTGAAGTAAGTAAAACCCTCGTTGATATAAGCGCTAGGTTAACTTAATTTTAAGTTTACTTGCACATTGATAACTGTATCATTAACATAGGTGTCTGTAGTCACTTGCAGTGGACTAGTGGCTAATTTTGAGCACGCAGATTGCAAATATCTTTAACAAAAGTTACGAGACATAAATTGAAAAATCAGAAACAACATTTTTTATCCTCAATTCTGACCAGTTAATAACTAAACATATTAATTAAAATATTAAAAAGTCGAATGAGGGGTACCTCGGAACTTTTCCTCATCTTATCAGTACAACCGATTAAGATTTTAATGATTTTTCAAAAAAAAAAATGTACATGTCAGTCGGTATCACTCGTTAAAAATTAAACTAATTATAATAATTAGACAAACGTTTTGCAGAAGATTAGCAGGTATATAATGTCAAATTTCAAATTAATTTTATTTTATTTAATTTTTATTAGCAACACTGATAACATAGGAGTTTTACTTTTCATCGTGTTTTCGTGCTTTAATATGTACGTGCTAATTTAATGGTTTTGTATTAAATTCCGTGAAATTATTGTTACAATAATTCAGTTAAAGAAAAAGAGGAACTAGAGTAAAGATAAATTGCTTGTTTTTATTGAGATTTCGACGAACATATTCAGATGACAGCGTATTGCCTTAAATATAACTTGAAATTACGATTGCTTTAATTATATTCAACAATTTTTAGGTGAAAGTAGTCAAATTAAAATTAATATTTGAAGGGAGAAAACAAATATCACTCGCAAAAATGTAATAAGATAAGTAGTGCACAAGAAAAAAAGTTTAATCGCAGCTGCTCATTTTAGGTAATTTAAACAAACCTAGTATGTAAAGATTCGCACTTAAACCTCTATGGGATGTGTCAAAACGTATCCCTTACACAAATTATTAACATTTTGTACTAAAATCTTAAAACAAAAATGCAGTAAAAACAAATTTTTGAGTATCAAAAATCATTTGTTTTCATTTACTAGGGTAATACAAAATGGTCGCGCCCATAGAAATATTTGAGCCAACTCCCTGGTGGACAAAATGTGAACTACATGCCAGGTCTGACAGAAATCGCATTTGTTTCCCTACTTGGTTCTATATTACTTTAATGCAAACTCATTATTTATTTATATAACTACGGTATAAATGAGGAAATGTAAGATGTGTTCAAAGGAAATATTAAATGCCAGGTCACCTTTAATTTTGAAGAGTTGTTGAGATTTCTTGACTCTCTGGCTGAATCAGAAGAACTAGATATTCGTTGAAGATGGAACCACTTAAATATAAAATGTAGGCCTATGTGTATTTATGTTTAGTGACGTTTTTATAACGTTAAGTGAACGTCCTTAAAATTAAATAAATAAGGAAAAAGTTGGTAGATTTATTTCATATGAAAAGGAACAGAGTTAAATTAATATTTCGCATTTTCCCGTATTTGTGTTATTTTGTGTAACCTAATTAGTTTTTCCTTAAAGATTGAACAACTTAAATATAAAAAGGTCACAAACAAATAAATGTTTATTTATGTTTAGTGACGTTTTTATAACGCGGTAATAAAAAAAATTGTAAATAAGGAAAATCACAGTGCTGCAAGTTTTATAATATATCCTACCGCATCGTTTTTGAGCGATAAACAGGTCATTGACACTATGATATTTTGCAATTATATTGTGATCATTAATGTATCATTATAAGCCGATAGACCTCGATACTTGTCTTTTTAAATGAATGGTGTTTTGGAGTTCCCAAACCAAAGTCTTGTTATAATTACGTAGTATATAGTTGTAACTCAAAAATGAAGATGAAAAAAAAGTGGTCTCGACCAAAATAATTTGGAAGATATTTTTGTCTATTAGATTTTTATAGATCAAAAATATTATTTTGATCAATAGGTATACGGGTGTCCACTGGAAATATAATAGTCCAAAAGACCAGGCCTAAAAAATGTGACTCATTTTGTATTACTTCAAACTAAATTTTTTTGAAAATATACTTTTAATTATGAAGGAAAAGCATAGTCTGCCTAGAGTAAAGAGGATATAGGACCCTTCATATGAATGCGCTCTCTCAAAAT
>JACMZG010000022.1:41968419-42038419 GCA_018340805.1 Microvelia longipes | reverse complement strand
CACAGCTCAACATCTTCTTACTTTTTCCTTATGAGGAATCCCTTATAAGGTCTTTCAAGAGAAGGCTTCGAAGACGTTGAAAGGGAAGACTCGATCAACACTTATGAAGACGTAAGAGGTAAAAGATAAGTAAGTCATTGTAAACAAATGTTGTCCTATTGTTTTTATGCTCAACATTAAATGGTTGCACTGGATTCATTTGCCGCCTCAAAGAACCAACAAAAGCAGGCAAATTTTCCTGAGGTTTTTCTCAACAAAAAACCCTAGCAAACGAAATGGGAATCCGTAGACCAATTCTGCAATGGGTGCCTTAGCATCCTCGCAAATGATATTTCTAAATGACAATAGTAAAGCAGGCCATAAATCGGTCTGCGTGCTTTATGAGCTGGTTTTAATGTCATGTGGAACCTCTCATTTTTTCCATTTGCCTGAGGATGATAGGCACAAGCACGCGTCATCTTTAAATCGCATAAATAAACTGACTAACCTGGTCACAAGTTGCTATATCTATAAAAAAAAGTTTTATGTTGCGGTATTAGCGTGATAAACTAATTATTTAACATATGATTCAATACGATTTATTTATTTAAACTTAACACTTATATTTATATTAAAGAAGTTTCAACGATCGGAGAAGTCTTACAAACAATCCCTTACCTATTTATGTTCGTGTTTTCATAAATCTGAAGCCATCCTAAAGTAGTTAATCTAGTTCAGCTAGCTGTTCATCATGGGTGAGAATATTTTTAATAATTATTTTAATTAATTCTATCCAATCACGAATGAGATGAGTGTAAGCATTTTTTTCATCTGGTTCGTCAATAAGATCATCTTGAGTTGGAAGAGATGATACTGAGGCTAATAGCAGTAGTAGTAGCAGTGATAATATTAAGCTATGTTTCCACATCTGTAACAATCAAACCAAATGTTAAGATTCTTCTGTCACGAAGTAGGGGCAAAAAATCACAGTGATAAAATCAAGCGGAAATAATAAATAGGGATGGCAGTGGTGCATAATGGATGGAATAGAATATGGTGAGGCCATATTCTAGAGGCCCGACCGGGAACCCGGACTGTCTACTTATAACGACAGTTTTATAAATAAACAATATTGTATGATAAAAAAAAATTAACAATATTGTAAAACTAAATGGGGCATCTTAATTACATGTCTGTAACATAATGAGATTTAAGATTATACAAATAATTTCTATATTTTCAGCTACACTTTTCCTTATTTGCTCAACCTTTAGGTAATCAGGTTACAAACACGCACCTTTACATAAATACGCATAGAACTGTCTTATATTTAAGTGGTGCCATCTCTTCATGAAAATTTAGTTTTTCCGAATTCGTCTGAGAGTTAAGAAAACTAAGCAACTTTTCAAAATAAAAGGTAACATAGCATTTCTTTTTTCATATACACTTTTTTATAAGTACAACACATTTTATTTCATATTTACAATAAGTGTAATTTTTTAATAATAAGTTTAATAATTAGCTTCTCTTGTTGAACATTTGGTTCAAATCAGCTTACACCGGTGTTAGTAGGTTATATAAAGGAGACTTGAAAAAGTATATAACAAGTCAGTATTACTCATCTTCCCATATCTGGCGAATTTTCGTCATGAAAATGTTAATTTCCCTCATTATATATATATAGGAAGAGTAATGTGTTTATAACCATATATGGCATAGTTTTGTATAACCAACAGGAGAATAGGGAACCAATAAGGCCCATTTCATTTGAAAAATACAGAAAAATAAGTTACAAATAGTGCTTGTAACAAAAACTACTTACAAGTTACAAACTAAGTTGCAAAAACTGCTTAAATTATATAGCATAAACCGAATCCTTAAGAAAAAAATAAATTATTCAGCACGAAAACACGCATTCCTAAGGAGATTCAGCCAATATACGGATCACTTCGCCTATTTTTTTAAAAAAATCATAACAAATCAAAATATAATTGCGTATGGGGGACCTCGAAACTTTCCTCTTCACATCGAATTCGCTACGCTTATCCTTCCTTTATCGGACTCGCTCGCTCGTCCTTAGATACTAAATGATTAAATAAATGATATTAAAGACACTTGAAAAAATAAATAACAAGTCAGTATTACACATCTTCCTCATACTTTTGAATTTTCATATTGGAAATGTTAATTTTCTTCATTCAAACCGTAGATATATAGGAAGAATAATCAAATTCAAATCCAAATCCGACATTTTACCAGAATCATTCTTTTCCAATGGTTTTAGAACTCCTGTGTGGAATTATACAATGATTATAACAAACACAAACATATATTTTTCGATCAATTTGAGATAGGACCAGCAAATATACCAATTTTTGTATAATTATTAGCATTAATTCACTTTTTATTGCATGAGTTATACTCATTTTTGTTTAAATTGTAACAAAAAAATAATTCAATTAAGTTAAATTTTGGTCCATGGTTATCCCTTTTTACTTTGCCTCATTTATGCCGTAGGTATGTAGGAAAAGTATTGTGTTTGCAAAAAAAATCCAATACCGGAATGTCACTGAAATGATCCGTTTCAGGCGTTTTTAAGGCCTCCTGAGTGGTTTTCGCAAAGTTGTCTGCCTGTATATGTGTGTGTGTTTGTGTGTGTCTGTTATCATCGTAGTGCCCAGTGTATTTATGCTAGAGAGTTAAAATTTTGTACAAGAGCATCTTGACGTAATAAATAAGTGTACTAAGTTTCGTTATAATACAACAAGTCTATCAATGGTTTTTGGTGGATCATAAAAAGTTAAGCAGCATCGAGCGTGGTCAGTGCCTGGATAAATGACCACTGGGAATGAATCGAATGTATTTACTATAAGAGGACGAGCGAAACGAGTCCGAAGCTGGGAGGATGAGCGTACCGAATCTGATGTAATAAGGAAAAGTTCCGAGGTACCCCGTACTCGATTAATTTAATTAATAAGTGTACTAAGTTTTGTTGCAATACGGCAAGTGTTCTTGAACATTAAACTGAAGGAGCATCGAGGGAGGTCAGGGCCTACACCAAAACATTTTTGCTTGTGGGACTTGTTAATTTATTTATTAATAATTAAAATAATAAATTTCATTAATTATGTTTTAACTAATGGCCTTCTTGAGCTATGGAATGTCCACACTTTAAATCTCAATAATTCCCTGTATGTCTCTACCGTTATTATTTATTTATTTTTTACTCATAGTGTAGAGCCTAACCTTGCATCTTGTTTAAATTGTTACAGATGGTGTGCAAACTAGGCTTGATATTATCAACACTCCTGCTTCTATCAGCATTAGCTATATCTATACCAGCTCCTCAAGCAGGTATTCATTACGCAATCTCTGATCCTTCTGTTGAACCAGGGAATGACGTGGCAATTGCTATACCTGATGGAACCCCACAAAAAGTTATCATCGCAGATCCTGACCATAAAAATTTGTGCTTATATTGTTTTTGGTACCAAGGCAAACTCTATTGTATTTATATAAACTGCTAATTTTAATTATTTGTAGTTGAATAACTATTTATTTACATATTTTAATTAAAAAATCATTATTATGACAGTAAATATATCTGTAGAAATGTTATGTAATAAAATTTCTTTTGTTGTTCCTAATATTAACTATCTTAATAGGAAGGTTGGGCACTAAGAGGAATCATCTAAAAATGTTTCTCTTAGTGCCCATGCCCATCCTTTATTATTATTAAAGTTATTATTCCTCAATCTATGCAGAAGGGACCTTAGAACAGTAACTGGACTACTGACACCAGTCAGTGGTGACACCACTGTCACCTCCGAAAACATCTCCATACCATTGGTATCTTTAAAGATAACCCAGTGTGAAGGCTTTGTGAATTGGAAACCGAAATTGCCTCTCACATACTTCTGAGATGTGAAGCCCTAGCCTTTCAAAGGTTCTCCAACTTTGGTAGCAGCACTCTCACTAAGTTTGACTCTACCAAAGAATCACTGGTCAAAAAGATCCTAGGCCTAGTCCGGTGAAAAGCATTATTCTGACCTGGACCAATTGAGGGAATTGTACAATAGACTTCTAGTCGCAGTGCAAATGGGGTCTATCCTCGACTCCAACCCCAATCTTTAATAATAGCCCAACCTTACTATTAAGTTATTTATTAATTTATTTATATAATTCACAATACATTTTTTATACTCATACAACATAAATTATTTATAATAGTGTAAATTATTTATATTATTTAATTACTCTTGTCTCCCATTATACATATATTGAGTTCTACAAACAACTTATGGTTGTATATAAATCATGCTCAGGATTTCGCAGATCCTAAGCATAACCTTGGCTGGATATATGAATTTTAGAAACAAAGCATTATTTGTCGCGTTCCCCGCATTAAATAGAAAAAGTTTTAACTATTTTTGTACAAATATTTAAGTAGTAGTAGTTATAGGGTGGGGAGGCAAAGCCAGGCAAATAGGCCACGTAGTTGGGCCCTTCTTGCAAGCCCCGATTTCTTAGCCCACACCAAGGGGTTCAGGTTCAATAAATGGGATTTCTGCTTTCAGTCTAGCATGTAAATTTTTTTGGGCGGCTATATATATATATATATATATATATATATATATAATATATATATATATTATATATATATATATATATATATATATATATATATATATATATATATATATTATATATATATATATATATATATATATATATATGTAACGCTGCGCGCTTGTGTCGCATTTTTATTGCTTGGGGGACTCGCTTCGCTTGCGAGAGATAGTAATCTTGTACAGAGATTAATATTGTGTTGTCTTAGGTGTAACAAATAACAACGCGTTAAACAATAAATATCTATATTTGACTCATTATCAAATTAATTAATGAACTTGTTAATTTACTTATCTCTATAAATACTCATAACTAATTTTATATGTAGGCTAACGATTGCACTTAAACATGACTTGTATTAAAGTGTTATTTAGACTATGAGAGAATGACTTAGACTTTAAAATGATCTTAGGAAACTTATGAGTTAAAGGAGTGGTGACTTACCAAGATTTGAACAGCATCGCGAGTATAACACATTCGGGGCACAAACTTAGAGTAAACTGTGTGTGTCCCTGTGTCTAGTATTTATTCACCGTTGTTTGGGGTCACTAAACGCCGCCGCCTTCTGGCCGGTCATCTAACCCCTGATTGTTTATGTTCAATATAAACAGATCGGGATTAGAGAATAAACAGTCGTATTCGTTCAATACAGAGACTATAGCCATGTTTATAGTTTCTACAGGTAAACTATAAACAATGACCTTAGCTAGCCTAGGGTCATGTAGAAGTAATACATGATGAAGTAAGTTGTAATAACTACTTCATCACAATATATATATATATATATATATATATATATATATATATATATATATTATATGTGTGTGTGTGTGTGGTGTGTGTGTGTGTGTGTGTGTGTGTTGTGTGTATGTGTGTGTGTGTGTGTGTATTCGAAAAAAATAAAGCGCATTTTAAATAAACTTCGCACTGGTTGCTGACCCCCACGCCAGAATTATTTTGAACTTATAAACTTTAATAAAATACACTAAATAAGATTTCAACGGGGGAACACTAGCTTTGAGTAGTCTTATCATTGTTTTATTGGGTTCAACACTCCAAAAACATAGAAAATGACACCCTACTTGATATAAACTGTTTATCGGCTGTATTTTATGTTATCCGATGATTTACCATCGTTAGACTGGTTTTGTTCGATTCAGCATAAAATGATACTCTGCTCAGGAATTATTTTTCATTAACTGTAATTTGGCTTTCCCGTTATTTTCCACGGTTTTTCAACTTTTTGGTCACTTCCGACTCCGGATCGGATTATTTATTCAGCGACCAAATACACAAGTAAATCAGTTTTTGGTAAAAAAAATTTAACTTGAATATTACCATTTTTTTGTAAAAATATTGCTGACACAGCAAACACTGTTAATGACTTCGCCAAAATCTAGTTTTCAACGGTGTTGGTGTCATCAGGAACCTCTGAAACGGAATTTGGTCACAATCTCGAGTCACCCACCACACTAATGAGCCATCTCATCAGCGATTTTTTATTATAAAGTAACGTCATGGATTTTTTATCTATTTATTCCGACAGATTTATGATGATACAATATTGTACTATAGTCAAATTCATCACTATCATAAAACTAAATGAGACCTGTTTATTCCCTATCAGTAGCACGATGAGATTTAAGAATTTCAACTGCAATTTTCCTTATTTGCTTAAATTTGGAGGTAATCAGGTTATAAACATGCACATGCATCTTTAAGTAAATATGCATACAACTGTCTTATGTTTAAGAGGTGTTATCTCCCACGAAAATTTAGTTTTTCCGAATTAGTCTGAGAGTAAAGAAAACTAAACAACTTTCAAAATAAAGGTAGCATAGCATTTATATTTTTTATAGAAACTTTATTATGTGAAGCACATTTTATTTTATCTGTATGATAAGTTAAAGGATTTAGGATAAGTTTAGGATTATTTAGGATAAGATAATAATAATAATATGATAAGATAAGATAGGTTCTTTATTATAAGTTAGGATTTCTGTTAAGCAATTGTTTCTAAATCATAAATAAGAAGGACATTGCATTGGACATTACTACCTATTTTTAACAAATATTTCATTAATTCATCTATAATGTAAGAGTAATAGCCCAAGAGCCAGGCCAAAAGAATGTGACTTATTTTGTACTACTTCAAACCCAAATTTTTCTGAAAATACATCTTAAAATATGATAAAAATAGGTTAGAATAGGCATAGTCTGGCTATTGAGAGTGGAGCCCTTCATATACTCGTTAATGCACTCGCTCGACATATAAGAAAATCGCACTATTTCCAGTGTTCTTGCAATAAATGGTTCCCTGTAGGTCGCGTGCAAAACATGAAAAGAACATTTTTTAAAGCTGATACAATGTCCTATAAAATTAATGGTTTTCCGTCAAAATCGTATAACTACAACTAAAGTTATGACATTTTTTAAATGATCAAAAAATGCATATAATGCCGATTTTTTAAAATAAAATTCGCTGACTATCCATAAATTAACAATTCTTTGGTGTTATTGAAAGAATCAATCAATGAAATAGATTGATTGAATTTCGAATTCATCTGAAATAGATTTAGTCAGATTTAGTTTTATTACTACGTAAAGAAACGTTGGTGTGTAATTCTTCACTGTGAGTTCACAGCGCAGATAAAATATATAGTTGTAAACCACGTTTAAATTAATTGAAGAATCAGGTGTATTTTCTATTGGATATAAATATCCTTGGACTGGTTTCGGCTTAACGCCATCATTAGCAGATAGGGCATCCCTCGAGCTCTCAACTAATAGTTATATCAGTCAATAACTTAATTAGTTGAGAGCAGGCCATTATCCACTTTGAATCTCAATAATTCCCTATATAATTTAATTAATGGCCTTCTTAAACTAAGGAGCGTCTACAGTTTGAATCTCAATAATTTTTAACACATCTCTACAGTTATTATTTACCTATTTATTAATCATAGTGTAGAGCCTAACACAATATAATTGTGCGAGAGACACCAAGGAAATGGAACAAGCAAAATGCAATGCTACATCTGGGAACTGTTCCATCATTCGACATTCGTCATACTTGATGGCTCGACATAATGTCATGTCCTACTCTGTTTCGTTACGTCTAACTCATCAGGGCGCCGACAGAGCCTGAACTCACTCTGACCTTCAATTAATTCCGAAGAATATAATGTGAAGTACTTACCAGAGACGAGCGGTGCTCTCTTACCGCCATCATGCATGGCAAGCAAAACATATATCATTTTGATACTACCGAGTTTTGCAAAACATGAATAATTGACACAATATAATTGTGCGAGAGACACCAAGGAAATGTAACAAGCAAAATGCAATGCTACATCTGGGAACTGTTCCATCATTCGACATTCGTCATACTTGATGGCTCGACTTGAGTTCAGGCTCTCTCGGCGACCTGATGAGTTAGATGTAACGAAACAGACTGGGACATGACATTATGTCGAGCCATAAAGTATGACGAATGTCGTATGATGGAACAGTTCCCAGATGTAGCATTGCATTTTGCTTGTTACGTTTCCTTGGTGTCTCTCGCACAATTATATTGTGTCAACTATTCATGTTTTGTAAAACTCGGTAGTATCAAAATGATAAATGTAGAGCCTAACCTTGCATATTTTTTAAATCTGGGAACTGTTCCATCATTCGACATTCGTCATACTTGATGGCTCGACTTGAGTTCAGGCTCTGTCGGCGCCCTGATGAGTTAGATGTAACGAAACAGAGTGGGACATATGACATTATGTCGAGCCATAAAGTATGACGAATGTCGAATGATGGAACAGTTCTTAGATTTAGCATTGCATTTTGCTTGTTACGTTTCCTTGGTGTCTCTCGCACAATTATATTGTGTCAACTATTCATGTTTTGTAAAACTCGGTAGTATCAAATGATATATGTTTTGCTTGCCTGCATGATGGCGGTAAGAGTGCCCGCTCGTCTCTGGTAAGTACTTCACATTTATTCTTCGGAATTAATTGAAGGTCAGAGTGAGTTCAGGGCTCTGCCGGCGCCCTGATGAGTTAGACCTAACGAAACAGAGTGGGACATGACATTATGTCGAGCCATCAATTATGACGAATGTCGAATGATGGAACAGTTCCCAGATGTAGCATTGCATTTTGCTTGTTACATTTCCTTGGTGTCTCTCGCACAATTATATTGTGTCAACTATTCATGTTTTGCAAAACTTGGTAGTATCAAAATGATATATGTAGAGCCTAACCTTGCATCTTTTTTAAATTGTTACAGATGGTATGCAAACTAGGCTTGATATTATCAACACTCCTGCTACTATCAGCATTAGCTACATCTCTACCAGCTCCTCAAGCAGATATTCAATACCCAATCGTTGATCCTGCTGTTGAACCAGGGAATGACGGGGCAATTTCCAAACCTGATGAAACCCAAGAAGAAGTGATCGTTGCAGATCTAGACCATAAAACTTTGTGTGTATATTGTTTTTGGTACCAAGGCAGACTTCATTGTTATTATATGAACTGCTAATTTCAATTATTTGTAGTTAAATATTTATTTATTTACATTTTTATGACAGTAAATATATCTGTATAAATGTTATTTATTCAAATTTCTTTTGCTGTTCCCTATTAACTATCTTAATAGTAAGGTTGGGCACTAAGAGGAATCATCTAAAAATGTTCCTCTTAGTGCCTAACTTTACTATTAAGTTATTTATTAATTTATTTGTATAATTTACAATACTCATACAACATTTATAATAGTGTAAATTATTTATACTATTTAATTACTCTTGTCTCCGCAATTAAACTGTGTGTTCTACAAACAACTTATAGTTGTATATAAATCATGCTCAGGATTTCACAGTTCCTAAGCATAAATTTCGCTGGTCATATGCTTTTTAGAAGCAAACCATTATTTGTCGCGTTCCCCGCAATAAATTGAAAAAGTTTAAACTACTTTCGTATAAATATTTGTAGTAGTTATAGGGTGTGGAGGCAAAGCCAGACAAATAGGCCACGTAGTTGGGTCCTTCTTGTAAGCCCCGATTTTTTGGCCCCCAACAGCTCTACCAAAACTCTTGGAAAGGCTGCTTTATTGGAGGATATCTCTTCAACTAAGAGAAGAAAGCTCCTCTTCATACAAGAGGCCTACGCCAAATATGCGGGTACGAAGAGAAGTATAGGCCTCACACTCTGCAAGCAGGTGAAAGGCTGTCTCCTCATAATGCCATCACATGGGGCAGTTAGCCTCTGAGATTAGAGGCTAACTAACTAAGTATTTAGACGTTTATTTAATCTACAGTGACTGGTCAGAACACTAACAAGGTTCTTAAGGCAAGGCTTGCTTAAGTTAATTAGAAAATTTGTATTTTTTACAATTGGCCTAAGAATGAACATATATTATATATATATATATATATATATATATATATATATATATATATATATATATATATATATATATATATATATATATACATAGATGTGTGTGTATTAAAAAAATGACAAGATGTGTATCTATTTTGCGGTTTATTAGTTATATATAAAAAAAACTTGTTTTTGCTTATCAAGCAAAAATTGTATTTATAGCAAGAGCGCATTTTAAATAAACTTCGCACTGGTTGCTGACCCCCACGCCAGAATTATTTTGAACTTATAAACTATAATTAAATACA
Organism: Microvelia longipes; assembly: GCA_018340805.1. Classification (NCBI taxonomy): domain Eukaryota; kingdom Metazoa; phylum Arthropoda; class Insecta; order Hemiptera; family Veliidae; genus Microvelia; species Microvelia longipes. The sequence goes on along the minus strand of JACMZG010000022.1, from coordinate 42,028,125 downwards.
CTAAATAAGATTTCAACGTGGGAACACTAGCTTTGAGTAGTCTTATCAATGTTTTGTTGGATTCAACACTCCAAAAACATAGAAAGTGACACCCTACTTGATATAAACTGTTTATCGGCTGTATTTTATGTTATCCGATGATTTACCATCGTTAGACTGGTTTTGTTCGATTCAGCATCAAAAAATGATACTCTGCTTAAGAATTATTTTTCATTAACTGTAATTTGGCTTTCCCGTTATTTTCCACGGTTTTCAACTTTTTGGTCACTTCCGACTCCGGAACCCAAGAAGAAGTGATCGTTGCAGATCCAGAGCAGAAAGGGTGTATATTTTGTTATTGGAAGAATGGCGTATTAGTTTGCATTTGGAAATGCTCTAGATGAAATGATCTTGATTCTTGTAATCTAGATTTTTAATTAAATGTATAATTATAATAGTAATACAAAATATTTGAAGAGATGATTTTTCTATTTTATTTCTTCTTTCCCCATTATATATTGTGATTTACTAACCGAAATTTACTCAGAAATTTCTCAGAATCTGAGCATCAATTTGATAGTAAAAACTTGTTTACGGAACCGAACCATAATTGATTGTGTAGCAAGCTATAAATTGATTAAGTTTAAACTATTGTTAAATAAATATTTATTTATCTAAAGCTTTAATTTAATATCAATAAATATGGTACGGGGTATTTCGGAACTTCCCTACCACATCGGCTCCGCTACACTCATCCTCCTAATAATAACTATCAGAGATTTATTACGATTGTTTTTTCCCAGTGGTCACCCATCCAGGTACAAACTTTTACGTTATTTGATCAAATTAACTGATTTTGATAATCTGATGAAACTTGTCACGTATGTTGGCCCAATATATGATACATGCGTGCCAAATCGCAAACCAATATCAAAATGAAATTTTGGGAATCGATTAACTATGAATAGATGTACATCGTTGTAAAATTTGAACTTAATCGGTTAACATTCTAATTTTTAAAATATATTAAAGTATTCGATGACAGCGAAATCGTAGTCTGAAAAATACCATCCTTTGGGCAGCTCAACTAGATCTAATCTCTGATTTTTGTGCTCTGATATTACTTTTGCAATTAATTATTTTTTCTGTAGTGCTCGTGGTCACGGTGCCATAATTAAATCTCACAACTTTTAAGGATCTGAATTAGTGAACTCTGTGATTCTGTAGTGTCTTGAGAGAAGTTACGTTGATAATTTTACAGCGTGCTAGTAATATTGCGCCTAGTTTTTCGGTGGTTGTGCCCAAATGGTGCACTGGCTATTTGTACGTCCTAGGATTAATTAATGGTCTAACCAATTAATAATCTTATGTCTACACTCTATATTAGAACTTTAGTACCACACTACCCCAAACTGCGTAATTGCCAAGTCACAAAGTAGTTTAGTTTCGTAACATATTGTGTTATGCTCTGTCGAAATACAAATGTCAATATTCTTAGTTTTAAAGTTCTCTACAAGGTAGCTCCAGTTGTCAAAATTTTCTTTATGCGTAAAACTGAGGTTAGGATTACCTATAAACTTAGGTAGAACATATTAGGCAGAATGAGCTGCAAATGTTAGATTTTGTTAACTTTTTATTGATTTTTACATCAACATTGATATATGTTATACCGAATTTCAAGTGTCCACGTTCCAATTTTTATGAGTGAGTGAATGTCAAAACTGCCTTACTTTGACCCTCTTTATCTCATTACCTTTGAATGGCAAATAGATGAAATTCAGTAGAATCGGTCAGCTGAACAAGATCTTTTATTAAAATTATATTTTTTTATGTCCTTGAACAAAGATACAAGGGGGTGAAAATATCTTCGAGATGCTTTCAGTAAAGGATAGTATGACAGTGACTAGAATTGGCAGGGGCATTTCCGTGTCCCCAGAAACAAAATAAATTAAAAATTGCGACGCTACTGCTCAGTTTGTAAAGCATATATCAGAAATTTCAGAAATGGATTAAGCAAAAAAGTCCGCATTTCAAAGATGATTCGCCTGGTTCGCGGATGACCAGGCCAGAATTATTTTGCTGATATAAACTTATATACTGTTAGTATCTCAATAAACAATCAGCGTCAGTACCAAGATTTTAACCAAGGGATCCCGGATTTGAGTGGCCTTATCGACTATGAACTGGCTTTATTCCATTCAGTGTCCCAAAAAAATCGTAAACGACTCGATTTTGGATGCACTCCCAGTTCCCCTCCCCACAAACGAGCCACTCCATTAGTAAATGTTTTTCAGAATTATTTTGCTACAACAAAATTTTCGAAGTGAACGACAGAAATATCACAGTCTACTTATTACGACAGACTAATGATGATACAACATTGTATAATTTAAAAAATCAACACAATCATAAAAACTATATAAGACCTGTTTATTCCTTAACTGCAACATGATAAAATTTTAAATTATACAAATAATTGCAGCTGCAATATATTTCTTATTTGCATAACCTTAGATAATTAGGTTATAAACATCCACCTTTACATAAATACGAATAGAGCTGTGTTATATTTAAGAGGTGTCATCTCCCACGAAAGTTTAGTTTTTCCGAATTCGTCAGAAAGTCAAGAAAACTAAATAAAGTATCAAAATAAAAGGTAACATAGCATATATTTTTGAAAGATTTTTTTTTTTTTTTTAAGTGGAACATGTTTTATTTCATCTTTTTGATCAATTTAGGAAATTAGGAACTCATTGCGAACATTTCGTTCAAATGAGCTAAAACCGATCTTAATAGGTTAAGGAGACTCGACATCGACAAGTCATAGTTACTCATTGTCATCATTTTTACTTTTCCTCATTTATATTGTAAGTGAATTGGAAAAGTATTGTTAGCACTAAAAATCCGAGACCAGGATGTCACATGAATCATTCGTTTCCGACGTTTTTACGTCGGAAACGACGTAAAAAACGTGTTTTTTCACATGTCCTGAGTGTTGTTACAAAGATGTCCGTCTGTATATGTGTGTGTCTGTTATTATCGTACCTTCCAGTGTAGTTTTACTAGAAAGTTGAAACTTTGAACAAAAATCATTCGATTAGGTAGCTGCGCTTTCTATGAAGAAAATATTTTTTACTTTTCCTCATTTATACCGTTTGAATATAGGAAAAGTATTGTGTTAACAGGATTTCACCTTAACTATCCGTTTTAGGTCTTTTAAGACTTCCTTCAAATAAAGTGGACATCACAAATTTGTGTGTGTGTGCGTGCGACTGTTATCATCGTAGATCATGACTCTACTACTATTAAACTAACTATTATAATTGGGTGCCAAGTTATAATGGACCGAGTATAATTATCTACTATAATTTGATGCCAAGGTATAATGGACCAATTATAATTAATTATTTACTATAATTAGTTGTCAAGTTATATCGGACCGAGTATAATTAACTGCTATAATTAGGTGCCAAGTTATAATGGACCGAGAATAATTAACTACTATAATTAGGTGCCAAGTTATATTGGACCGAGTATAATTAACTACTATAATTAGGTGCCAAGTAATAATGGACCGAGAATAATTAACTACTATGATTAGGTGCCAAGTTATATTGGACCGAGTATAATTAACTACTATAATTAGGTGCCAAGTAATAATGAACCGAGAATAATTAACTACTATAATTAGGTGCCAAGTAATAATGGACCGAGAATAATTAACTACATTAGGTGCCAAGTTATATCGGACCGAGTATAATTAACTTCTATAATTAGGTGCCAAGTAATAATGGGCCGAGAATAATTACTACTATGATTAGGTGCCAAGTTATATCGGACCGAGTATAATTAACTTCTATAATTAGGTGCCATGTTATAATGAACCGAGAATAATTAACTACTATAATTAGGTGCCAAGTTATATTGGACCGACTATAATTAACTATTAATGAAATAATCAACATCTAACACGATTCTACAGTATTTATTATCTATGTATTTATAACTAATAATAAAAACATGTTTAAACATGATTCTTCACTGCTCTTTGTTCCATATATCTTGTTTAAACTGTTCAGATGTTGGGGAAACTATGCTTGATTCTATCAACACTTCTGTTACTTTCAACTTTAACTTCATCTCTACCAGCTCCATCGGGCCAAGCAGGTAATCATGACGCAATCTCTGATTCTTCTGTTGAACCAAGTAATGATGGGGCAACTTCTACGGCAGATGAAACACCACAAGAAGATATCATCGCTGATCATGACAATAAAAGATGGTGTTTAACTTGTACTTGGAACCAAGACCAAACCAAATTAATATGCCGTTGGAAACACTGTGGACTTTAAGTTTGTGGTACTTAATCCAATATTTCTTTCCATTATTAAATAAAAAAATATATTATGACAATATGTAATATTTGTAGAGATAATTTTTACTGTTTAATTACTCCTATTTTCCTATTATATATTGTGATCTAACAGCGATAAAAATATATTTATATGGTTATTTACCGACGTTCATATATTTTATAAACAACCACACATGCTAATTCATAAAACATGCTCAGGGTCATTGTAGATCCTGGGCATAAATTTGTCTGTATATATGTTCTTGTGAGGGACACATTACTTATTGCGTCACCTGCCATAATAAATAATATTAAAAAGATCAGAAAAAGAAGTATAAGTGAAATATTAGGTTCCACATATAATAAGTGAAATATTAGGTTCCACATATAAGAAGTCACCAGTTAGCAGCATACGGATAAAATGTACCCGGACAACATTTACCTCGGATAAAATGTCCTGAGATTGGATAAAGATGTCCGGATAAAATTTTGCCAGATAAATTGTCGCCGCGTAAAATTTACACAGATAAAAATCACTCTTTCACTATTTCTCTATTCTATCCTCTAACTTTATAGTAACTACCAGGCAAGTAGGCCACGTTGTTGGGCCCTTTTTGCCAGATCTCTAAGATAGTGTTTTACTCCTATTAATTTTAAGTGTAGGTATATTTCATCTAATCTAGACAGAATTTCTATGGTTCCTCTCATGCTTTTGCAAGCAATCATACATAATTTCACTGACTTTTATAGTCTAGTGAAAACTAGGAACAACACGTGCCCTCGCTGTTAAACCAAACCTCTATACACTTTAAACTACAAGGCGGACACACTACGAGTATAGTGTTACAATAAATCTACTATGAGGGTCTTAAATTTTGCCAATACCCAGTATCATTTAGGGTAAGGGATCTTTAACGAGTACCTGACATCGCACAGGCTCGAGACCACCGGCTTTACGTCCCTTCTGAAGGACGTGGTACGCAGAATTTTTATCCCTCTCATAAAATTCCTAGAGGCCCGTGCTGGGATTGAACCTATAATCAAATAAACTCGGAAGTTTAAAGTCCATTCATTCTGTGTATTGGCCGCGTACCTTAACCACTACACCACGGGTGACCTTATCCGTACTAAGTTTACAATGCATTTTTCTTAGCTTACTATTCTAACTGATGAATAAAAGTATAACATTAAAGGTCAATTGTCGTCGCACCTCCCAACCTAGTATGCGGGAACTACCCGAAGTGATTTTTTCTATTACTATTATTACCAAATTATCCTCTAACTTTATAGCACTGTAAGGCTTAAGTGAATTTGTGTGCAGAAAGCAACATAGGTGTCTTTTATGTTTACCTATAATACGTATCCATATCAAGACGTCCTCTCACTGTTAAACCAAACACTTTAAACTACAAGGCAGAAACAGTATAGTATTATAATGAATCTACAATGATGGTCCTAAATTTTGCCTATACCCAGTTTCATTTAGGGTAAGAGATTTTTATCGAGTACATGACAACGCACAAGCTCGAGACCACCGGCTTCACGTCCCTTCTGAAGGACCTTATCCATACTAAGGGAGAAAAAAAGGAAGATGTCACTCCACATAGTATTATTTATTGACAGAGCCGACTTTCAAACTTAACAGTTCATCATCAGTGCCGTTGAAAGCGAAGTAAAGAAGCTAGGAGACAGACGAAATAGATTTGTCACCAGGCTGGTGTCTGACTACCAGTCAGACACCAGCCTCTTTAAACCACCTCTTAAACAACCACCTCCTAAGACAAGCCTAGCTTTTTAGGAGGTGCACATATTGCATTTAGTATATCCAAACAAATTTTATAAGACTTATGTATTATAATCTATTATATATCTTGTAAACAATGTATTTTTTGTGGAACAAATAAAAAAAATCTTAATTAATAATAGATCATAATAATTCAGCAACCGGAAGTATTCTCTCAGTGAACTATAAGGAAATTAACTCTCTAAACAGGTAATAGTTATTATTTTTGTTAAAAAGGTTTTATAGTTTTTAATCAATTCAATTGAAATAAACTATTTTCCAAATTAATTCACTGATAAGCATTGTCAAAGAGCTCTCTATGTTGATAGATAAGATTAAGAAAAAAGATAGAGATATAAGAATGTCAAGGTTTTAGAGATCATTTTAGAAATATTCATAAAATATTTCACTCAACAGTAAGATAAACACAGTTCATTACTATTAAATATACTTCAGTAAAATAATAATACTATATCTATTTTCCAGATAAATCTATTTAAACGACAAAAAATAGTTTACATTTATAACCCAAAATTACTTTTAATATATATTTTTTTAAAATTTGATTAAAAACTACTAAACATAAAGTAAATTATTAATAGAGTAATTGTTTTGTGAGAAAGTGTGGTGAATATGATATATTTTAATAACTTTTATTGACTTTAAAATTATTTTAATTAATTAATAGTTAAATATGATTTTGATATTAAGTGTTGTGGCGTTGGTAATTGTATTAGCACTTTTTTATGTACTGTTTCTAAGCAATGGTTTATTCTTTACAAAGGCCTCTCTGCCTTCTTTAAGAAGATTTAAATTAATACAAAAACTACCTGGACCTAAAGGACATTATCTGTTAGGAAATACATTGCTTTTATTGTCAATACCGCATGAAGATTTAATGATATGGGGTTTAAATTTATTTAATATCTACCCAAGATTATTTAAAATTTGGATTTTTGGATTATCAGATGTTTTTATAAAAGATGCAGATGATATCCAAGTTTTATTGAACAGTACTGATCACATAGGTAAGGGATTAGAGTACCATGCTGTGCAAACTTGGCTTGAAGAAGGTTTGCTAACAAGTAAAGGAGAAAAATGGCATATGAGAAGGAAAATGCTAACTCCGGCCTTTCATTTTAAAATTCTTCAAGATAATATCAGCATTTTCAATGCAAGTTCTAAAAACTTAAGAGATTCTTTTCAAAATAAAATTAATCAAGAAATAGAGTTGGAACAATACATAAGTAAATGTACTTTGAATGTTATTATGAAAGCGGCCATGGGCATCGATCTTAATGATTTACAAAAAGAGGAAGCAGAGAAATATATCTCGGAAATTCAAACACTAACGGAATTACTGGCTCATAGACAAGTCAACCCACATCTGTATAGTAACACAATATTTAATCTATCACCATCAGGTAGAAGATTCAATAAAGCTGTAAGTTATGTACACAAATTCAGTTCACAAGTAATTAAAGAACGTAAAATGAAAATGAAAAATGAAATAAGTGATAAAAACACAATTAGTTCTTCGGGAAAAGTGAGAAAAGCGTTCTTAGATTTAATGTTGGAATACCAAATGAAAAATCCTGGAACTCTGAACGATAACGGGATAAGAGAGGAAGTTGATACTTTCATGTTTGAGGGACACGATACTACGTCCTCTGCACTTAAGTTTATATTTTACTCATTAGCTACTCATCAAAATATACAAGAAAAAGTTTATGATGAATTATTTGAGATTTTTGGAGATAGCGATAGAGATGCAGACAATATTGATTTACAAAAAATGGTTTATTTAGAGCAGGTTATAAAAGAGAGTATGAGACTTCATCCTCCAGTACCAGCTGTCACAAGGTTGCTAGAAAAAGATCTTATATTGAGTGACGGAACAATAATACCAGCTTGGACTAACTTGCTTGTATTGACATTTGTTCTACACAAAAATGAAAAATATTGGACGGATCCAAATAAATTTGACCCAGAAAGGTTTACAGAAGATAAAATTAATGGAAGACATCCTTACAGCTACCTTCCTTTCAGTGCCGGACCACGAAATTGCATTGGACAGAAATTTGCAATGTTGGAACTAAAAACTGTAGTTTCTACAGTATTGAGAAAATTGAAGATTTTACCAGTTAGTAAACCTGAAGATGTCAAAGAAGTGGTGTATATGATCCTTCGAACTTCTAAACCTATTAAATGTAAATTTCTACTAAGAGAATAAATATTTTTAAAATTAGAATAGTTATAGAATTAGAATTAATCGCATTAAAGATTCGGACTTAAACCACAAGATCCAAATTTTCCACATCCATTTTTTTCCACATCCAAGATTTGGATGTGGCAAAAAGTATTTCTTACACAAATTATTTACATTTTAAACTAAATTGTTCAAATAAATGCAATAAAAACAAACATTTTTAGTACCGTAAATAGTTTGTTTACATTTACTAAGGTAAAACAAAATGGCCGCACCCATAGACAAATTTCAGCCAACTCCCTGGTGGACAAAATGTGAACTACATGCCATGTCTGATAGAAATCGCGTTTGTTTCCCTACTTGGTTTATATATTACATTAGTCGAAGGTCAATAAAAGCATTGTCACCTTATTGATCTCGACCACGAGGACGGCTGACGATACATATATTAACAATTAATAATTAAAATAAAAATAGTAACAATATAATTTGATTGATTAATTTCAATTTTATGCACCTCTATTGATTTGAAAATAATAGCTTATTGAATGGATCTTAGTAAGTACGACTTAAGTTAAGTAAGTTAAGTTTAGTTAGTTAAGTTAAATAAGTATTTAACTTCTAAAACAAATGCAGTAACTATACTTTGTCCGTAAACAAACTTATAGTGTTAGTTTTTAGCTACCTTTTTTAACTGAAGACAAATTCCTTTTAATCCTAATCCACCAAAAAGTATTATGCCTACTATAGTACGACACAGGGCTAAAACCAGTTGACAGCGCGAAACCATATTTTCCCACGCTGTATTGAGGAACCAATAAGGTTTGCCAGATTTGAAATTGAGGGCGTGGTTTAACAACCAGGACTAACCTTATTGGCTCCTTACTATTATCATTTGATGTTAGCCGAGTGTCTTATTATAATAAATATAAGTACTATGCCAAACTACGCATTTCCGAACCCTATCGGATTCGCTTCGCTCATTCCCAGCACTTCGGACTTGGTTTTCACGTTTTATGACTGTACGAACATACCTCGGAAGTTGTGCTCAGACACTTGTGCACCACAATGGAAGTTTAAATGACTTTATACCTATAATATAGAATTAACTTAACTACAAAACTACACCAACGTAAGGCACTTTGTACTCATGCTTAACGTTTCATTTTAACAATTTGTTAAGTTTATAAATAAATTAAATGTTTTTACAAAAGTGGCTATGTGTAGTTAATACCAAAACTCCCAATAAATAATGTTTTCACCTAAAACACAATATAATTGTGCGAGAGATACCGTGATCAGGAGCTCAGCCTGATGAGCCTGAGTTTGTGAGTTCAAGCTCTGTCGGTGCCCTGATGAGTTAGACGTAACGAAACAGAGTGGGACATGACATTATGTCGAGCCATCACTGATGACGAATGTCGAATGATGGAACAGTTCCCAAGCATTGCATTTTGCTTTTTACATTTCCTAGGTGTCTCACGCACAATTATATTGTGCGTCCACGGTAGTATCAAATGATGTCTAAAATAATGTATACTGCCAAATACGTACTAAAGATTTGCAAAGATCCTGAGCATGTTTTACGAGAAACCACGTATGGTTAGTAAAACTCAATATATTGGGAAATAAGGAGTTAGAAAATAGTGAAATTTATCTCAACAAATAATATTTATTGCCATGATAATTATTTTTAATTAAACTTTTTAGAGAGATAGTGAATTAATTACAAACAATTTAAACTGAGCAGTATCCATAATCGCATTCCAATTGGCCTTGGTCCGAAACGCAAATTAAACACCTATGTTTAAAGTCAGGATCTGGAATGGTAAGTATTGGTGGGATTTCACCGGCTGTGGAAATTGACCACTGCCTTGAATCTTCTGACGAACCAGAGACATAATATTCATAATAATAATCGTAATTATCTTCTGATCGACCAAAAGTAGCTGGTAGAGATTTAGCTAATGCTGATAGCAGTAGCAGAGTTGATAATATCAAGCCTAGTTTCCCCATTATCTGTAACAATTTAAACGAGATAAAAGGTTGACAGCGCAGTTATCGAAACAGCGGACCGCTTAAAAATTGATTTTGTGTGAAAAAATATGCCTTATATTGCTTCAAAATGAGAAAATAATGAGATTTTTTTAAATTCAGCAAGCTAACACGAGAAGCGAGCCCCTTTTAACGTACCTTATTAAACGAATTCGTGAGTAAAGCGAGCTTCTGCGCGTATATTTGCAAATAGTTAAAGCAATCTATCGATCAAAGCGAGCCTCTTAAATACATTTACGGATGTAATTATAGCAATGTAGCGAGCGAAACGAGCACTTTTAATGTACTTATTGAGGGGCTAGCAATTCACATATATATTTATAACAATTAAGCGAACCATTTTATTGAACCTAATGTTATATTTTAGCACTTATGTGTATATTTATAAAAATCCAGCGAGCGAATTTTTAATGTGACCAATTTTATATTTGTGCATTAATGTATACATTTATAGTAAATCAAAGAACAAAGTGAGTCCTCTTATGTATAATTTTACTATAGGATTCTTGCAAGCGTATAGCGAGCTTATATTTGCATGTATATTTATGGCACTTATAAATGAGATACACACGTGCTGAAAAAAATAAATAAATAATCATCACAAGTAAGAAAAACCAAAAACCCCTAGGATTTTTAACAACGATCACCTTTTCGTTATCAATTTCTTATCAGCGACGGTGGCGCTGCTACGGACTTTAAATCTTTAATTCTAGCATATAAACACTGGGGCTATGATGATTACATACTCACACATACAGACTTTGTAATACCGTACAGGGGAATAACGAATGCAAAGAACAACACGAAGTGCAAAGACATTACTCCTACATAAAAAGAAATATTTTCATGTTAGAAATTCGCTAAAAAATGTGAAAATGGGTAATAATGACTTGTCATTTATTCTTTCAAGTCTCTTAGAACCAAGCAAAAGAAATTCTTTCATAAGCTCATTCGTACCAATTGTTTAACAGTAGTTGCTAATACCATTAATTTATCATAAAGATTTAATGTTTTAATCATAAAGAAAGTGTTTTATTTATTTATGAAATAAATAAACGCTATGTTACCTTATATTCTGAAGATTTATTTAGTTTTCTTGACCCTCTAACGAATTTGGAAAAACTAAATTTTCGTGGAAGGTATCTCCTCTTAAATATAAGGCAGTTCTGTGCATGTTTACGTAATGTGACGTGTTTATAACCCGATTACCCAAAATTTAAGCAAATAAAAAAAATGCAGTTGCAATTGTAAAAATTATTTGTATAATCTTGTCTTATCGTGCTGCAGATTTAAAGAAATCGGGTACAGGATATCTCGGTGCTATTACTGACAGCATCGGATAGCTTTACTCGGCCGCAAAATTTCATGATTATCCGCATTATTTCATGATTTTTTTTTTTAGGTGGTATAAATTCGGTCTTGACTTTACACCAAAGTGGTTATCCAAGTCTATATTTTCGTGATATCGGAATCGCTTCGCTCGTCCTCTGAATGTTATGACTACCCGAAGCTTAAGGTAGTATTACTTGGGCCATGCTACTCTCAACCTATGAATTATTAGGTAACCAAATACTTAGGGTTTATATAGCCTTAGGTTAATTATTTTTTTTTGACACTTTATATTGAATAACACAACAACAATTATAGTTGCAAGTATTAAGGTTAAAATAGTTTCGTTGGGTTGAGAGGCTGGTAAGAGAAACAATCCAGTGATTGCACTCTGACGGGTGTTGATAGATTTAGTATAATTAGATGTAGAATAATTTCAATAAAAAAAGAAAGAAAAAATAAATAAAAAAATAAAATAAAAATAAATAAAGAAATAGTTAAAGCTTGGAGAAATAATACGTTAAAATGGCATTAATTATAATTATACGGGAAATACTATATTACGAATACATTAAGTACATGTGATCATACTTAGCTGTTTTTTAATACTATAGTTCATTATATGCATATAAGCACTATATTTTATCAATGTAGGAATTAATTGTATAATTTAAAACTTCTGCACTTAAACCAAGTTGTTAAAAATTTATAAGGTGATTTAATACGATGGTTTTAACCTGCCTTTTTTTATAAATGACGTGTGACGTCATTGCAGACATTGGTATAGATGGTCAACATTGAAAAAAGTTACTACTTATTTCTGCAATGACGTCAAATTTTGATTTCAGCATGAGTTCAATTTTTATAAAATGACGTGTACGTTTTAATTAAAAAATTGTAAAAATCGTAAAATAATAGAATTGAGTTGAAATTCGGTACACTACGTAATAAATAATTACACAAAATTCGTTTCAATAAGACAAGTTTATCTATGGTTTTTGCTGGTTCAAAAAAGGTAATTAGTATTAAACGTCGTCAGTATTGTACGGGTGACAGCTATGAATGAAACTGAGTAAATACATCCGTTGCAATACAATACGTTTTCGGACTCGCTTCGCTTTTCCTCAGACGTATTGCAGTATAAATTTGGCGAATTGAATATTCTGAGGACGAGCGCAACGTCTCCGAAGTAGGAAAGATGAGAGTAGGGAATCCAATGTGATGAGGAAAAGTTCCGAGGTACCCCGTACCCGATTTTTTAAGTTATTTTGCAAATGCTATAACTTTTAATTTTTCACACTAAAAGTTGAACATACCTTTTAAACAACATATCCTTCAAAAATCAAGTTTTGTTCGATTTTTTTAAAGTTTGATTAGAAATCTTCCGGTCGGCTCAACTATAACTAAAGTCTGATATTTGTACCAACTTATAACGCTCTGACATGAACACGATGGGAGGCTATGCGTGACACAAACACACAGACAGACAGGCATCGTAATGAAAGTTATGAAAATGCATAAAATGGATATTTTTGATAAAACCTTAGTTACAAATTTTTATTGCGGACACAATAATTATAATGCCCGTTTTAGGGCCTTTCGGCCCTTTAGGGTATTCGCCCTGCGGGAACAACCTCAGGTGGATCACATCTACTAATGCTCAAAGTAGATAAAATTTTCTATAATACGAGTGTTTAACCATCAAAATCGAATGATTACAAGCAAAGTTATGGCTCTTTCTAAAACACCAAAAAATTGTTAATTAATGCAATGACAGCAAATTTCTTTGAAAAAATATCGGCTTCTTGTGCATTTTTTTTGTTCATTTAACAAATTGCATATCTCTATTTGTAGTTATCCGATTTTGACGAAAAAACAATCGTGTTATAGGAAATTTTGTCAGCTTTAAAAAATGGTTACATCATGTTTTGCACTTGACCTACAGGGAACCACTTATTGCATAAAAAACTGGAATTAGTGCGATTTTCTAATAATTTGAGCGAGCGCATTTATAAGGCTATAAGGGCTCCATATTGAATCCATATCTCCATATTGAAGGGCTCCATATAAGGGCTCCACTGTGAATAGGCAGACTATGTTTTTTCTTTATTATTTAAGGTGTATTTTCAGAAAAATTTGGTTTGATGTAGTACAAAATGAGTCACATTTTTCAGGTCCGGCTCTTGGACTATTATTCATACTATAGTAGGTAAAGAAAAGAAGAAAATACTTAAACACATAAATTAATAAAGTGTCACTGATGACATTGTTATAGTCATAAACCAAAAATCAAGCAGGAGATTGCTAGGCAAGAAACGAAGCATTCCAAAAATAAAAGTAACCTTGTTGGCTCGGGTCTGTTGCGAACACTTGGGTCAGAATTTTATTAAGTTTAGCGATGGTCTTCTTTTAGGTTATTTTCATAGGATACAGATCGCATTTTCATATTTAGTTGTAGAAAACAGTATACAATTGAAAAGTCAGAGAGGAAATAGGAAAAATAAAATAGTAAGAAACAGCCATAATGTACTCTCTATTAATTATAATCTCTTAAAATGCTATTATAGACATTAAGTGGTTAATATTCAGTTTTTACAATACCAAACGCACATATAAGTGGTGCCCCACTGTTTACACTCACACCAACAGCGAAAAGGTGAATATAAATTTTCAGGAGTTTTGGCAGTAATATCTTGCAGAGTTAAATTAGGAATAGAAATCGCCTCGGCATTCCTTGCTTTAGCAAAAAACTCGAAGATCTCTTCATGATTTTCTGCTGAATTTGATGATACTGGCAGAGGTGTGGCTAATGCTGACAGCAGCAGTTGTGTTAATAATACTAAACCTAGTGTCCACATCATCTGCAAAAGTGAATTCAAGATAATTATGCTCATCTGAGTCAATTTCAATTTCAAATTTAAATTGATTTAAATTTTTAAATTAAATTTTTTAAATTAATTTTTAAATTTTAAATTTCAATTTTAAAACATTGATTTGTTACAAAGTTTATAAACTTAAATAAGAGCCCTTTAACTTTATTGATAATCTCTAAAGAAACAGAGCTGTAGGTAAAAAATTGATTCTTGGGTCATTTTTCGGACTTGGAAAGGACACAAATGCCAAAAATCCACGATCTGAAATAGCAGACAACCTGATCCTTTATCAGAGACCCAAAATAAATAAATCTAAGGGGTTAAACATTTGGGGGTCGACGGTGACAAAATTTGCAACTGGCTCTTGGACTAAAAGTTTTCGGTATAGTCTTTATATATCATTTGATACTACCGCGTTTTGCAAAACATGAATACTTGATACAATATAATTGTGCAAGAGACTCCTAGGAAATGTAACAAGCAAAAAGCAATGCTACATCTGGGAACTGTTCCATCATTCGACATTCGTCATCATTGATGGCTGGACATAATGTCCTATCCCACTCTGTGGGACAGGACATTACGCACAATTATATTGTGTGAACTATTCATGTTTTGCAAAACTCGGCAGAATGAAATGATATATGTTTTGCTTGCAAGGCACGATGGCGTTAAGAGAGCACCGCTTGTCTCTGGTAAATACTTCACATTATATTCTTTGGAATTAATTGAAGGTCAGAGTGATTTCAGGCTCTGTCGGCACCCTGATGAGTTAGACGCAACAGAATGGGCCATGACATTATGTCGAGCCATCAATGATGACGAATGTCAAATGATAGAACAGTTCTCATATGTAGCATTGCATTTTGCTTGTTACATTTCCTAGGTGTCTCTCGCACAATTATATAATCTTTTTAACCTCAGCAGTAGAGTCGTAACTTGTGGTTAATTTTTTTCTAATTTTTCACATAATATTCTCATATTTATCCTATATATTATAAAATGCATGGCACAGCATTATATGCACTTATTTAAAGCTCAGCTTAGGCTCATTTTTAGCCTATTTCCTTTGAAAAATTTAAACAAACACATGTCATGACGCTACTGAATACTGACAGGTTATAAAGATTATACCTTTATTTATAAGGTATAAATAAAGGTAGAATACTTTCGGTGTATAGAAAGTCTACATTTAAAAAAAAAAAAACTCACCCGCCTTGCGTCCCACCGCGCTGGAATTATTTTGAAATTATAACATATATCCTGCCATAAATTATAACTTATAAAATGCCAAATTATTCAAGCCCAACGGAAAGGTTCCAATTTAGTAAAAGTTAATTTAGCCTAACTTAGTCTAGTTGCTGGGTGTGGGGCTGACTTCTGTATTCGAATAGATTTTAGTCTTAATTATCGAAATTAATTAAACTTGAATATACTTAAACTTCTTTTACCAAAGGAGCCAGGTTCTTTTCTCGCCTACCAAGTAGGTGAGGGGATGAGAATCTACCCCAAACATCAAATAAAAAGTTTTTAAAATTAAATTTAAATTAAATATAATTGCATATAAAATGCCAAATTACCAATAACTTAAAACTGATCTTTATTTTTTTGAGAAAATACGTAGATTAAATAACCAATAATCATTCCAAGGCCTTCAGAATATCAAACAACTATTACAAAGCCAAAGGACTTTAAATTGAAAAAATAAATCTTAAAATTAAAGTTGTCTTTTCAGGCCGGGCCGACCTGAAAAGACGACCGCTGAAACCTCGTGGCAACCATTACAAAAAAATGTTACTAAACACTTATTAGTATCTTTAAATAAAAAAAAAACGTAAAACTAAAATGGGAAATCAACTACGAAATTAATAAAAATAAGAAATAGAGAAATTATTTTAATAAACTTTAATTGCTAATAAAATAGGTGATGAATTTTCAAAGAATTTTAAATAATATCATAAACATTTTCCCGCTAAAATTCAAACCAAAAATTCATGTTACATTGTCCTAAAAACATCTAAAACGATTTGGGATACATTCGTTTCAGAGATGTCGGGTCCAATTCCACCATACGAGTCACCTCATTAGCAGATTTTTGCAAAGAAAATCCGCTAAGACTAGATTTTTGCTGAGGACGCCACCACTTAAACATTAGACACCGTTTTATTATATTTCATAAATAATAAATTCTCACCTACCTTCATTCTAAAAAGTTACTTAGTTTTCTTGACTCTCACAGACTGAATCGAGAAAATTAAATATTCGTTAGAGATATCACCACTTATGTAAGATGCAGTTTTATTTGTATAAACTGACATATTTATAACGTGATAAATAAGGAAAATTGCAGTGGGAATGGCAAGTTTAATTATAAATCCCATTTTCGCTCATCAGGAATAGGACATTGACAAAAAAATACGCAATAATATAATAATTAATAAATATATATTAATAATTTAATTTTTTTGAATACTGCAGTCCTTTATAAATAATATTATTTTTTTAATAACTCTCACAACATTTTATTGAGCATTAATAAAATATATTAATGTATCATAATTCATAATTAACAGATAGGCCTCAATAAGTTGTATTTTAAAATGATTACTTACAAATATTGTAACTAGGAATATTATAAAAAGATATGAAGTAAGAAGCGTTAATAAAACAATTAAAAAAACAATTATTTATATTTATGTAAAATATATTGACATCTCTCCACATCTTGACAGTGCTTTTAACATTTCGATCATCATCAGTGCCAGCTAACAATATAGGAAAGTAGTAAGGAGTCATCTGTTTGCGGTAACAGGTAAAATAACCGGATAAAATGTACCCGAATATACAGTCTCTGGATAAAATTTCTCCGAATAAAATGAACTTACTATTAAGTTTTCGATGTATTAAATCTATTAGATTGAATGACTTAAAAAAAATCTAAAATTAATTCTAATTCTAGAGTTGAAATTCGGTGCAAGTGTACCACATTAGTATACAAATATTCGTTGCAATACAGCAATTTTTCTATTTAAAACTTATAAAAAAATCTGATTTAATTTTTAATCATGAATTAATTGTTTAGTTTCGTTTTAATTTAAGCTGCTTTAACAAATGTTTTAACTAATCGGTTTGTTTGTTCCTTTAAGTGATTATTAGGATCCCTTTTATTTATTACATTAACTCCTTTAACACCAGTAACATTCAACTCCAATATTATTAAGTTCTTTTTTACTAAGCAGTTTTCTAAAAAGATGTCTTTTACTTATAAAACACTTACAGATAATCTAAAGCTACTATCTGACTCCATGATCTTGACATATTTTTCATAGACTTTCAAACTTAATTTCAACACATTGCATTTCAACATGAAAATCCAGGGATTTTCTTTAGCAATACTTCAAGGTCTTAATTTAGACAACAACTTAAAACATAACAAATCTTAACATTTATATATTTATTCTTTAGTAAAAAATCGCCATTATTTAAACTTAAGAAAAATCAGCGTCCAACACGCCATTGGTCCTTAACTCAATGTACAAAAACTTTTTCGTGTTTTTTTAATCTCGTGATAACGTGAGATTTTTACAAAAGATCAGCCCACTTTCGCGTGTTTTTTTTGTGAATTAAATGTTTTATTAAGATTGTATGGATAAACTTTTTTACTATTAATTCGTTAGATAGTTGAGTAAGTTTTTTTTTATAAATTTAGATTATTAATCCCCCTTTCTTCCTTAAGAAGTTCTCTTAGAGTCAAAATTTGTTTACTAATCAAATTTCACTAATCAAGTTATAATCAAAAGTACAAAAGTATCCAGCAAACTTAATTTCCATACTGATAGACATTTTAAATAGATATTAATACTTCCCTTAGCATTCATCAATCGTAAGTTAAAACACCATACATATTGTGTTAATTTATTATTTTTTAGTCCAGTGCAACCAGACTGATTTTATACTCCAGATATTGGTTTACTGAATTATTCTTCGGTCTAGTGAAGCAAGACTGAAAGAATACTACACATATATATTATATATATATATATATATATATATTATATATATATATATATATATATATATAGCAAAATATAACATATTTTATCTACTCACGGCAGCAAAATTAGCCATTACTGGACTGTTTTTAAGCTGCAAAATGTCATTTTACCAACACTGTCAAACAATACGGGAAATATTTTAAAACAGTACGCAAAATGTTTTGGTAATGAAAAAAGTACTAGGGAGTTATGGCTCATTTAAATAACATGGGAAACAAATCAAAACTCCCTAGGCGGGAAAATGAAAGAGCGGAGGTTATTATTTTACAAATTATTGCGTGAATTTCGGTATTGTTTTATTTTGTAAACTATGATTTATTCTAGCTTGTTTCTAGTATGTAACTTTTTTTATTGTTACTTTAAAATTACGATATTATTATTAAATGTTTAACATTTAACATTTGTTTATCTAATAATATATAATGTTTTGGAAACAAATTGGCAACACTGATAATTTTGGCATTAAATTAAATTATTTACCAGCTGTTTATGAATCAACAGATTTTTAATGTTTAAGTCGTCAGATTTTGTATTTCATGTTGCTATATTTAGTTTAAGTATATAAAGTTACAAAAATAGAACGTTATCAAAAACTAAATCTGTAAACTAAAGATAAGTTACTAAAACATAATGAGTGAGAACAACAGTGAAGTGAATAAAGATACAAACATTGTTGACATTGACGAGTTATTGGACCACACTCCACCTGATATTGTCAGCGTTACATCTACTTTAAAGCAGTCTTTACTGCCTATAAAATCTCGCAGCAAGTATTTAAAATAATCTCTTGTGTATTTTTTCTGCCGTTAGTAGATAAAATAGTATATGCTACTATGCAGCAAAGGAAACATTGCAGACTCGTGCAATTAATTACCTGCCTCGGCTTACGCCTCTGCAGGTAATTCGCCATTTGCCAGCCTTGGCTTCGCTTCGTCTGTCAAATGGGTTAGTTACCTGCCTCGGCTTACGCCTCTGCAGGTAATTTCCTTGCCCGCCCTCGCCTTCGGCTCGGGGGCAAATTTATAAAACTCGTCTGCAAAATTCCATTTTGCTGCCTAGTAGCATAATATACTATTGCCCCTTGCATATTTTTTGTCAAGGAACATTTGTTTGGTTGGGAATCCCGTAAGTACTAAAATTGTAAAATTTGGTAATTTCAGTGTTATTATTTATTTTACTCCACTAAAGTCTAGTGGAATATTTAGCAACTTTATATAGTATGCTGCCAAAACATTTAGTATTTTTGAACTTAACTTTAAAAATATATATATTTGTATAGCTTTTCTAAATGGTAGTGAAATTTTAAATAACTACATGTTGTACATTGGCATACTTTATTTATAATCACTGGTGTTTTTACATAAGTACAGTAATACAGTTTAAAAAAAAAAAACTAACAAAAGAGGAAATAATATCACTTATTAACTCAGTCATACCAATCTCTCCCTGGGGTACAAAAAATAAACAAAAAATGTTACTTTTACCTCAAAAACAATCCCAATACGTAATTCTTTCGCATCATAACTTGAAAACCATTAACTTTTTCTCATAACTCACATTTTGAAAGGAATGAGATTGGTTTTTGTCAACGAGGGGGTATCTATGAAATAAGTCCCAATTATATTAAGTTCAAAGCGTGACTAAGAGAAAATCATTTCCAATGCTGGTTTGGAAGCACATATTTCGTACTAATCATTGTTTGATTTTTTTACCTGAAATAAGGGAAAAATGAGTTTTTGTGAAATTGGAGTCGTAAGCATGTCGTGCTGGGCGGACTAATTATTTCAGTGTGGTTTGTTTGATTTCATGGAGATATCGTTTGGCAATTAGATGGTTCATATGATTTGTTATGGAAAGGACTTCTTGGTAACGAAGAAATATTGCTAAATGCAGTATTTATCACAGGGGGATAAATACTTCAATAAATGCAAAAAAGTGTCACCAAATTTTTCCAAGAAAGTACTCGTTGTGAACATGAGAAGTTGTCTATATGGGACAACTTGTCCCATATAGAGTTTAAAATTATTGGAGAAGCGTATAAAGTTAGTGTTTTTCTCTTTTAAGGTCTACTTGCTTAATAATAATAATAATAATAATAATAATAATAATAATAATAATAATAATTATAAACTTTATTACCATACAACTTCTTACATCTTTCTTAACAAGTTAGTAAAAATTAATATGATAGAAAAAAAACAAAGAAAAATGAGAACTTCTTAGTTGCCGAATGTATGAGAGCCCCCAGTAAAAAGACTAGAGCGGGGGCTCTGTCTCGTTCTCTTTTATCAAGATAATTTTAATTTTATGAGAGAAAAAATAATAATAATAATTATGAATAATTTTAATGAAAAAAAAGTAAAGCTAAAAAAATAAATTGTAAATAGAACTGATATATATGAAAATATAAAACATAATATAACACTATATTTGTTTAGAAAAAAATATATATCTTATCCTTAACTTAAATAAACGTTAAACCGAACGACAAATTTATCCGCGTTTTCCGGATTCTTGTTTCAGTAAAAATGAGTCATTGCTGTCGTTAAAACGTCATAAAAAATTATTATGACGTCCAGAAAGCACAACTAGACTAAAATATTAATTTTTGCACTAAATTTCAACTTTTTAATCGTAACGAGGAGATAAAATGATGACATATATACACACATATAGTCAGATGGCTTTATGAAAACCACCAGAAGGTCTTAAAAAAATCTGATACAGATAATTCAGGTAACATTCCGGTTACGTATACTCTTACCAAAAACAACAATTAATACGTTCACACACACTTCTAGATCCGTTGATCGCATTGGATACGATCTCCTAATACGGTAATATTAGCTGTATGAACCACGCGGAGGGGATCCGATCGCATACGCTAGAACTAGGGAGATGGAATCTAATTGGATCCCCCGATACGCTGTATGTACCTTTAGAGACGATCGTATTTAACTGATAACCTTCTCGTCGAACTTTTATTTCACTTCAATATTACCCTCTTTGATCAAAAAACTTTTGGAATATTTTTTTTTTAGTGCGACTTTATTATTACGCAAAGAAATCAGAATTTAATTAAACATATTTTTTTTGTTTTAAACTTCCTTATAGCCAAAAGTGATCCTTCACTATAAAAGACGCGATGTTTTGGCGGGATCAGTTATCACGTAATCTCACTCGATCGACTAAACAAATACGCTGTAAGAACCGTGAAGTTAGTTGACCGTATTGCATACGTATCCAATACGATCGCCTGTTAAATACGCTGTGTGTACGGAGTAAATCTTACTGTATACCTATACAGTAAGATATGAAATACCTATGGTGAAAAATGATGAAAAGTGATAAAGTCTATTAACAGTTTTAAGATCTTTATAATCAATATCATATTTTAATGTCTTACTAACGATTCTTATAGATCAAAAGTAGAATTTAGAACCCCCAAAACCACAATAACCTTTTAATGATCTAGTTCTTCATTAAAACTATCAAATCACTGAAAATATATTTCACAATAATTTCTACAAACTATGAGAAACTTCCGATTGTAAAGGTTTATATAAATTTGGATCGAGTTGATAAGTCGAACATCTGGAACACGGATTATCTTCGTGGAGGTTCCGGAAGAAATTGAGAGTAATAACAGATGTGACCGGTGAACCGGACGAGCCCTTGGGGCCAGATATTTTGGTCGGAAAGTTTGTTTGATGTTGTAAGATCCGAGGTAACGTGATTCAGTACCTCGTTGTATTTATCTATATTGGATTTATTTATTAAGCTTTATACTTTGATATGAACTTTATTTGTAAGAATAATAAGATATTAAAGAATGAAATGAAATCGCTTCAGATAGGATTTGAACCCTGGAACTTCTGATGGCCCTTGAAATGTCGTACCAATATACTAGTATCAATTGAAATCTGTGCTCAATTTATCCAATCGCTTTCTACCTATTCAATTAAGTATACTTCTATAATATTATCAATCATTATAAATATAATGCTAAGATATCAATTATATATAAATATAATGTTAAGATATTAATTATACACAAATATAATGCTAAGATAACAATTATATATAAATATAATGCTAAGATATCAATTATATACAAATATAATGTTAAGATATCAATTATCAATAAACGTAATGCTAAGATATCAATTATTATAAATATAATGATAAAATATCAATTATATACAAAAATAATGCTAAAATAACAATTATATTCAAATATAATGCTAAGATAACAATTATATTCAAATATAAGATAACAATTATACATACAAGTATTGTGTTAAGATATCAATTTTCTATAAATTTAATGTTAAGATATGGATAAGATATTTTGATCAGCGTTAGCACTTTTACATACCCAGAGAGTAGCTAAACCTGAGTGATGACAGTTTCGGCTACTTGAGTAGAGGCGTAAAAATTTGTAAACGGTGGCTTACCAGAGGAGCTCAGGGAAAAATTTTTACGCCTCTGAGCTAACCATTTATGTAAAGCCAATTATGTAACCATCCTTAATTTTTTAGGATATCTATATCACATATTTATATCTTTGTATTTTAAATTAATTATAATATAACTAAAGCTTCTCACATTATTTAATCGTATATAATATAATTAATTTAATATTAAAAATACTCAAAGTGAAAGCTTATTTCATGTAATAATCAATACGAAAAAGCCTCTCCACAAAGTTAATTTTAAATTAACTTTGTGGAGATAAGAAATAATAACTTATTTCATGTGTTGTATTGAACCCGAAACCGAGCTGCTACGTTCTATAAGTAAGTCATTATTTGCAGTATTAGTAATTTCTACTACAGCCTAGCACGTCTATCTATATTACATTTTCTACAAAGAACTCAAATTTTAAGCTAATCAACATGTTAAACCTAAGTTCCCACTCAGTTTGGTTTAGTAGTGGAACCAAAAGAACAATTAAGTTCCCAAAAAAGTTTTAACAGGATAATAATATTTTATGCAACTTCCAAAAATCCTATTTTTAATTGGGATAGGTTTTTGCCTCGCTAATGATTGAAAAGGCTATCAAATAATTCTGCGGCAATGAATAAAGAAGAGTTCATAATACTTTAGTAGTAGTGCGTCCGTCCGATGCGTGCGGTGACAACATGCAATCTTATGGAACGTTCTGAAACAGCTTGCGGTAGCGTTGTGATATGAAATTTATTTCAAATCTACTAAACCCGCATCAATAATTCCGTGATTAGCATTTAAATAATTAGGAAACACCTTAGGGACCTGACGCAAAAGAAACCTTTTCGTTTTCAAAGTTTTGGAATTTTTCTTACCCCCTCTTACGATTTAAAGAAAAATACTATTCCTTTGTTTGGGTTTTGATTCGAGCTGTTTTATTATTACAAAAAAAGATATTTTTCTTTATTATTTTTATAAAAGATATATTTTTAATCTAAAAAATTAATATTATTTTGATTTCCTTTTTTTTAATTTCTGTCCAGCTAAATGCTTCAATTTTCTATATAATTTAATCAAAATATTGTAGACGATATTTTCTTTTATTGTATCATTTACAACAAAATTTGAAACAAATACGGGCCACACACATAGATAAAACTAATTGGTGAGAAAAAGAGAAAAGTTCGTGAAATCAAGTTCTGTTTGATTGTTGAATCGGACATAAAGTACTCAGGAATCAAATCAGAGGGGGTGATCGCGTGTCATGTTCCTCCTTAGAGACCACACACGGCCCGGCTCCGCCTCTGTAGCAAATCTATCCGCCACTGACTTGCCCAGTAATTTATTTGTCTTATCCTTGTATCAAGTATCGTTTATAAAACTTTTGATTTTTCGGCATTTTATTGCAGTATTAATTATATTCAAATTTTAATTGCACAATATAACTGGCATACAGGACAATGACCTTTTCCTCTTATAATCCAATTCGCTAGGCTCATTTTAAATAGTTTAGACTTGCTTCGCTCGTTCTTATAAAGAAAAGGACAATTTTAATCCTAAGGAGTCCGAAGCTGGGAGTATGAGCGTAGCGAATGCGATGTGATGAGGAAAAACTTCCGAGGTTCTCCTACCTAATTTTTATTGTTTGCTTAGTATATTTCCTATAAGGCGCGGTCGAATATCCACGGCCTTCTAGAACATTGGATCACCAACAAACTTTTTTTATAACTTTTTTTTCAAAAGTTTCAGTAATTAGCCGGATTTGTGATAAATGAAGCCTATTTCCGTAATCTGCACGCTCTTTTGGTTAATCTCAAAGAGTATTTACATTCACTCACGATTTAATTTTAATCTAACTTGGTACATACATAACTACTGTTAGACGTCAATATTTTGTGTTATATTTTGACATGTCATATTTGTTAACATTGACATCTAACAGTAGTTATGTATGTACCAAGTTAGATGAAAACTAAATCGTTGAGTGAATGTAAATACTCTCTGAGATTAACCAAAAGAGCGTGCAAATTACGGATATAGGCATCATTTATCACAAATCCGGCTAATTACTGAAACTTTTGAAAAAAAAGTTATAAAAAAAGTTTGTTGGTGATCCAATGTTCTAGAAGGCCGTGGATATTCGACCGCGCCTTATTGTTTTATGTTATCAATATGGTATTTATTTTATAAACAATAACAAATAGCGTTCATATGTATTATGACCAAAACCTTATAACTCATTACTGTAATTTTTCATATTACTTATTTTAAGTTAGTTGATTTTGTTTGTCTTTTTATGGACTGATAATGGCCGAATGCGGTGGAAAGTTAACTCCCGAGTACTTGCATGTGTTCATATATACTATTCTCTATTGGTCAACTCCACAGAGCAGCTATTTAGAATAAATAATAATAATATCCGTATATCAGGGCTAACTCGGCTTATCAGGAATAACCCCTGCGGAAACAATGTCAGGTGATAGTGGCATCCGTTAAACCCTTAAGCTGCCGCCAACTTATTTGTACAATAATCTTACATATAAACTGAAAGCACAACCTCGGATGCAAACCCCAGACCTTTATGATATCGAAGGTTAGTGTACTACCGCTTTTACTAGCATGGCAACGAAGGCGGGTCAGCAATATAAGTTTCAAATAATTAATAGTGTGTTCAAAAATTAATTTAATTTTTAAAATATAATTTTTATTTGTGTTCAATTAGTAAGACCTTAGTAAATGTACTTAAGAGTATATCATTAAACAAAGAAAGATAAATTTAAACAAAATAGAAAAATCGGGTTCGGGGTACCTCAAATTTTTTATTTTTTACATCGGATATGCTACGCTCGTCCTCAGAATATACAATTCACATAAATTATACCAACACGTCTTCAGACTCGCTTTGCTCGTCCTCAGATAGTTAATACATTCATTCATTCTCAGCAGTCACCCATACAGCACAGATCGCGCTCAATGCTGCTTAACTTTTATGATACAACAAAACCCATAGATGTACTTGTTAATTCCGGTACACAAAACCTTTGTGTGCTTATTAATGACGTAAAGGTTATACTTGTACCAAGTTTCAACTAAATTGCATTATTTACCGATATTTTACAATTTTTAAAAAACGTACATGTCATTTGAAAAAAAAATTGAACTAAAGCTGATAATGAGATGAAACTGGGTACATATTTTGGTATTTTACAGAGCTACATGCCTGCCAAATATGAAAACAATTGCATCGTTTTTCTGCGTTTTAAAGTTTTTTTTTGAAATTTTTGCTGAATCTTTATTGCGGGTGAGAGACGTCATAATAGAATTAGTGTCTAAATAGCACAAATACTGCTGTAGACTGATTTTCGTACAAAGTTTCAACACTCTAGCATAAATAGGCTGGGCGATACGATCATAGCAGACAGACACACACACATACAGACTGACAACTTTGCCTTGAAACCTGAAACGGATAATTCCGGTTTCATCCCGGTTTCGAAATTTTTACAAACAATAATTTTCCTACATACCTACGGTATAAATAAGGAGAATTAATAAAAGAAGAGGTTAAAAACATTTAAAGTTTGTACTACTGAACCTAAAAGAAAAAAACATGTGAATATTTTTCGTATTTACATTTTCATATTTTATGATTGATAGTCATATCGTGCGCATAAAAGTTTCATCTTTCGTGTGTTGGCTGCCCTCTCCGGACCAACGATTCCAAAGATAAAATTGATGCTCATATCGTGGTGTACTTTTTTCGAAAAAAAGTGTCGATTTTCGAAGCCCCCTTTCAAATTTTTTTTTGAATTTATTGTTGACTTAAAGTGTATTTCATCGTAACAGATAATTGAGTGGTCAAAAAACTGATTTTTTTTCGAAAACTATAATTTTTGGTAACTTGAGAGAGTTCTCGATTTTTTTAGAAAAATTATATAAATCACGAAAGTTTTTTTAGGCGCCTTTAAACTTCATTGTCTTACTACATTTTAAGATGTAAAAAAAAACTTTTATTTGTTTTAACCTTTTTTTCTTAAATAAAAAAATCAAAGATTAAAAGGCATGTTCGTGCTATATTGACGAGTGGCCATAGTCGTTAATATTCACTCCTTTCGCTTATTATTAGGAAACGGTAAGTAGGTCAGCTTCTGGTTTTTGAAATATATTTAATAACATGTTCCATATTATCTATGTTATGTTTATTATTATTATTATTATTATTATCTAATCTAGCTAAGTAGTCTACAAGCGTGACAACAGCGAATTTATCAGATGATTTTTTTGTGTTTAATGAAGAAATTAATTAATGTTTATTCATCTATGTCGTTGAACAAATTTATAAAAAAGACCTAAAGATTGAATTTTGTACTAAATTCCAACTCTTTAGCATTGTAACACAATGAGTGCGGTTGCAACATAACACAAGTAAACATCAAACGAGTTACGGACTGTTAGGTTATAGTATTTAATAATAGCATAAAAATGTATAATTCTTATATATATATATATATATATATATATATATATATATATTATATATAATATATATATATATATATATATATATATATAAAATAGCAAAATATATATAAACACACACACAAGATGGAATTTTCAAATTCATTACCCTGAAAATAACCTCCTGCAGAAATATAGCGAAAAAAATTGGTATCTATCCACTAAGTCAATCACTGGGAGTTGAAATACCTTTTTTTTGGTAATTTTCTGACATGTATGGATATATATAA
This sequence comes from Microvelia longipes, assembly GCA_018340805.1. NCBI lineage: Eukaryota > Metazoa > Arthropoda > Insecta > Hemiptera > Veliidae > Microvelia > Microvelia longipes. The sequence goes on along the minus strand of JACMZG010000022.1, from coordinate 42,000,291 downwards.
TATTATATATATATATATATATATATATTATATAATATATATATGTATTATATGTATTATATAATATATATATTATATATATATATAATATATTATATATATATATATGTATATAATTATTATTATATATATATAAAATAGCAATATATATATAAACACACAACACAAGATGGGAATTTTCAAATTCATTACCCTGATAAATACCTCCTGCAGAAAATATAGCGATAAATTGGTATCTATCCCACTAAGTCAATCACTGGGAGTTGAAATACCTTTTTTTTGGTAATTCTACATGTTGAATTATATATATATATTATATAATATATATATATTATATATATATATTATATATATGATGTATATAGTATATATATTATATATAATATATATATATATATATATTATATATATATATATATATATATATATAGTTATATATATTTATATATATATTATATATATTATATATATATATATATATATATATATATATATAATATATTAATATATTATATATATAAATAGCAATATATATAAACACACACACAAGATGGAATTTTTAAATTCATTCCCTGTAAATAATCCTCTGCAGAAAATACGATAAATTGGTATCTATCCCACTAAGTCAATCACTGGGAGTTGAAATACCTTTTTTTGGTAATTTTCTGACATGTATGGCATATATATATATATTATATAGTATTATATATATATATATTATATATGTGTATATATATATATATATATATATATATTATATATATATATATTATATATATATATATATATATTAATATATATATATATTATATATATATATTCGGTATGATAGTAACGGTAAGTAATTTACTTTCAATTTTGTATTTTTAGTTTTTAATGCTTGTAACTTATCATTTAAGTTTTAATAGGTAATTTTCTATTTAAGCTTTTAACGAGGACTTAGATCTCTAGTCAAATGCTTAGGTTTTTGTATATTTAAATGAACTTGTCGAACTGAGGGTTTAATTTATTTATATTATATACTATATACTTTTCCGTAACTGCACAACAACCCAAAAGCAACCAAGTATCCACTCTTACGATCTAATACAACCAAGTATGTGCTCTTACGATCTAATACAACCAGGTATGTGCTCTTACAATCTAATACAACCAATTATCCACTCTTACGATCTAATACAACCACTTAATACAACCAAGTATGTGCTCCTTACCTAATACAACCAAGTATGTGCTCTTACGATCTAATACAACCAGGTATGTGCTCTTACGATCTAATACAACCAAGTATCCGTTCTTACGATCTAAAAGGAAACTTAAATATTTTTGAACATCACCAGATCTTTCAAGAACCAAAACATTTTTTCTCTTTTAGTTTAAGTATTTTGTACTTTAAGTTTTAACTTTCTTTTTAACTTTTTGAAGTAAATGTATTTAAGAAAAAAAACTTTTTTTTCTTAAAAAGGTACTTTTAAAAATCATTAAGCCTTAAAATTCCTTTAATTCTTTATACTTAAACTTTTTCTGTATCTTGTTTCATTTTTTAAGTTTTAAATCTCCACCTTGATACAACTTAGACTTTTTTCACAAAGAAAAATAAAAGGTTGATTTTTTCAGCAAATTTTAGTACAAGTTTTCCTTCAGTTTAAAAGGAATTGAAGACTTTTCCCGAGTAAGATTTTCAAACATCTCAAGAGATAATTATTTTAAATTTTTATTACTATCTAAAGTTCAGCTCAACTTTTCGTTTAAGTATCGACAATCTTAATTTTCTTTTTTTTTCATCATAAAATGTTTCATTAATAATTAGACTGATATTACAATTAATTAATGGAACGAGAACTTTTAAGAAGTTGTAATCATTAAAAAAATCGGGTACGGGGTACCTTGAAAGTTTTGCTGATTTCATCGGATTTACTACGCTCGTCCTCCCTGCTTCGGACTCGCTTCGCTTGTCCTCATAATATACAATTAGCTAAATTTATACTGCAACATTCCCTCGGAATCACTTCTCTCGTCCCCAGATAGTAAATATATCCGTTTTAATCTCAGCGGTGGCCCATATAGCACTGACCTCGCTCAATGCTTCTTAACTTTTATGATCCAACATAAATCATTGATATACTTGTCGTATTGAAACAAAACTTTCTGTTCTTGTTTAGGTACAAAAAGGTTTATACTTGTACTAATTATTAATTCAATCGGATTGTTTTCCGATTATGCTGATATGTTAGTCTTATATATTACTACATCATACGTGCTAAATCTCAATCCTATCGCATCATTCTGTCGCGTTTTATGTTTTTTCGAATTTTTTGCTGAGTCATTATTGCAAGTTAATGACGTCATAAACAAATTATTTTCCGAATAGCACAACAACAGCTATAGACTAATTTTTGTACGAATCTTTAACTCTCTAGCATAAATAAGCTAGGAGCTATGATGACAACAGACACATACCACACACACATACAGACAGAAAACTTTGTGAAACCACTTAGGTGGCCATTTTTTTTTTTTTTTTTAATATCCTTTATTTATATACATAAATTAATATCAATATAACAAAAATAAACAACATTACAAATACAGGTCTATTCTCCTTAAATAAGACTAGAGCCTTGTGGTAAGGAGAAGAGTGGTCTAATAAATCCTGATGTTGCAAATTACTTATAATTTAACCAACTCAGAGCTTGTTATATTCCAAATATAGTAAATAAATAAATAAGATAATAATAATAATTGCATTATAATAAAATAATTTAATATGTTGAAAACATGCATTTTTTTTGTTTTTTTAGCACGCATTTTTATTTTTTTTTTTTTTTAATTTTTAAACGGATAATTCCTGTGACATCCCAGTTTTGGATTTTTCGCAAACACAATACTTTTTCTTTGTACCTATGGCATAAATGAGGAAAAGTAAACATTAGATATTTTAGTTTTAAAACTTGCGTCATAAAAAATGCAGTTTAAGTCCCCCCCACCCCTGTAGTCGAGGGAGCTAAAATGTCAGTATTTATACCAAGGATTTAGAATAAAGGGGACGGCACAATAAGTTGATTAGCCGTATAACAAAGTGACCCCATCGAGATCAAAAATAGAGAAGAATCAATCACAAAACGCATGTCAAAATAAACTGTGCATGCTTACAATCATTGCATTAAGTCCTAAATTCAGAGGCTAACTTACCTCCCGATGGTTTTCTATTGTTTTGCTTATTGAGAAGGTTATAAAAAATTATTAAAAAGTAATAACTGCCTCATGTGTGGGCATTGTGAGGAAGCAGACTTTCACCTGCTTGCAGAGTGTGAGGCCTATACTTCTCTTCGTACCCGCATATTTGGCGTAGGCCTCTTGTATGAAGAGGAGCTTTCTTCTCTTAGTTGAAGAGATATCCTACAATATATCAACTTTTCCAGGAGATTCTTGGTAGAGGTGGTGTAGGCTAAGAAATCGGGGCTTGCAAGAAGGGATCAACAACGTGGCCTATTTGCCACCCCACCTTATATTTCTAATATTTTTTCTTAATATTTTTATTTCTTAACTTTGTTATTTTAATTGACTTAACAATCACTTAGAGGTGACTAAATTCACGATAAGCACTGAACAATAAGCACTGAACGATAAGCACTGAACAATAAGCACTGAACGATAAGCACTGAACTGAACATAAGCACTAACAATAAGCACTGAACGATAAGAAGAAGAAGTTGAGGAGTGAACTTGACTTATCCTGCGCGAAACATAACCTGCGTTTCGCACCTTTTTTGCTATAACTCTGGTAAGGTAAATTTGCTCCAATTTATCTATCTCATTCAACGTCCTTGGGGTCCGAAAAGGTCCTTAATGCGTCATCCTTGTTATTCAAGATCCTGAATAACAAGGATCTTAAAAAGGATCTGTCTGTGTTACACGACAGAGGTCTAGGGTTCGCATCCTAACCCTAGGAGGATGCGGAGAAGTACGCTTTCAGTTAATAAAAGTAACTGTCACCAACTTTAGAATAAACTCGGAATGTCAATGTTGCAATTACAACTTAAGGTGGTTCTCCAAAAAACCTGCGAAAACACCTGGTTTTTTGTGACACGCAGATGTTACCCCTGATGAGCTGCAAGCTCGGCCGGAAAATGCTATTGAGCTAGGAGGAAATAAACCAAATATTCATAGGTAGACAACTGGACAATCCAAAGAGTCGTTACTCACTGACTTGTATTTCTTTTGTTCTAGGGATTATTATATATATATATATATATATATATATATATATATATATAATATATATATATATATATATATATATTTAAGGGGACTGACACCCTATAATAAGATTTTTGCATGGGATTGCTTATGTGTTTATACATCTCTAAGTCCTATTTATTAGGATTCTTTTCCAAAAATCAATATCTACAAGTTTTATAAAATTATTAGTATTGAGCAAGATTAGGCAACGGTGGTGACATGACAAGAGACAAGTTGTCGTGTCTCGCGAAGTCACGATCCTGTGTACTTCGGTGTCAGTCTGTTGCTTTTATGCCAGTAAATATAACATATAACAATAGTCATTGAAGAATCGTAGAGCTAAACCGTATGTTTGTTAGCCGTATTTCAATACGGGATCATAAATTTAATGGTACGATTACGAGGTACAACCCGGCTTGTATATTGTATTACTGTCATATTAATAAAGTTTATATGCTGTATTGAAAACAAATTTCTTATTCAATACTGAAAAAAAAGTTCTTATGCTCTATTCTGAACAAATATTCTTATACCTTAGTAAGAACGAAGTTCTTATGCCATACTGAGAACAAATATTCTTATGCCATAGTGAGAACAATGTTCTTATGCTGTACTGAGAACAAATATTCTTATGCCATAGTGAGAACAATGTTCTTATGCTGTACTCAGAACAAATATTCTTATGCCATACAATGTTCTTATGCTGTACTCAGAACAAATATTCTTATGCCATACTGAGAACAAAGTTCTTATCCTATACTGAGAACAAATATTCTTATGCCATATAGTGAGAACAAAGTTCTTATGCTATACTGAGAACAAATATTCTTATGCCATAGTGAGAACGAAGTTGTTATACCATAGTGAGTACAAAGTTCTTATGCTATATTTAAAACAATATTCATATGCCATAGTGATAACAAGCTCTTATGCTAAGAGCTGAGATGCCTTATGTTATGAAAAAATATGTCTTACAGAGAGTAAGTGTAGACTCTGTTTTGTGCCTTTGACTGTAAAGCATTTTTTGATAAATTGTTTTATACTTCAAGACTCTCTCAAATTTCACAATGTACCATCTATAATGGAAGAAATGTTATGCAATGAAAAACTCACTATTCAAAATCTCTTTATTTTCCTCCTCGACAACGAGTTCTTTAACGAAATATAACCAATTCTTAATAACTAAACCTTAACATTTTTAACTAATTTTATAGAACTTTAAAGCATTTGCACTATTCACTAATTCTTTACACACTTATAAATGCATAATATAATTAATAAAAATAAATAAATAATACACAATAAACAATACTTTAAATAAAATAATAAACAAAACACTTAAATAAAATACTTGTACCAACTCTGTGTTTATCTTATATTTACTTTACCTTTATTCTATATTAGATTTACTTAATTTATCTTATTATGATATTTAATCATTTCGACCTGCTTATCAGTGTAGCCTGTTTTATCTGTTTGTCTATATGAAAGAGGTGCTGATGACCTTAGTGTTAAGCACCTTAATAATAAATAAAAAATAAAATAAAAAACAAATATTTCTTATACTATCAAAAATCCAACATTTATAGAGATTCAGTACTTATAAATTGATTCTACTAGCAATTGATACACTAAAACAGTGCTAAGTGATTACTTGTAAACAACTGTACAACACAGGGAAAGGAAGAACTTGACAGATGAAAGTTTTATCGATCTTTGTACTGGAACTTTTATTCCTGTGGAAATATTAAAGCCGCATGATAAATGAACAGTTTGTTCTGTCCAAACTTTATGTTATATTGTCATATCATCGTACTGCGGTGACTTGACCTTTGATTGCCTCCAAACTACATAAAATCGACACACAAGAGGGTGTAAGAAGGTTTCAATTCGATGCCTCGTATTCAACTGTGTATGTAGGCGCAATACGATGTTTCGACACTTTTACTACGTACACACAGCGTATTTAACAGGCGATCGTATTGGATACGTATGCAATACGGTCAACTCACTTCACAGTTCTTACAGCGTCTTTGTTTAGTCGATCGAGTGAGATTACGTGATAACTGATCCCGCCAAAACATCGCGTCTGTTATAGTGGTTATATATAACCTAAGGTTCACTTTAGGTTATAAGGAAGTTTAAAATAAAAAAATATATTTAATTAAATTGTGATTTCTTTGCATAATAATAAAGTTACACTAAAAAAAATAATATTCCAAAAGTTATTTGATCAAAAACGGTTATATTGAAGTGAAATAAAACTTCGACGAGAAGTTTATCCGTTAAATACGATAAAGGTACATACAGCGTATCGGGGGATCCAATTAGATTCTATCTCCCAAGTTCTAGCGTATGCGATCGGATCCCCTCCGCATGGTTCATACAGCTAATATTACCGTATTGAGAGATCGTATCCCATACGATCCGCGGTTCTAGAAGTGTGTGCAAACGTAGTATTTGTCTAGTATCAAAACGTGTTTGTCTCGACACTAATAACCTCGAAACTTTCAACTATACCATGTGTCGATCTTACGCACGGTCGAGATATTCATAAGTCGATACAACGTAGAACCTTGTCAAAGTAAGAATAACAAATAAAAATATTTTATGTCATTATTTAACGAAACAAATAGATTGTCTAACTTAGTAGACATAAAACAATATTAACATAGATGGGTTCACTCCCGAGTGTAGTAGGAACACTCAATTGACAAGTTTATGATTTAAGTTGGGGGCCTCATCACTAGAGTCTAGAAGAGCGCTAGTAGTAAAAATATATTTGCTCTATTCTCTACTAGATTGTACTGTAGTATTTTTTTAAATACAAACAGTTGCCAATCGTTTAGTAAAATAAAATAAAAGTAAATAAAGATCTATGGTATGCTGTAGTATTCGCGATGTTTCTATCAGCTTGCGGATCGTCAGTATGACATGTATCGACGTCATATCGACAATAAAACGTTTAACAAATCATATACCACTGGACTTTCCTTATTTTGTATTTCTGGGACTTTGGCAGAGTTTTGAGTTAGATCTCTCTGTAACGTTTTACACGGCCATTACCGATGTACCCCGTATACTTTTTTAGGATAATTAAATCTGTACACTGCAAAATTCTATTGGCACCAAGTTTTTTAAACATTTATTTAAAAAATTCGCTTTGTTTTCTTTTTACTGTATTCTACTTAAGAGTGATTACTTGCTTATATTCCACTTCCTCCTGAAACGTTTATGGAGTCAGTATGTCTCCCTACCGCGTCATCTCTTTTTATAAAGATCCTAGCGGCCTTCAACCAATGTGATGCTCAGTCATGACATTAGGCTTACCTACCGCAATATATTATTTTTTTCTGGCATTTCATTATACCATTTTTCTTTCTTTTGTAATAACTTAATATTTTTACTTTAGTTATAATTATTATTAAAGTGTTTTTATGTTAATAAAAGAGGAAGAAGTCTCTCCACAAAAATATATTCTTAATAGCAAAGCGCTTTCAACCTAACAAGAGGTCATCATTAGTGCTAGCCGTTGAATAAAGAAGAGGGTGATCGATGAGTCTTATAGATCAGATATCAAACATAGACTTATCTGTTTTTTATGTGTTACATATAATTGTAAATTGGGCTAAATGAGCCCGTTACTATATGTAAATAAATAAATAAATGACCATCGAGTTCGATAGCAAGTTATGGCTAAATTAATAAACAGTGTGGAGTAACATTGCCAACCAATGATGTCGAAATTTAATTTACTTTAACAATACTTCCTTTCGTTTTAAATTACGAAGTAATCATAATATTATTACCATTTATTTTTAAATTGGTTGCATCTTATATAAAATTGCACGAATGCAGACATCCGTGTAATTCACATACAATATAAAGACAGAAAGTATAGTTGTATAGACCACACAGACAAGAAGTACGATGTATATAACCTTCCCTATCAGGTTTAAATAGCAGGTTACTTTAAGCATACGGCACGACTATAACCCTCAATTAACACCTTATATCATTCCTCTGCTGTTATCTGACAGCTTAACTAGTAACATGTTACATAGAAGAGGTCAAGTTTTAGATATTTATCTTCTTGTGCGGTCTTTAAGAACATTCAAAATTTTCTTATACTTGAAGATGAGTGACTTATTAAAAGAAATCGGGTAGAGAGTACCTCAGATTTTTTTCTTATTATAAATTTATATTTTTATTAATGTGTGTCTGTGTGTCCATATATACGGTACGTATGGATATTTTATGTTTGTACAAAATGATACTACATCAAGTCGTAAAACTACACAATATACGATGATCAACTACCAAATAAGTATTTGAACGCAGAGGTAAAGAGTGTGGACACTAAAGCTGAACAACACGATATTGACAGTGGCGGACAGGTTTAAAGATCCAGGTATAAAGATTAGGGGCTTTCAAGAGCCTAGATTAGAGAAAAATGTGGGAATATTTGAAGTACTTAAAAAACATTAATCTCTAAGGTATTTTTCTGCTGGTTTAGGGCCCTGACCAAGTATTTTAAGGGCCATCATTAGCTGTAATCTTCGTATGGGGCCCTTATTTATGTATATTATATATATATATATATATTATATATATATATATATATATATAATATTATATATATATATATATATATATTATATATATATAATATCTAAAACTATATAATATTTTAATCCCTTAAAAAAAGCAAATACGTACCTTTAATGCTACTTAAGGGCAGTATCGAGTAAGCTAGGGCCCTTTTTGGCCCTGGTTTCTCGTGTGGGGCCCTTGAAAGTCAAAGTAAAATAGATTGGTACTTAAATGATTTTAGATCTAGGTGAAAATAACTACATTTGTCGCTAGGAGCTCTGTATAAGCCCTACCTTAAAGAATTCGGCACCTTTGACTATGGTGTTATGAATATATAACATAATTATAATAAATAAATATATTTATTATAAGTTAAAATATTTAATTTGTTGAATGGTGCCCAAGAAGGGCTGCCTCCCTTGGCCTCATTGGCCAGTCCGCCAAATGAGAGCGACGATAGTGATTAAAGCGGAAAGCTAGACTCTGATGTACGATCTTGTGGTCAGGCATGAAGGTTCAAAGGGTTCCTAATGCAAGGTTGTAAATAATCTTTGCTGTTAAGCAGCTCCACATCAGGAATACAGAATGCGTCAAATCAGCGAATAAAATGCTCAAGAGCCAGTGTTACAATTTTGTCGAGACCAAGGCCCGTATTCAAAGACATCTTCCTAACATTTTCTTAACATTTTCATAACATTCTCCTTAAGGAACAAGGTGAATGTTAGGAAAATGTTAGAAAAATCTTAGGAAGATGACTTTGAATACGGGCCCTAGATGTTTGTAGCTCACTGATTTTTTACTAATAATAAATTTCATGAAACTGTTATAGGTCAATTCAAGAGATTACATACTTTGCATCGATCTTAAGTTATGTTATGTTTCAATTATGGTTTATACTTGGGTTTTTTTATTATTTTCCACCATCCTCACTCGTTTGTTATTTTCTTCTTTTGTACTTTCTCCCTTTTCTTAGTTAAAAAAAGATCAACCGAAAATGAGCGAGGGTATTTTTTCAACTTCAAAAAAGTTGTGTGGCATAATTAGAGTGCGGATTTGTGCGGTTTGTGTGTGAGCGAGTTGGTTATACTTCATTAAAAGTTTTTTTTCTTATTCTTAGTTCCAAGCAACTTTATCCCCCTTTCTTTATGTCAACAACAATAACAAGGGACTAAAAAGATATATTAAGATGATATGAAGATTTAGAGAGGAAAAGAAGGGGAAAAGAAGAATATAATGAGAATATGAAATATTGATTTTTTTATCTTCTTTGTGAACATTACCATGATTATAATTATCTAAAAAAAACTTTATACTGAAGAGGCGTGGCTTAGTTTATTAAGGTGAATAACTCGTTATTAGCGAATTTCCTTTAAAATAATTCGCTAATGTAATGGGTAGCAAGGCTGTTATCGGATCCGGGAGGTGTCATATATCCGTTTCAGAGATCCCTTTATCAAATCAAAAGTTTAATTTGCTCGCTTGGTTACAAGTTTGGTTTTACTAGCCTTGTTTACTAGCGTTTTTTTTACTATTCAATCCAATTTTTGCTTAATTTTTCGGTACATATTTAATAACCTTACTTAAGCAGTAGCGTCACAACTTATGATTTGATTTTTTAAAAAAAAATTCAAATCAAATGCATAAGCTTATGCTAAAAAAGCATAAGCTGAGCTTCAAATGAGTGCAAACAATGCACTCATTATGATTGTTGGTAATTAGTGTAATCTTTTCTAATCTCTATTATTGATGGATCAACAAGAAGATTTTCATCTCTTGGGTAAAAGAAGGTTAACAGGTTGCCCTTGACCCATTTATAAATCTGTGCGAGGGCGAGGGGAGGTCAAAGTCCTGCTTACCCTCAAGGCCTATAACTCCAGACCCTTCCTTCTGGTTTATCTGACCAAAATAATTACCTCTCGAGCCCCCAGCACCGCTCCAAACCTCCTATTTATACCAGAATACAGATATGTTCCTGGCTTACTTAGAAAAATATTGTTATGAACGTTACTCAGTTGTTACTTGTTAACCAAATCCCTTAATAATATATGAAAATGAAATTCAGAGCCGAAACAAGATTTTTAAAAACATATTTGTAAAAGACCTAGGCCCGTATTGAAAGACATTTTTCGTACCTAAACCTAACATTTTCCTTAAGGAGACCTAACATTCTCCTAACATTTTTCTTAAGGAGACCTATCATTCTCTCTTAGCTTAAGGAACCTAACATTTTTCTTAAGGAGACCTAACATTTTTCTTAAGGAGACCTAACATTTTTCTTAAGGAGACCTAACATTTTTCTTAAGGAGACCTAACATTTTCCTTAAGGAGACCTAACATTCTCCCAACATTTCCCTTAAGAAGACCTAACATTTTCCTTAAGGAGAGCTATTATTCTCCTAACATTTTCCTTAAGGAGACCTAACATTCTCCCAACATTTCCCTTAAGGAGACCTATCATTCTCCTAACATTTTTCTTAAGGAGACCTAACATTTTCCTTAAGGAGACCTAACATTTTTCTTAAGGAGACCTAACATTTTCCTTAAGGAGACCTAACATTCTCCCAACATTTCCCTTAAGAAGACCTAACATTTTCTTAAGGAGAGCTATTATTCTCCTAACATTTCCTTAAGGAGAGCTAACATTTTCTTCACCTAACATTTCCTTCTAACATTCTCTCAACATTTTAAGAAGACTAACATTTCCTTAAGGAGACCTAACATTCTTTTTAAGTCATTACCCAGTTGCAATATATATAATATATATATATATATATATATTAATGTGTGTGTGGGTGTGTACAGGTGTGAGCGACAGGGGGTGCGTGTGTGTTTTGTGTTTTTTTTTGTATTTTATTGCTTTTATAGATGTTAAAACAAATTATATATATTTTATTTATAAAAAAGAAGTATAAAAATAATCTCAATAATTTAAGTTCAGCACTGATTTGTGTCCTCTATGGTAAAGAACGTTTGTGCTTTGGTAGGTTGACCAGGACATCCTGAGAAAGGAATCCATGCTATCCATGAATAATTGCACATTCCAGGGTTGATGTCTTCAGGCATGCTGTCGGAGATATAGGCAAGGGCCGAATTCCGTGCTCTTGCTAAGAAGTTATCGTCCTCTAGTTCCGAGTCCATGACGTAGCCACGAGTTTTCGCTGCGTCACTGAACGAGTTATAGAAGAGTTCTTTCGGTAAACCTCGTGCATTGCGAAGTGCTAAGTCATTCTCTGTTACTTCGCCTATATCATCTTCCTAGAACATATTATAGTTCATTCATTTACCAGTTAAGTAAGGGACAGCCAGCAATTAGTGTTATTATTATAAATTAAAATTTCCTTATAAATTAATATTTATCAATTCAAAATATTACAATAACTAAAAACTAATTATTCAAATAGAGTATAGAACTAGCAACTACACGGTCAACATAATAACAATTTTTATGCCAGATACTATATGCATAGAGATACTATATATGCATAGAGATATACTACTAAATTCACTATGTAATAATTAAATGAGTAATATTAATCACTAAGTAATAAATAAGTAATATTACTTACTAATTAATATTTATGTATGTAATATTAATAACTCACTAAGTAATAATTAAATAAGTAATATTACTCACTAGAAATATTAATTAAGTAATATTACTCACTAAGTAATTAAAAAGTAATATTACTCACTAAGTAATTTTTAAGTAAGCAATATTGCTCACTAAGTAATATTTAAGTAAGCAATATTACTCACTAAGAAATATTAAATTAAGTAATATTACTCACTAAGTAATTTTTAAGTAAGCAATATTGCTCACTAAGTAATATTTAAGTAAGCAATATTACTCACTAAGAAATATTTAAGTAAGCAATATTGCTCACTAAGTAATATTTAAGTAAGCAATATTACCTAAGTAAGCAAATCACTAAGTAATATTTAAGTAAGCAATATTACTCACTAAAAAATATTTAAGTAAGCAATATTGCTCACTAAGTAATATTTAAGTAAGCAATATTACTCACTAAAAAATATTTAAAAGCAATATTGCTCACTAAGTAATATTAAGTAAGCAATATTACTCACTAAAAAATATTTAAGTAAGCAATATTGCTCACTAAGTAATATTTAAGTAAGCAATATTACTCACTAAAAATATTTAAGTAAGCAAATTAAACTAAGAAATTTAAGTAAGCAATAACTAAGTAATATTTAAGTAAGCAATATACTCACTAAGTAAATATTTAAGTAAAGCAATATTACTCACTAAAAATATTAAGTAAGCAATATTAAGCTTAAGTAAGCACTCACTAAGAAATATTTAAGTAGCAATATTACTAATATTTAAGTATTTCACTAAGTAATATTTAAGTAACTAATACTACTTACTCACTAAGTTTTAATGATTACTTATTTATATTATTGTTCAGATTATGGTCTCAACAATAATATAAACTTTTGTTGGATCATGATTTAACTTTCATGATCCAACAAAAACCATAGATATACTTGTCCAATAGAGAAGAAACTCAATTGGGATTATTTTCTACTTAAAGGTATACAATTGTACTAAATTTTAACTCAATTGGATTATTTTCTACTTAAAGGTATACAATTGTCATTGATTATTTTCTATACAATGTACTAAATTTTAACTCAATTGGATTTTTTCTACTTAAAGGTATACAATTGACTAAATTTTAACTCAATTGGATTATTTTCTACTTAAAGGTATACAATTGTACTAAATTTTAACTCAATTGGATTATTTCCCGATTTTTTACAATTTAAAAACACCATACATAAGTAATTTGATAAAAATTGGACTAATGCTGATAATGAGATGAAACTTGACACACTTATACATGGCTACATGCGTGACAAATCTCAAATGGATCACATCATTTTTTTTTCCGCATTTTATGATAATTCAGTTTTTGTAGAGTCGTTATCGCAGGTTAATGAAGTCATGCGAAAAGTATTTTCCGAATAGCACAACTACATACTACATTTATAGACTGATTTTTATTCTAAGTTTTAAGTCTTTATCATAATTACAGTGGGAGCTAAGATGATAACTGACACACACTTAAACAAACACACATACACACTAACAATATTAACTAATTACTTAAAACAACACACAAATACAGACAGACAACTTAGTAAAAACAACTCAGGAGGTCTTAAAAACACCTAAAACATTTTGCATTTTTTCGAACTTTATAATAATAATAATGCCCGTTTTAGGGCCTTTCGGCCCTTCAGGGCATTCGCCCTTCGGGAACCACCTCGGGTGGGTCACATCTACTATGCTCAAAGTAAAGCTAAAGTTGGCGAAAGTTTTTTTTTACTACAAATTCTATTCATAATAAACTGAGAGCATAGCCCGGGCTGTGAACCCCGGACCTCAGGTGCCGAAGTCCAGTACTAAACGACCACGGCTGCGGAGGCAGATTTCGAACTATATACTTTTTCTATATAACCACGGTACAAAGGAGAATAAGTAAAAACTTTATTTTTATTTATTCAATATACATATATTGAAATATATTGGTGAGTCCCGTCAGACTTGGATGAATAGAAAAGACCAGCATTATAGGACAAATGTCAATACAGCTCTATCACAGCATTCAAAAAACTTAAATCATAATTTCAATTTTGATCAAGCCAAAACTAATTGAACATGAAAATAATATGAGGAAAAGGGTTTTCCTCGAAGCTATTCATATATCCAATGAACCCAATAATATAAACTTTTTAAAGGACGCCAAAAACTTCAATAAATACTTCTCTATTATTCTAAATAGATTAAATTAAATATTTCTTGTCTCACATATTTTTTAGCTTCCCTATTTTTCCAATTCTATAACCTTTTAGATGTTACTTTGTTTATAACCTTATATCTTTTTCTATTTTTTGGGTTTTATAATTAAAATTTAATTTTAGAGTAGAGTTGACTTTTTTCCAGTATTTTTAAAAAAATGTTTTAATATAATACTACTATTTTGACAACTGCATATAAGTTGTAACTTTATTTATTTCAATACCATGATTCAATACCATGAAAACAATACCATGATTTGTACTTGTTTTTATTTTGGAGAAATAAAATATTTATTTATTTATTATTTATATTTCGTTTTCTTTATTCACTTTCTTTTAATAATGTATCATAATCATTCTAAATATATTTTTTACTCTTTTTATAACTTTAATGGTGGAAGACTATAATATAAAATAATAATTCTTTAGAATAATTCTGACATTGTAGTATACCAACTATGTATTTATGTAAGTAGTAGATGTCTCGTTTTTTCTTTTCTTTTTAAACTTGAGCATGCCTTAGATATGTTGAATTTTAATATAATATACCATTTATAATTACATTTAGGTATTAATTTGCTCTTTTGTAATTTCAAGATTTTCTTTAAAACATGAATATGCCTTGTGATTACTAATAAAGGTGAAATATATTTTTGATAAAGTAATTTGTTTGAATTTATTCCGTCCCATCTAGTGTCTGAAAAATAATATGCATAAAACAATGGAGACTAATACTAAAAATAATATATGCATAAAACATGGAGACTAATACTAAAAATATGCATAAACAATGAATAATACTAAAAATAATATGCATAAAACAATGGAGACTAATACTAAAAATATGCATAAAACATGGAGACTAATACTAAAAATAATATATGATAAAACAATGGAGACTAATACAAAAATATGCACTAATACTAAAAAATTATATAAACAATGGAGACTAATACTAAAAAATATATGCATAACAATGGAGACTATACTAAAAAAATTCATAAAACAATGGAGACTAATACTAAAAATAATATGCATAAAACAATGGAGACTAATACTAAAAATATGCATAAACAATGGAGACTATACCAAAAATAATATGCATAAACAAACTAATACTAAAAATAATATGCATAAAACAATGGAGACTAATACTAATAATATGCATAAAACAATGGAGACTAATACTAAAAATAATATGCATAAAACAATGGAGACTAATACTAAAAATATATATATAAAACAATGGAGACTATACTAAAAATGGAGACTAATGTAAAAATAATATATGCATAAAACAATGGGACTAATACTTAAAATATGCATAAAACAATGGAGATACTAAAAATATGCATAAACAATGGAGACAATATAAAATAATATGCAAAACAATGGAGACTAATACTAAAATATGCTAAAACAATGGAGACTAATACTAAAAATAATATGTATAAAACAATGGAGACTAATACTAAAAATAATATGTATAAACAATGGAGATAAACCAAATGGAGACTAATACTAATATGTATAAAACAAAGACTAATACTAAAATAATATGTATAAAACAATAGAGACTAATACTAAAAATAATAATTTATTTTTATTTATTCAAAGTAAAACTTACGCAATAGACAACAGCTATAAATAAAATAAATATAACTATTATAGATTTCATGATGTTGAACAAACTAATGCACGTATTTCACTAAACAAAGAGACACCAACCGATAGTAATTATCAGTTTTCGTAAAGTCCTTTTTATCAGGGACTTCATTATTCTTATAATAGGTCTGATTGGTCGCCTTAGGCATTGTTAAGGTTGGATGATTAGAGACTCTGTAATTAGTCATTCTGTCAGGAGTTGTTATATCTTGTTCTTTAGTAGGTCGTTAATTTGTTAATTATAAAGGTTTTTACTTTTACCTGTTGGGTGATCGTGCCTTTTGATTTGTGATTTGTCTTTATATTTCTTTATTCATGCCGTATGTTAGTAGTAGTAATAGGGGGGGGGGGGTTAGTAACTACCAGACAAGTAGGCCACGTTGTTGGGCCTTTTTTGCCAGTTCCCTGAGATAGTGTTCTACTCCTTTTAATTTCGAGTGTACGTATAGTTCATCTAATCTAGACAGAAGGGTCGTGAAATTCTATGGTTCCCCTCATGCTTTTTTCAAGCAATTATACATATTTTCACTGACTCGTATAGTCTAGAGAAAACTAGGAACAACACGTGCCCTCGCTGTTAAACCAAACCTCCATACACTTTAAACTACAAGGCAGACACATTGTAGTATAATGAATCTAAATGTAAATGTATAAATTGTAGTATTATGAGGGTCCTAAATTTTGCCTATACCCAGTTTCATTTAGGGTAAGGGATCTTTAATCAGTACCTGACAACGCACAGGCTCGAGACCACCGGCTTTTCGTCCCTTCCGAAGGACGTGGTACGCAGAATTTTATCACTCTCATAATAATCCCAGAGGATCGGGCCGGGATTGAACCAATGACTAAATAAACTCGGAAGTTTAAAGTCCATCCATTCGGTGTATTGGCCGTGTACCTTAACCACTACACCACAGATGACTCAATACCATACGTTTATTGGGAAAGTTATCTGATCACACTTGTAATCTGGTACCGAGATTTTACCTAAATACTACGTTTCAGGTGTTTTAAGACCATTAAAAAATACTTGGGTTTCACGAAGTTGTTTTTTTACGTGTGATTGTGTGTATGTGTAATGTGCATGTGTGCCAGTTATCGTAGTACCTCCCAGTGTGTTTATACTAGAGATTTGAAACTTGGTTTCAAAATAAATTTGTAGACTTTTTACTGACTCATTAAAATTCATGAAATGCGGAAATAATTTTCGAATCATTCTAGCATTTGTTACGCATGCAGTCCGATGTAAGATCAACAAGTGTGCCGAATTTCATCGTATAATTAGAAATAATTAACTTTTTATCAAATTATGTGAAAACGCTTCGTTTTATCAAGTTAAAATTTCGCTAGCGAGCGTGCTTAATAATGAACTATCGCGGGACGCTGAAACTTAATTATAGAAACAAGTAAATAAAGTTTAATTTCTATACATAACTAGCATATCTACGGTCTAAACAAATTATACTTACTTTCTCAGCCGGTTTTCAAGTCACTAGAATATTAGAGAGGTCATGAGTAACAAAATTATATGTTTATAGAAGTATATCTGCCATCAGCAGTATATCGAGCATTGAAAGCAGCTCTGAGCGAGGATATATATATATATAATATATATATATATATATATATATATATATATATTAATTATATATATATATATATATATATTATATATATGCCCCAGACCAGTCTTTTAAACCGAAATAATTGAATTTTAAGTGTTTAGGGGAGCTAAATCGAATGCACGAGGGATGCAAGCTACACCCGGTTCTTGAGGGAGGTTTCTTTGATTACTTGAGTACAGTTATGCAACCTGTAATCAAACTTGTTGTTACCAAGTGTTTATTTTATACTAAACGTTTACGATTAGTAGGACTTCAAGAGCATTAAATAAAGATAAAACAGATCCATAAAAATAGAGTAAGTGTTTTTTTTTTTTTTTATAGAATGTTTGTGACAATAATCTAGGAAAAAATATAATGGATAAAAAATTTTAACCCTAACGCTGAGTAATGATTTATCACAATCTACCTTTTTTAAGAAAAAAAGCTTTTTTTTTAAATATTATCCATAAAAATAGACGAACACTCCATCCCTGGATCAATTTAACTTAGTGTACGAAAAAATCGTGTTTTCCACTTAAAAAAAAAACATTGTAATATTTTTTTTTCAAGTATTTATACAAAGACATGGAAGGAAGTAGAAATTATTCTTTATTTTCCAAAGATTTCTAATAAGATTGTAATTGGATAAAAGTGAAAATGCAGATACGAAAGAAGAACAGACAAACTTAGCTAAGTTTTTTTTTTCGAAGCATCGCAAGTAATCTACAGCAAATCTGAAATCGTTTACTAACCATTTCTATACATTCCTTTGTTATGAAGTTTTCGAAGAAATTATGAAAAAAAAATATTCACGTTCGAGTAAATACTAGAGGTTGTTTACCGGATATTTCTCCTTGTTTAATCCGAACTACGGAGTCGTGCTGTATTCCTTATATATATTTTTAAAAGTTGGATGTTTAATACTATATATTTTTTTCTAAAAAATACTTAAAAACTGATAATATACAGGTCAAAAGTATGTATTAAGAAAAGGCGCCAATATTTTTAAGCGAATTGGTTTGGATAATATCGTCATTGATGTAAACAACGAAGACCTACATGACATTTAACTTATTGTTATTGCTGCTTTTAAGTTCTATAATTACGTCTTTTTCTAGACTCTGTAAAAATATATAAAGTATGTGTGGAGTAGAACTACCACAAATCGGTGAATGTTTATGTAAAAATAATGCTAATTTTTAGCGAATATATCCTTTGTGAAAAATATGCTTATGGATGATGTTAACGGTCCTGCGCACCAAAATTTGTATAAAGTTAAAAAAAATAAATACCGTTGAAATTCGGTTCAAGGGTGAATTGTTACTTAATAAATTTGTACACCGAATTTTATTTCAAAACAGCAGGTTCATCTGTGATTTTTTTTGGTCATAAAAGTTTTGATGCATCATGACCTGGATGGATGATAGCGATAGCTAGCTATGAAACGGATGTATTTACTATCTAAAGACACGCGAAGCGAGTCCGAAGTTTTGTTTCAATATAAATTTGGAGCATTATATAATCTGGGGACGAGCGAAGCGAGTCTGAAGTAGGAAAGATGAGCGTAACAAATCTAATGGGATGAGGAAATGTTCCGTGGTACTCCGTGCCCAATTTTTCTTTTTCTTGATCCTCTTGTAATATTTAAACTTTTATGTAATATATATATATATATATATATATATATATATATATATTATATTATATATATATATATATATATATTATATATATATATATATATATATATATATATAACATATAATGATATAATATGTATAATTAATGATATATAGATAAATACTTTAATAATCTTTAGTATTATGCAACTATTATACTTAAAGTAATAGCTCCCTTAATATATTTTTAAGGTACATCCAATCATGAATGTAATGTAGTTTATCTTATTATATCTGGTGCAACTTGATAATTTTTAGTGTTGGCGCCTAAAGTTGGCGTTAATATCGTGTAGACTTAAATTATAAATCAAAATATCTCATTTCCGCCAACATAAACTGATTTATCACATCATGGGGACCAACCAAACATATTATGTAAGAAATAATATACGCAATAAAATCTGGTATAAGGTTCATATATTTACAGACCAATTTGAAAAACTGTTATTTACAGAAAAATATAATAAGCAACTATGACATTGTTGTTTCGTTAAAATATAATATTCAACTATTACATTGGTGTTTTGTTATAATATAATATACAACTATGACATTGTTGTTTCGTTATAATATACTATACAACTATGACATTGTTGTTTTGTTATAATATACAACTATGACATTGTTGTTTTGTTATAATATAATATACAACTATGACATTGTTGTTTTGTTATAATATAATATACAACTATGACATTGTTGTTTTGTTATAATATAATATACTATGACGTTGTTGTTTTGTTATAATATAATATACAACTATTAATAAAAATTAAGTTAACATAAATACAACTCTGTAGTCATGTCATTTCATACAAGAACAGCTGATATGTTATTAAAGTAAATTAAGTTTTCATAAATACAACTCTGTGATTAGTTCGTTTCTTACAAGAACAGCTGATATGTTATTAAAGTAAATTAAGTTTTCATAAATAGAACTCTGTGGTTATGTCATTTCTTACAAGAACAGCTGATATGTTATTAAAGTAAATTAAGTTTTCATAAATACAACTCTGTGATTAGTTCGTTTCTTACAAGAACAGCTGATATGTTATTAAAGTAAATTAAGTTTTCATAAATAGAACTCTGTGGTTATGTCCTTTCTTACAAGAACAGCTGATATGTTTTTAATAAAAGTTAAGTTAACATAAATAGAACTCTGCGGTTATATCATTTCATACAAGAACAGCTGAATAAGTTAATTCCGTACAACAGGTTCTTAATTTTTCGTACTTATTATTGAACACATTTTAAACTCAATGCTCAAATTTTTTTTAAAAATAATTTAAATTGCATAATATCATAAACATATTTATACTAAAGTATATATTTGTTATGCTCTATCTAAATTTTCCAGATTACATTGTACATAATATCAAGAAATAATATTATGGCAATATTTTGTTTTTTATGGCAACTTTATCAATAGCTATTAATAATAGCTATGTCCATCCGCATACGCTTAAAGCCAGCGGTAATTTAAAGCAGGGGTCTCCAAACATTTTTGTTTAAGTACTCCTTAATGTAGACCAACTCATTTGCGTCCCCCCTGCTCTAATTTATTTGTTTCTAGTTATTGATTATTAGTTGTTTAGAAAGCATTTTTACAATAAATAAATAAAAAATAGATAATAACTAATAGAACTTAGTTTTAAGTTACTGTAAGAAAAAAGTCCAACCAGGTGTAATAGGTAAAAAAATAAATAAGACTGTTCCAGCCGATTCTTCTCTGATCGCTTTCAGCTCATTCCTCGCTTAAAAATAATCAGTTCCAACAGGATTAAACCAATTCGGTTATGTTCCACAAACCATTTCAGAGACCGTTTTCCTGCTAGTTAAAAATACTAAAATTTACTTTAATGAAGCTTCCGAAAGAATACGAGAATTTGAAAAGAGCTTTCATATCCGTTTTGCAACAGATAATAATACACTATTGACTTTTTAAGTTAAAATATTTTATGGATCTTCCGTGCCCCAAGATTTCATGTATCAAAATAAATATTGAACTTCAATCTAACTTAATTAAAATTCTAAATTTTTATTTTCAGTTGCCAAGTTTATAACCTCCTGATTGGAGTAAAATAATCTAATATATTTATTTTTTTTAAATTTATTACTTCAAAAAAAGAATCTGATCTTAGCTGAGCTCTAATCTAAGGCCGGATTCTTCATTAGCGATTTGAAAGATATCGATGTTGAAGCAATTTAGACTTTATAATTAAGTTTTACGGGAAAATCTCGTTAAGAAGGGGCTCTCAAAGTTTAAATTTTCTTTATATTTCCAATTAGAGTGA
Source organism: Microvelia longipes (assembly GCA_018340805.1). Classification (NCBI taxonomy): domain Eukaryota; kingdom Metazoa; phylum Arthropoda; class Insecta; order Hemiptera; family Veliidae; genus Microvelia; species Microvelia longipes. The sequence goes on along the minus strand of JACMZG010000022.1, from coordinate 41,978,388 downwards.
AAAATTGATTAAAAATTATTCTTGAGGAAAGTGCAAACTCAGAAAATGATAAACTATTAACCTACAATGAAATTGCTGCAATATTTACCTTATGAATTGTTTTTAAAATTACAGTAAAAGATCACCATGATGTAAGTTTCATGAATATGTTGGATAAGCTGAACCGTGATAGATATTCATGGGGGAAGTAGTGTGATCAATTGCATTTCTGGAATCAAAGTTTGGTGTATCAGCTAAATGTCTGGTGTTTGCTGGAAAGCGATAGTACTCAATAGCAGATGGAGCATTGATGCTTAGGTCAACAAGTGTGTTTCCGATTTGTTGTCTTTCATAATATTGTTGTTGGGATGTATGTTGTTGAGGAATATTGTTGTAATTGTACTGCGTTGGATTATCAACAACTACAGTGTCATCGTTTGATGAAATATGCTGATGAATTCTTGCTCCGAATTGGTGATCGTGTTGAGAATATAAAGCAATCCTAGTGTTATTTGATTCTAAAACAGCTTGAGGTGTTGGACCGTAATGTAAAGCAGGATTTGTTGGTATTTGATCTTGCTGAGTGTACTGATTTGGATTAAATACAGACGTTGGGTAGATTGGATTTGATACGCGATTAGTATCTTGAGTGTTTCGATTGATGTTAGAATCTGCTCTTAATACTGCTGGTGTACGGACATCAACTGGAGTTACTGGTCGTATACCGAGACGATTTCTGGCATTATTAAGACGGGCGTCGTGTGTCAAACTATGATAAGGAAAATGAACGGGCCCAGTTGAATGAGGACGGTTTGTAGGTGTAAACTGGCGATTCTCCTGTTGGTTGTACATGTCATGGTTTACCCCTTGATTAGGTATTCCTGCAGTTCCTAGGTGTTCCTGCACTTGATTTGAAATTTGGTTATTCCTGGTAATAAAGTTTATAAAATCACCATTTATCCCTTCAGGTCTATCATTTATAAGTTGAAGATGTGCACCAAATCCTGAATTTAGATCGACTACATTTACAGTTCTGGCATCTTGAGCTAATCTTGTCCTGCTACGGTCTCTCTGGTGATCCCTTATGCTAGTTTGGGAAATGGGCCTTCTTTGGTCAATTGTATAATAAGGGTATCCTCTAGTTTCTGGAACAGAAATAAGATCGCCATCTCTACGTACGACTGCATTGAACCCACTATGAGCATCAACTGAATACTCAACAGTTCTTGTAGATCCGTCGGCATCCAAAACGGAATACCTGCCTCTAACCTGATCACCGGATCGAGATTCTTCCTGACTTTTTCTATCACCAGTAGTATCGTCCCTCACATCGTATGAAAAATTATATTCAGCTGGTGTGTCATGACTTTGAATTCGAGATCCAAACGTTGGATAAGCTTCTTCTTGTGCATTTACACAAAACGCAAATGCAAATAGTACTGAGCACACCTAAAACAAAACGTAAATAATTAAAACTACGTAAACAAAAAAATATTGAAAGGTTCGAGACTAAATTATTAAAAATTAAAAATTTTTTAGGTTTATTTTTATTTATTTATTTTTATAACTTTGGAGCTATTGGACTGTTATAAATTGTAATATCAATTAAATTAATGAAGTCTATTTTTAAAATTTATTAAAAATAAATTGTCGAAGAGCTTTCGCCAATTTATTTTTTAGAAATGCTCCATTTAAAAGCTGACAAAGACAGTATGAACAAAAAACAAGACATTAACAATCTTAGCAGCATTTATTATAATATTATCTTAAAATCTTAATTTTTCCTTTACCCTCCTTTTTTTGTAATTTCATTATAAGTTTATTTAGTTAGTTGCACACGTGACGTAAAAAACATTCAAAATTTTATTAATTTTCAAACTTTTTCATTTTTGTAATTTTCAAGAACTGAAGAATGCTCAGGATCCCTGGACGAAAGCTCTTCGTCAATTTATTTTCAATAAATTTTAAAAAAGGACTGAAGTCTTCATTATAGTACGACACACGGCTAAAATCAATTGACAGCGCGCCAAAAATCTGTGAGGGAAAGAATTCTATAGGTTCAGACCGACCCCGCTCTTTCCCCCTCCACCTCATGCCAACCTCGGTATAAAAAAATACCTTTTTCGTAAATAAAATCATAAAAAGGCAACACTGGTTGTAAATATTTGAAACCTCGCGTCGCTTTTATCGTGCTCATTGATCTGTTTGATTTCGTTTCGTTTCATTCCAATCTGTTCAATTCATTCAATTATTGCAAAGTTGTAATATGATCTGAGTGCCTATATTTGACGCTTGGACATTGACGTATTCTTCAAGCATTTCTTGCTATTTGAGTACAGCGCTGGTTCTGTGCTCTGTCAACCAAAAGACAGCATTTTTTTGAAAAATGCCATGTCTTTCAATAGATGACAGTCTTGACTTTATTAAGTCTTGAATGCATATTGTGTCATATTATTTTTATAATATGAAACACTACGCATTCAATTATACAAACTTGACCCAAAAAAGCAGTTTGTTTTGGAAAAAAGTAATTATAGCTGACAATTTATTTAAATCGTCAAACTTTTATCAAAGAACTATTATGATCCATAGCATTACGTAATTAACAACTTTAACTCCACTTAATTCATACTTCCCGAACAAATTTAAAGCAAAACTTAGTTGGATTTTCATAAGATACAACAATATTCCTTCTTAAAAAGTAAATAAATAATTTTTAAAAATAAAAAATACGATATCAAATAATAAAAACAAATAATAAAAGTCAAAACATAACCTGACTTTCAGTGTTGCCGGAGTAGGGATTTTTTTTTTGTTACATAAAAGAAGGGATTTTTTTTATTAAAAAAAGAGGGTTGAAAGCATTGAGATTTTGGCGGGGTGTCAATTGATTTTAGCCGTGTGTCGTATTATAATTTAATTTATTTTTTTTTCTATTTAGACCAGTTTCACCTAATGAAAGAAAATAGTGTTTGTTTGTGAACCATACACATTAGTATTTGTTTAAAAAATGTCATCCCAATATAAACACCACATGAAGGTTTGTGGTTTTTTTTAAATGTTTGTTTGGTGGGTTATTGACGTCACACATATTTATTAAACAATAGGGTTTTGGTCATTAACAAGGTTGATTTTTTACCAAGATTCACTTCGATACGAAGTGAACTCGTATCGAAGTGCTTTCGAAAGTTATCGTGTCCTATAGAAACGTCTAGGAACAAATTCTGTTACATACGTACACACACACATATATATATATATATATATATATATATATATATATATATATATATATATATATATATATATATACATATATACATATATATATATATATATATATATATATATATATATATATATATATATATATATATATATATATATATATATATATATATATATATATATATATATATATATATATATATATATGTATCGTTGGATCTTGTGAAAGGTATAGATAGTTTTAGTAAAGCCATGGCTCTTATGTCGATGAGATGCAAAATGCCTGCGCTAGGACTCATTAGGTGGAACACTCTTTCATACCTAAGAGTTAGCAAAAAATTAAGGGGCCTAACAACATGGCCTACTTGCTACTTCCAAAGTTTTCCCTACACACAGGATTATTTAGGGTTAGGGGTCTTTTACGAGTAACTGATACCACACAAATATAGTTCTTTTAGCGTAACGTCCTTTACAAAGGAAGTCACAAATAATAAAAATAGAGCTTCCCGCCAGGATCGAACCCGGAGTATCTTTGGTGACAAGCACACACCACGACCATTATTTTCCAGGATCCTCGTTTCTATTAGATAAAATTACGAGCATTAATGTTGTTTACAGATAAATAAATCGCTAAAAGTTACTAACAGACTATAATAAACATTTTGCTAAAACAGCTAATAGAATATATACTTCATTCAATAAAGAATAACTAAGTCCTACCTTAGCATGCATGGTGATTTCTTGATTATGAATTATACTAACTGACTGAATGAATGATTGCTATTGTTCATGGTTTATATACCATGTGTCGACCTTGTGCGGAGTACAGTACAAAAAATAAAGGCCCCTCGTACAAAGATGAAATTTGAGTCCGGTAAGTCACCGTTATGCCAGTCTAACGTATTATTGTCAGATCCTTATAAAATAAGTATTGCATTTCAAAAATTGTGTAACTTTTTAAGTTAAATAGAGATTTAGTATTTCTATATTTAGATTAAAATAATTGAAGTCATTAAGGCAATTACATTTATTATTATTTTAAGAAAATTATGTAAAATATATAATAGAGATGATTTTTGTAAAAGTAATTTTAAATAAGAAAGGTCTCTGCAGGTAAGCAATAATCTTGTTAGATTAATCTAAGTTAGATTAAAACACAATCTCCTCTAAAAATAGAGATATATTACTAGAGGGGCCCTATTGGTTGAATTTTGAAACATCGAAAAAATAACCTGACCACATTCGACTATAAATAATCAAATGAACTGAACAAAAATACAGTGAATTATATAGTAGAACGCTGAAAATGTAAATCAAAACACAAACAATGTGCAAAAATAGATTTATTATAACCTTAACTTACTCTTAAAAGAGGTTTCAATGAGGTTACACAGAGCCCCTGAGAGCCCCAAAATGATGTTAGAAGACCCTTAATGTATTGAGATAGGCTATGCCCCCTCTAGTATATATCTCTATGCCTGTTAACACCTTTAAGACGTGCGGATCACAACGCCTGAATTATAATGTAAATAAAACTTGTGCTATGTTATAGAGCTCGAATCCTGGCTCTGAGTACCTTTAGTGCTCGTTTTGACTCCAGACCATTGTTTTTTTAAACATCGAAAACAACTCCCCACTTAAAATCTAAAATACTAACCGTATTTTACATTTTCGGTGATTGAACCCAGTTTTCTTGGAGTTTTTAGTCACTTTAAATAGTCCTAGCGGCTTGGACCGGTTTTCTATTATTGACTCAACTCAAAATGTATTTTTAATCGACCGTAAATCAGGTTTTCGGTGATTGACCATTTTTTTTTTACTTTTAGATGCTTAGAAAGATCGCTGAGACTTTGGAGCGTTTTCATTCGATTCAACGTCTCAAGAAACATTTATAAGAGCCTTTTTTTCGCGGCATAAATAATAACCTAGAATTTTACCGATTTTTTAAAAGATTTGCCGACTGAGCAAACCAGGTTAATAACGTCACAACCACCTGGTTTTTAATCGGGTTTACACAAAGGCCGTCTATGTTACTGTAAACGTTAACATTAGCGCAAAATAAACGTTTACGCCATAATATAACGAAAGAATGAAAAGTAATTACGACAGTAAGACGGCAGTAATTCTCAAACATCGTTTACGCCATGTTTTGCGGAAAAAACTGAAAGCCTACCAAATTTATTCAGTGGGCGTCATTTGCAAGTCCGCCCTGGGCGCATTTTTATCTTCGCGCAGCCCTGGTTCTGTCCAGTAGAAACCAACTTGCTTGTAGACATTTCGTCAACACTTGTACGAATTGTGTCGTCTCTACAGATTATAAAAATAAACAAAATATTTAGTCCTACATATACAGATGGAGGCGTAGTCAGTTTCGTTTGTATTACATACAATTGCTCGTGCCTCAATAATTTTGCAATACATAAGTATTGCAAAATACTTATGTAAAATACCTCATTACTTACGTAATAACTATTTAGTCATACGAGAGCTGAACAGCTTTCTAAAAGGGTTACCTAATTTTTATGATGCGAATTCGCTAAAACCTTCAATTTAATTTTTATTCTATGTAATTTTTTTACCCACTTATTAGTTTTGAGGAAAATATCTTGGTTTGTAATTATAAAGTAAGGAAATTAGCATGGAATATGTAATAAGGAATACTAAAAAAATAGTTTTATTTAGTGGATGTTTATAAACTTCATACTATGTAAACACCTATTACTAGACTAATTTAAATTTTATAAATAGGTTAAGGTGCCTTTTCGGAATTCCTTATTGTTATGTTTTACGTTTCTTGAGTTTAAACCACGGTCGGAATGAATTTAGCTGTTTTTCATGTTAGCAAGAGTCATTAGACGGAATTCCGTTCGATATTGTTATAGGATAATTGCGGTTAAAGGAATCCGGCAGTAAGACGAAGAAGACTTTACATTTCTGTAAGGAATTAAGATGGAAAGGGTTTGGGGGAAAGGTAAGGTTTTAGACTTTCCTTTCCATTTGGTTCTATAAACCCTCGTCCGATACTCGGGAAGGGGAGAGGGGTGTATTGTCTGAGGGATTGCCGGGCTTTGGAAATCATTCCTAAGAAGGGGAAAGAGCCAACGGTAGTTTCTATAATTCCGTTTAGATTTCTCAGTTAAAAGGGTTGAGGGTATATCTGGAGAGAAAGAGATTGATGCTAGAAATAGGTTAACCCTTAGTCGGACGCCCCATAAATCCGAGGATCATCTGGAAGACTCCCCCCCCCTTTCACTTCCAAACAGGCAAATTGGTAAGACTGAGGTAAGACGAGGGATTAGCCTGTCATCTGACCCCGGCATTATCTCAGAGTTGGTAAGACTTAACGGATTTCAAGTAAAACAGTATCGGCTCCGTCTTGATCTGACTAATTGCGCGGCTCCAAAGAATCGCCCCTCATCAATATCCCTATTTCAGGTAGAAATCCCTCCGTCTTACATCATCTAATTCTAAGAAATCTATCTCGCCAGAAACTACTTCCCAAGACACTAATCCTTATCCCCATTGCTCATCAGACTACACAACTTATACAAATCACCTCTAGATTTATTCATCGGCTCATTCCAGAACTTTATATCGTAACAAAATTTATTTCTCCTAAAATAATTAAATTATTGTTTGTAAACAATCTTGCGTTGCTCCTAAGTTTCAACTACTTGTTTTCTCTTACTTACACTTAAATCCTTATAAATCGGAGGATATTATAAACTTTAAGATTTTCAGATTAGTAATGTTCTACTCATTACTTTAGTAATAAATTATAACGTAGCTGCTTCTGCGATTGATTAAATTTTACAATAAAAAAATATAATATGGAATTTTAAATGTCATGTATTTGAAAGGAATAAAGTTTTGTTGCATCGGATACTAAACCGTTGTCCTACTATGTATATGATGAATTGCTTCTTCCAGAGACCAAAAATAAAACAATAATTAATTATATAATATATATATATATATATATATATATATATATATATATATATATATATATATATATATATATATATATATATATATATATATCTGTGTGTGTCAACACACATGCAGTATTCACTGAGATATACATGCAATATACTAGTATTGAACGTAAGCTGAAAATCCAATTACAGATTACAGTAATTAATTAATATTTTCTTTACCACTTAGTTTCTAGGTTGGTGACTCCTCGGACATTTTCCTACCTCCCTTTTGTTAATTGAAGTGACCACACCGATCACTGATTCATCCCTGTCATGACAACAAGGAAGAGATGCTGAGAGAGGAATTTTTGTAAATTCTATCGCACTTGACATAACACGAACGTTAATTACTTCGAAGAATAAGGGGCCGTGGGGATATCCTTGGTCCAATTAATACATTTCAGTGGACTCCCTCGTGTCTGTGGTTAAACCCCCTCCTTTTTCCCTTCCCTCTTTAAGGAGATCGATACGAGTATGTCTTAAGAAACAACCCTTAATTTAAATTTAGAAAGAGTAGCCTACCATTTGTCCCGAGCTCCAATAAGCGTCCACCTATTTGTTTAAGACATCCCCCTCTCTCCAGTTTTTCTTTACAAGAATTTTCTTTAGTGGGTTCGTTTTAGAAGTATTCCACGTCCCTGAACAAAACTCTGCATTACAATTGTTCGATTTGTTTCTCGAGATAAAAACCTTTTCTATTGTCTTTTTTTTTCAGCGTAGAAGAACCTTCTTTAAAAGCAAGTGCTTAATATATTTTCTCTCAACTTCTCCCTCTCCTTAGGAAGATAGTAAAGAGTTCCAATTCGTCTCTGAAAAGTGTTTCGCCCAAGCGTTAGCTCCGTAATGAGTTAAAGTCTTTCAGAATTAAATTACACCCTTTTTTCCCATAAACCTTTAAATTCTTCTTTATCTTTTTTTTTATCTTTATGAAATGGGAAACGTCAAATTGCTGAGAAATAAAACGGACACTTCTGTAAGTGCTGTCGGAATTCGGACGCGGTTGAAAAATGTTTTCAAAAGTAAATCTCCATTGAAAACACGTTTCCTTTTATTTTGTCTTTGTCAAATCAAATTTAACAGAGGATTTATACTAAGAGAAGCCATTCATCTCTCGCTTCAAACAATTTAAAGCCGGTCTGTAACTTGTGCACATTTTATACCTAATATTAGAATTTATTTTCATTTGAATTCCAATTTGAAATAATATCATTATAAAAATGACTTACCATAACTTTTAATGTAACACTCTAATATAACCACATCGAGATAGACACCCAGATAGAGACATACTCTGACAGCATGATGACAACCACACTTATAACGTCCTAAAAATGCCTGAAACGAATAATTCTAATTAAACCTCGTTTTCGGATTTTTCAGGTGAATACAATACTATTTCTGGTACCTACTCAGCAAAATAAGTTACCGTATTCAAAAAAATATCATCATACGAGCAGCACAGCTAGACCTAAAGCCTGATTTTTGTGCCAAATCTCATCGCTCTAGGAGTTATGTGTTGTACAGACAGACAGCCGCTCACACTCAGCATTATGAAAACCGCTTAAAACGTCGAAAAATAAAACGGATATTTATGACAAAACTTGGTTTGACATTTTTGGCTTGAACACAATACTTTTCTTTATACGTACGGTAGTAGTTGAGATAAAGTAAATATTGGTGTTAAAAGAATATTAAATAAGTAAAGTAAAACAAAATTTTATTTTTCATAATGTATCAAGTGTAACAACTTAAAAACATGATTTTGTGTAGTGACAAACTCATGAATTATAAGAACGAAAATAGTTAGTTACAGGTGTCATCTTGTAGAGTTCCACACGTTATCGATGTAAATTTTTAATCCCTAACATTTTCGTGGTTCCTCTGCACTAGTTTTTTGATTATTCATGAGTCCTCTATAGTTAATTTTTTAGGTAGGCGGCATGTTAATGCCTTGGCTTTTTTTTATTCTTGAATATAAAAATAAACGTTACTAAATAAATAAAAGTTTATTTAACATTTAAAAATATATATTGTAACAAATATATTTATAGGTACTTTTTATTAATTAAATTATTATTTTATACACAAATTAATCTTTTTTATAACTAATCATATATATACACACTTAAAATACACTTATTTAGATTATTTACAAAACTGTATAAAAAATGTATGCCTTATGTTTAATTTTACTGTAACAAGTTATAACGACCCTAAACTGAATACTGAATATGAAGTCCTATCAATAATTGATTAGGATTGGATATTAATATTGCAATTGACGAAAGTAGTGTGAATTTTACATAAGTATTTGAACTCGTTTTATTGCTGAACCATGATATACGTTAACACGTTTTATTGCTGAACCATGATATACGTTAACATGTTTTATTGCTGAATCATGATATACGTTAACATGTTTTATTGCTGAACTATGATATACGTTAACATGTTTATTGCTGAACCATGATATACGTTAACATGTTTTATTGCTGATATATACGTTAAACATGTTTTATTGCTGAACTATGATATACGTTAACATGTTTTTTGCTGAACTATGATATCGTTAACATGTTTTATTGCTGAACTATAATATACGTTAACATGTTTTATTGCTGAACCATGATATACGTTAACACGTTTTATTGCTGAACCATGATATACGTTAACATGTTTTATTGCTGATCCATGATATACGTTAACATGTTTTATTGCTGATCCATGATATACGTTAACATGTTTTTTGAGGCCTTTAGGATTAACATAATGACATGTAAGT
>JACMZG010000022.1:41943419-41963419 GCA_018340805.1 Microvelia longipes | reverse complement strand
GTATGCTATTTAGAACCTGAAGTGTTTTTGTTTTTTTTTGGCAAAATTTTTCTTGCGGGGGAAATGTTACCAAAAAAAAAGAGAAATGCATTTACGCACAAAGACAGTGGTCTGTCAACAGTGTTGGACTCAGGGTCTGCCTCATACCAACTAAAACTCACTCCGCGAACCCCCTTGAACTTTGCCTGGCACCGTTATTCACATTACTTCAGGCTAGGTCTTATCTTGAGTCTTCCGGCTCCCTTCCATCTTACCCCCCTTTTGTAGATCTTTATAGTGGGTCCACACCAAAACCCACGCCAAAAGCTGACATATATTATATATATATATATAATATATATATATATATATATATATATATATATATATATATATATATATATAAATAAAACTATTAATAGCGTGGTCTCAATATCTGTTATTTACTATTAAAAAATTCGGTACGGGGTACTTTTCGTAATTGAAAAAGTACATCAGATTTTGCCACCCTTAGCTTCCCTATTCCGGACACCCTTCACTCGTCCTCAGAATATACAAGTCATTAAATTTATACTCGAACACGTCTTCGGACTCACTTCGCATGTCCTCAGATAGTAGATACATTAGCTTTATTTCCAGTGGTAACCCATCCAAGCACTCGATGATTCCTAACTTTTATGATCCAACAAAACCCATTAATACCCGTTACAAAAAATATGTTTTGCGAAACAATATGTTTTTAACGGAAAAATATATGAGTGACGTTAGCGCCAGTGGATTCCATATTATAAGGATTCAAATAAAGGTCTATCCACAAATATAGTTTTAAGTATATAATGATAGTACTATAATACTGATATAGTGATTATATACTTAAAACTATATTTGTGGATTGACCTTTATTTGAATCCGGAAAAATATGTTTTACTCCAACTTGGTATAAAAATCAGCCTTGGGGAGGACTCAACCCTATTGAAGACAGGGTTGTTGTGTTGCTTTTTGCGAACAGAATACTTTTCCTTTATACCTACGGTACAAATAAGGAAAAGTAAAAATGCTTTGGAAAATCCATGCAAAGTGACAGACGAGTAAATGTGTTGTATTAACAGCGAAGCATAAACCGAAAACCTGGACAAGAACTGGATTGGTGCGAAAAAAGGCAAGCATTTTAAAGGAAATTCGTCCGCTTTGCCAACCACCGCGCCAGAATTTTTTGTACATCCAAAATTCAATCAGATCCAATCAAACTTAATTTAGTAAATTAAGTATACATCCAAAATTCAATCAGATCCAATCAAACTTAATTTAGTAGTTAGCTCTAAATCTCTGTTTCAGTTTTCAGTTCAACAACTTGAAAACATTCACATTTCAAAGATTCAGAAGTAGAGTTTTCTTAAAATGTTTCCTTTTCCCTGTAAGACTTTTATAACAAAGTTAGAAGAAAACTTGGCTTAATAAGATGACCAGACTCACTTAAGGTAAAGTTCTAAGACATCAAGGGTAAGACTTGCGACCCTTGCAAAGTTTAGCAAGTAATTTGACGCAGGCTAATGAGTATGGGATCCTTTGATTTCTTGCTACATGTCAAGTAACTTAGTAGCAATAATGGTTATTATTAAAAACCAAGCAGGAAAAAGTTTCCCCCGAAAAAGAAGGCGATGATAGGCAACTGAAATAACCTGCAGAGGCGAAGATAAGGAAGGCAACTGTAACAAGACAAATTACGTGCCAAAAATGTTTCATTTCCTGCCTTATTGCGTTCAATGTAATATTATTTGATCACGTGTAGGTCACCGACTCTCAAAATTTCTCTTTTGACCTAAAATCCCAAGTTAAAAAATTTAGGGCTATTATCTTAAAAAAAAACACAAAAACTATGGCTACTAACTACCTCTTTTGACCTAAAACAGGGGTTGAGAGAATAATAAAGAAATATGTTCGAAAGCTTGTAGACCATAAACCAAAACAAATTATCACCCAAAACTATATTAAACCATATTGAAACCGGAGTATAAGCAAATATGTATGTATGTATATATATATATATATATATATATATATATATATATATATATATATATATATATATATATATATGTGTGTGTATATGTATATATATATATATATATATTTGTTGTATGAGGGTATTTGTAGAACCTCCACCTTTCGATTTTTTACATTTTTTTTAAATTTTTTGATCACAATATGAGTTAAATCAGTTTAAATATGTATATTTTCTGGGCAGCACAACTAATCTATAAGTGTATTTTTTGCCAGGGTTTAACTCTCTAATATAAACGCGCGTGAGTCAGGCGCAGATAAACTATAGTTAAGTTAAACCACGTGTTTTTATTGAGATTTCGAAGAACATGCAGACGATATAATGTAATGCCTTAAATGTAACTTAAAATTACGATTGCTTTTACTACATTAACAAATTATAGGTTAATATTGTTAAATTACTAATTAAAATCAATATTTTAAGGGGTAAAGACAAATATCACTCCCAAAAATTAAAAAAAAAAAAAAAAGTAGGGACACGCAAAAAAAGTTTAATTAGCCGCTCGTTTTAAGTAAGTTAAACAAACCTAGTATTAAAAGATTTGCACTTAAACCTCTATTGGATGAGAAAAAACGTTGTTTACACAAATTTTATAATAAATGTTCAAAGAAATGCAGTAAAAACAAAAAATTTGAGTATCATAAATAGCTTGTTTACATTTACCAGGGTAAATCAAAATGGCCACGCCCATAGGAAAATTTAAGCCAACTTCCTGGTGGACAAAATGTGAACTGCAGGCCTGGTCTGACAGAAATCGCGTTTGTTTCCCTACATGGTTTTTCTAATTACTTTAGTAATTATAAGTATTGAACACAATACTTTCCCTGTGTACCTAGAGTAGTAGCTGAAGGAAAGTAAAAACCACAAGGGAATTATAAAAACGGGATTTATTGTAGGATGTGACGTCACAGTTATCTATTTCAAATCCTACCGATTCAAAGAATATAAAAAATGATTTAAAAATTCCGTTTAATTGGTATGATTTCTGTGTTCGTGATCAGTTTTAATAAAGTACAGTAAGGACTTTACGAAATAGTTGATTTACAGCAAGAATACGGTGCTTAGTAAGTCAGTGACATTGATCGTTAGGACGTTGAGTAACTTGACTTAAGTAAATCAGACTTGCAAGTATGGTTATTGATATTCTTAGAAAAGCACTGAGAATATATTATATTTCCTGTCTACTGAAATAGAAAAAAAAGCATTATAATAAAAATAGATGTAATACCTACTATTTGCTATCATTTCTACAGGGTTTAGAATAGCTTTAACAACCCAAGAATTGCGTCAAAATTGGGATTAGTGTGAATGTATATACACTTAATTTGTAGGCTCGATACAGGTCAAACAGCTGATCCGATGCAAACAAAATTAAGTATAACATTAAGTCCTATAAAAAAGTACTAATTAGGTTTAACAGCTTAAGATAACTGCCATTTTGAGACTCCACGTCCCAAAATGATCGAACGTCTAATCATGATATTAGATATTCAGAATAGGGAGCACAATTTGTTGAGCATGTGTAGTAAACCCAAGTCTTTATACGACAAATATTAACAAAGCACCTTTGAAAAACTTTACTCCATAACTTCTTAATAAACATTTAAATGGAAACTTAGAAGAATACTAATATAAAAGGAGCACCGGACCGTAAAAACAAAAACAATATAATTCTACTGATAACACGAAAGCCGGTTGACTGGTGGTTTTTAAGTAGGGGTAACCACCCTAACAATAAAACATTATTTTAAAGGTGTTATAAATATCCATCAGTGAAAAAAGATCGTAAAGAACAAATATAATAACTTTAAACACCTGCTAAGTAATTTAATAAAAACAAGTCTTAGATGGCAAAAGGGTAGCGGAATACAATAATCTATATTTAGTTGACGAGGATTACTTTTAATATAATTTTAATTAAAAACGTTAAACTACAATTTAAAATGCTTAAGATATTGTAATGTACCGATATTTATATTAGTATTTTATGAATAATCAATCATTAATTAATAATAATTAATTAACTTAATATTGTTGTATAAAGTTTATTGTTGCTCACATATTTTTTACCTACTGGTTTAAAATTCTAGGCAATTTATTTGAAAACTAAGTCAAAGCATACGTTAGTTGCTTCCAAGTAATTATAAATTCAATAGTTTCAAGTTAATAATTTTCTACGTGCTTCTACTTGAAGTATTTAAGCTAAAAGTTTTCTTAGGAAACGGCTAAAGAAACCATATTATCATCTGTGTACACACTGGAAAAGTTTTTGATAAAGCGAACAAGTCAGTGGGGTTTAGCATCAACTAATTCCTCTTAGAAATTAATGCATATCTTAGTAACCAGTAAGAAAGTTTATGAAAAGCGAGTCTGACATGTTGAAGGTAGAGTTGGATGCATATTAATATGGGTTTTCTCTATTGAACCCATTTAAGGGAGATTCCTTTAGGCTAATCTTAGCCCAAGCATTAGGTCTCAATACCCCCCTTCACTTCCCCCAGTATAACCTAAGGGCCGGTCCCTTACGGAATAAGGGATACCCATTAAGAGCACACTTCCAACTTACTAACACTAACACCAATTTCTCTCAAACAAAATTTTCATCCGAGATATAACACAATAACACTCACACAAACACTGTTTTTACCTTACACACGTCTTACGAAATATCAAACACACACTCTGAAATCTTAAACTTTAGAATACCAACACTAACTAGACCCTTACCACTTTCTAAGAAAAGGGCAAACAAGAAGCCCTACGATACTTTGCACAAAACCGCTTCCGACCCTTCTTAGCACAGACCATTTTCATTAAAGTCCGAAAACCAAGGACCTCCCTCTCTATGCCCTTAGAGAATTACTAATAATTATTTTGAAATGGTATTGCCTCTATGTTATTGCACAGTCATTATATGTTGTGAGTTTCCTTTAAAGGAACTTGGTTAACGTTTATCTTAAGCTATTTAATTCAGCAGTTGATTATAATATAATTGGATGTTCAAGAACTCTTCAACAATCTTATAACAAAATTACTTTGGCTCAATAAGATTAAATAAAAGAAAATTATTTTATACATTCATTGCACGAATAAATAGTATAAGTAAGCTGAAATTGAGTCATCTCTAATTTTAAATTAACATAATACTTTTAAATGTTCCTCATTTATAGGAAAAGTATTGTGTCACCAATTAAAATTCGTAACCGAGATTTTACTTGAATTCCCAAATAAGTAGTTTCTACCAAGTTTTATATGTATGTGTGTGTGAGTGTTATCATTGTAGCTCCGTGTGTGTTAATGCTAGAATGTTAAAGCATGGTATAAAAATCAATTTTTTAAAAAAGTTTTTATGACGCCATTAACTATGATTAATGGTGCAAAACAATTCATACGACTCGGAAAAATTATTGGATTCTTTTTAAATTTATCTCGCGTACAGTCCTAATATAATACCAAGAAATTTTTTAAATTTTATTTTATTATTAGGTTTATTAACTGCGTAGGCTTTCACCAAGATGTTAGATATTTATAAGGTGATTCAATGCGATGTAAACAAACCAAACGCATTCGGAGGTTATAACCTGACTTTTTTATTGAATGACGTGTGACGTCATTGCAGGAATCTGTATAGGCGGTCTACATTGAAAATTTACTATTTATTCCTGCAATGACGTCAATTCCGGACTATAACCTACAATGACAAAAGGAATTGATTTGATTTTTAAAATCTCTTCAATTGAATGACTTGATAAATTCTATTAGCTTGGGCTTTTTGCAGGATTTTCAGGGATGTAGGACATTACTGTAGGACAGAATGCTCTAACGAACTGAATTTAACATCTCAACTATAACATCAGTGGGACTTATTCTTATTTTATGTAACTGAATTTAAGTTTTGTGACAAGGTTTGCCCTATTTATGCTCGTCTCTGACTTTGTCTTTGAAAACGGATATTGTAGCCACGAGGGGATGAAGGGATGGTTTCTGGGGCCAGTATGACCTAATCCACTTAAAGGTCGCGAAGGGGCGTCCTTGATGTACAAAATGGGGGGAGGTTACACGTTAGATGACGTATTTGGGGTTTGAGATTGGCTAATGGAAGTGTCCCAGAAATGTAGAGAAGTGATAAGTGGTGTCCAAGTGTTGTAAATCTTTTACCTCGTATCCCTATTGATATTATTAATGTGCTTAGCACTCTCTATAACTTTCCTTACGAAGTTTCGAATCTGCCCAGATTTCAAGAATTATTTGGTACACACGCGTAACATTGGTAACACGCGTTCACCACCGGAAGACCTAAATTTTCTTTATTGGTTCAATTTCTATTAAGCGACAGGAAAAACGTTTTAAAAAAATAATTTTATTTTTTATAATAAATAAAATAATGCAATTAAGTCTAAATTTGGCGCAGTGCATCCCTTATTGTAATAAATAAACAAATTAATTTGCATTACAATACGACTAGTATGTTAATCACTAATTTTTTAATTACTAATTACTGAAATTTTTAAACATGTACTGCTATGTATAGTAAATGCTATGTATAGTCCTTAAATACATTCCCAACGGTCACCCATCCAGGCACTGACAACTTTGCAAAAAACCACTCAGGAGGTCTTAAATACACCTGAAACGGATAATTCCGGTGACATCCCGGTTTCGGAGTTTTTTGCAAACACAATACTTTTCCTTTGTACCTACGGTATAAATGAGGAAAAGTAATAAAAACTAAATTAATATCTTCCCCTGTGCTTTCTTATTATTTCCGTGTAAACCCTTACAAAGCAAAAGGAGGTTGTTAGATATTAAGTTTTCTAAAAATTTCTGAAGAAAATTCTTCAAACAAGACGTTATTAATTTTTCTTTACCAGGTATATTCTGATTGACATATTTAAACCACCCTTTTCTTAACTCGTAAGAAAAATTTGATGGAGACCTGTAGACGAGGTATGTTGTGCTGTCAGATACAAGAAACATTACGTCACAGATGTGAAACACCTGGTAATGACATAATAAGGAGAAATATGACAAACTAAGAAACCTTGGGTATAAATATAGATTTATAATAAGCTCCAGTAATTTATACAGACTATATACACTGGTGATTTATATAAAATATGTTGTCTTTGTATAACTGTTCAGTACTGTTTTTATAACACAATGTTACTATAGTCTGTTCTATTTAATAAGCGTCATAGAAAAGAAATAAAAAATCGGGTGCGGGATACCTCGAAACTTTTCCTCATTATAATCGAATTCGCTACGCGCATACTCACTATTTTGGAGTCGCTTCGCTCGTCCTTAGATAGTAAATGCATTCATTTCATTCCCAGCAGTCACCCATCTAGGCACTGACCACACGCGATGCTGCTTAACTTTTATGATCCACCAAAAATCATAGATAGACATGTTTTATTATAACGAAACTTAGTACACTTATTTATTACGTCAAGAGATGGTTTTGTACCAAATTTCAACTTAATCGGATTATTTTCCGATTTTTTAAAAAAAAGTATCATTCGATAAAAATTAAACTAATGCTGATAATGAGATGAAACTTAGAACATATGTTAGTTATATGCATGGCTACATGCTTCTTAAATTTCAATTGGATCGCATAATTTTTGTTTTTGTACAATGCTCTATAAACCTGAACAGTTCAGTTTTGTAGAGCATTGTGTTTCTATCTATGATGTAACATGGATCATCTTCAGACATCCCTGAAGATGTCTCTCACAGTGAAAGCGAAACGTCGGATTCTTCATTGACGCGGGCACCACCGGAAGACCTAAATCTTCATGACAATAACCGCAATAGCCTAAGCAGTTTATTATGCTTTTTAATGTGCATGTATTAAGAAATTTATTTAAGGAAATTTAAAACTTTTACAAATCGTTTACGGTCTATAATAGTAACATATATGATGATCTAAATATTCCAAATCTAAGGTTATTTCCCTTTTAAAATAAGGTTCTTCTTAAGTAATAATGAGTCTAAATGCAATCAAAAGAGAAACAAAGAACCAAACGTGTCAAAAATCATAAATCTTTCTTTAAAAGCACAAGTTGTATAAAAAGACAAATCACACAGAGAGGGTTACAAAGGCTGTTTTGAAAGATAACGGTATTAAGAAATAAAAATATCATTGTCGATGTCACAATTACGCTATAATTTTAAAAGAAACCTACAAAGGAACCAATTATGAAATCGGGAACCTCCCACCCTAATCCCGTGAAAAGTTTTCAAAGGTAGACAAATTATAATTCAATTAACCGCCCCCCCCCCTTAAAAAAGAGGAGAGTTTTCGAAACAGATATGCCTTGAGGGACGGAAAAAGTTGAAACGCGGAGGTGTGAGTGTCACATGGTAATTAAATATAATCTCCAGTATAAAGGGTTGGGAAAACTGTAACTGAAAATTATAACTAACCCTTTTATAACAAACGTTTGGAAAGAGAGTGTAAAAAGGTATCAGGAAATTAGTGAAATACTCCCTTTAGCAGTGGATTAATAGAAACTAAAAATGATCCACCTTTAAAATATGGTGTTGTAGTGGTAAAGGGTTGAAAGTCAAATTAACTCTTTAAATCTAAAATATAGAAATATGTAAGGGTTAGGTAAAAACCCCTCATTTTAAGAATAGGTTAGAAACCTAAAAATTATTCTTTTCTAAGAGATATGTTGATAAGTTAGAGAGAGTTAGTAAAGCTTTGTGACCATCTCTAAAAGATTATGTTTAGTAAGATCGAGGTCGGTGGGGAATCTCTTTAGTCCCTTTTACACCGCGTTGTGCGATAATTAATTGCTTAGGAAAAACGACTACAAGAATACAATCCTGAACAACTAAATTTTAGTATTCTAAATCTAAACCGCTTTAGTCTATGATATTGTTTGTTTATACTTCGGTTTGATGAGTTTTTCTTTTGAATTTTCATTTAAACCTTAAGGCCATTTTATAGGATGTCGGTTTAAACCTAACTAATATAACTTTTTGAAAACACAAATATAATTTAACTTGGAATAGTAACTATAAAAGTAAAATTTGGGGGGGGGGACCGAGGACCGCATTTTAAATAAAGCCAGGTTGGGTTTTTCATTAGTGGAAGTTATTAACAAGATGAAAACTAACAGGAAATAAGTGGGATTATATTAGATTTGTGGTTTAAATCCGATAGGATCAGTACATATTGGTATAAAGATATTGGTTAATTTTGGTTTTGCTTTTAAATAAGTTTAAACAAAACCTGGTAGAATCAAATTTTTGTTTGACCCAACAGGATTGAAATCGTAACTAGCCCTTTTTAAAAGAAAACCTTCATTACCAAGGTTTGAGTTTCCTTGCAACTTTTCTCGTGTTTACAAAATAAATGTTAGTAGGAGTTTGATAATTGTTTCCACTCATATCATGAAGCATCATTCATCGATCCATTGAGATAACTGTACCAAGAATCATAAATGAAGAGGATGACGCGATTAGGGAACTTAACTGACCCTATGATCGTCGTATGACATAGAGAAACAGGAGCAACCTTACCTTTCCTAGCATGGTTATAGATAAACGCAGGTTATGTAAAATAAATAAGACGAGTTCAACATATTTTAACACTTTAACGCAAATAAAACATTTGAATGACCAACCTTTATTATTTCAATAAAATCAGTTACGGGTACTTTGGAGCTTTTCCTCATGATATGGCACTACGCTTTTCCTCATGACATGGGGTTCGCTACGCTTTTCCTCATAATATGGGGTTCCGTACGCTTTTCCTCAAGACAAAGGGTACGCTACGCTTTTCCTCATGACATTGGGTTCGCTACGCTTTTCCTCATGACATGGGGTTCGCTACGCTTTTTCTCATGACATGGGGTTCGCTACGCTTATCCTTACTACTTTAGACTCGATTCGCTCGCCCTTAGAATTATTAGAAATTAGAATTATTTTCCGGATAGCACAAATACAAGGTTCCTGGCTTTGATCATATTAAACCACGACTGAACAGAAAGTTTTTTCCCAAAATCCGTGGCTGATAATTATGGATATTTAGTAAGAGTATGTATCCAAATTTTTATTTTTGTAAACTAAATTTAATGCGGATCTTGGGTCAACTCAAATAATTGTTGAGATTAAGGAAAAATTAGTAGTTTTCAAACTATGGGATGGCTATCAGATACATTTATTCACATTTTTATTTTTTCACAAAAAGATTTGGCCCCATCCACCCAAAAAAATCGTTTCTTTACTTTACTTAGTATTATATGTAATTTATTTAAAATTATAATCTGGAGTACCCTAAATATTTGACAAGGAAACTATTTATGGTTATGCAATACCCGCAACCAAGGAACCCATATAAAAGAATCCTTAATAAAAGTTCACTAAAATTCGAAAAAATAAATAAATAATAAGAGAAAGTAGTATTAAGTCAAGAGAAGTAAAATGGATGAGAAAATTCGTGAGAAAAGTGGTTTATATAGTTTCCTTCAACTTTTCTACTAAGTCTGTCTTTTAAACTAATGCAGTCCGAGGCATATTTACCCTTACTTCGCCCTTTCCAAGTCCGTCCAGTAAGTTGCCACTCTCAAAACTTTTAGGACAAGAAGAGTGCCACCCAAAACTTTGTTGAAGAGGCTGTCATTTGTTAAGGTTTTCTTTAGCAAGCTAGTGGACCTTAAAGCTTCAATATGCATGCTTATATAGTTTCTAAAATGTTTTAAAGCCCCAAAAACACATTGAAAATCAACAATTTCCCAAAATTAGTTTCCCACCAAACGTCTTTATTAATATTCCACTTGAATTTGAGACAAACTATCGTCTTCTCTTTTTGAATATTTTACAACTGGGTTATTTTCTGTGATATAATTCAAATATGAAATCGCACAAACTTTTAATTATGAATATGATTTCAAAAATTTATTTTATCGACTTTAAAATATTACATGTATATAACTTTAAAAATCAAAAGTTAAAATGATAGCCTGCAATAATTAGGCTGTAAGCAAAAAAAACGTCATGTGCAGAATATTCTGTAAAAACAATTCTCGCGCATGACCCAAAAGCTAAAGCAATTGTTTAAAAATTATTCCTTGCTTTAATTCTTGGTTTATACTTTATAACCTAAGTTAGCTGCATAACTTCTTAAATATTATTGTATTCTACTATTGTATTCACATGATAGATTAAAACAAGGAGAATACTTTAACCAAGGATAAAACATACTTAATACTCCTTGTCCATTTAGCCTATATTCTATAACCAAGGAGTATATATACTAAATACTCCTAGTCTATATATTAGCCTATATACTATAACCAAGGAGTATATATACTAAATACTACTTGTCCATTTAGCCTATATTCTATAACCAACGAGTATATATACTAAATACTCCTTGTCCTATATGTTAGTCAATATTCTTAACAAGGAATATATATACACTGCCTTGTCTATATGTTAGTCAATATTCTATAACCAAGGAGGATATATACTAATACTCCTTGTCTATATGTTAGTCAATATTCTATAACCAAGGAGTATATATACTAAATACTCCTTGTCTATATGTTAGTCAATATTCTATAACCAAGGAGGATATATACTAAATACTCCTTGTCTATATGTTAGTCAATATTCTATAACCAAGGAGGATATATACTAAATACTCCTTGTCTATATGTTAGTCAATATTCTATAACCAAGGAGGATATATACTAAATACTCCTTGTCTTAGTATATTTATAACCAAGGAGATATATATAATACTCCTTGTCTATATGTTAGTCAATATTCTATAACCAAGGAGGATATATACTAAATACTCCTTGTCTATATGTTAGTCAATATTCTATAACCAAGGAGGATATATACTAAATACTCCTTGTCTATATGTTAGTCAATATTCCATAACCAAGGAGTATATATACTAAATACTCATTGTGTATATATTAGTCTATATACTTTAACAAAGGAGTGTAAATACAATATACTCCTTGTATATATATACAAGGAGTATATTGTATTTACACTCCTTTGTTAAAGTATATAGACTAATATATACACAAGAAGTATTAAGTATGTATCCTCCTTGGTTATAGTATATATACTAACATATGTTAGTATATATACTATAACCAAGGAGGATACATACTTAATACTTCTTGTGTATATATTAGTCTATATACTATAACAAATGAGTGTAAATACAATATACTCCTTGTCTATATGTTAGTCAATATTCTATAACCAAGAAAGATATATACTAAATACTCTTTGTGTATATATTAGTCTATATACTATAACAAAGGAGTGTAAATACAATATACTCCTTGTCTATATGTTAGTCAATGTTCTATAACCAAGGAGGATATATACTAAATACTCCTTGTGTATATATTAGTCTTTATACTACAACCAAGGTGTATACGTACTAAATACTCTTTGTTTATATACTTTAATCATGGAGAATTACTCCATGGTTAACTAAACTATGGAAATTATTCCAAAATTGGCACTGCTCAGCATTATTGGATCCTATTTTTGCTTGGTTTATGCTAATTCAAACATTTTTAAGTTCATTTCCTTTAAAAAAATCCGAAAAATGAGTAACAAGAAGTAATGCTGCTACTTAGGTTATAATTATAAATCAATTACTTAAGTAAGTATTCTTACTTAATAATATCTAGCTTCTTTTGGGAGGCATTAAATGCAACTTAAAGCTCATTGACCATTTTTAACAAACCTTACCAAGTCGGTCATGTGTAAAACCAGCCAGACAACCGGACAATTTTGCATTCTGATGTAGCTAAAAACTACAAACTAAATATTTTACAGCTAAAACCCTCTTATTGTAGTAACTAATCGTACAAAAAACTAGGATTTTCTAGTTTCCTCTCTTCCTCTACGATCAGCTATTTAAGTTCTTAAATGATTGTTCAATAATATTAAATTTATTATAAAAGAAATTTTCGCCTAGTATATGACTACAACATCCTGTATTAATTTCAATATATCCATAATTATCCGAAGCCGTACACTCATTTCCAATACGTGATAGGAATACTATGTATTAATTCATTTTTAAGTGTTCAAAAATTTCACACACTTTACTTAGACAAGAAAATGATTTTGTAAAATACATCGATCTAATGAAATAATAAAATCAATTAAAATACTTTAACTATCTCGCAAAGGATTTTATTTCAATTTTTATTAAAGAAATTAAAGGCGGCAAAGAGGAAAAGAACAATTGTCTTACAAGGTGTAAAAGGAAAATAAAGTGATTTGTTACCATCCCAGTAAAATAGTGTGTGAACGCAGATCACGAGGTGTTGTGTTCACACAGATAATGTTCACACATTGTTATGAACATGTGAATTCACACAGGTTATAGATAGTGATCTGAAATAGGTTATAAATTAGTGGGAGGGTTTTTATAACAAGGTTATAATCAAAAGATAATTACAACAGCTCAATATGAGGATACGTTAGGTTATCTTCTAAAGAGGTTCCTTCAGTTCTTTTTTTCTAACAAACAGGGGATACTAATAAGAACCTTATACAAATTAGAACCTTCGGTCACCTACCTCAGGCAGGTATATTATATAAATGACTTTATAAATACGTAAAATACCAATATCATTAAACAATTATAATATTTGTTTTCTTAAAGTCAAAGCTTGCATTAAATCTTTTTGCTTTTCCTCATTTATACCGTAGGTATGCAGGAAGAGTATTGTGATTGCAAAAAATCCGAAACCGTTTTATCATTTTATTAATTGTCCGTTTCTGGTGTTTAAAAGGCCTCCTAAGTGGTTTTCACAAAGTTGTCTGTCTGTATATGTGTGTCTGTTATCATCGTAGCTCCCAGTGTATTTATGCTATAGAGTTGTATTGTAACTTTGTATAAATTCAGTCTATAGGTGTAGTTGTGCTACTCGGAAAATATTTTTATGACGTCAATAACCCGCAATAATGACACAGCAAAAATTTTGAAAAATAATAAAAAACGGAAACATGTTGCGATCGGAGATTTGAACATATATGACACATCCTTTACCGCAGTATCAAGAATACAACCTCTACTGAAATATTAAAAACACAATATCTACCTAAGTATGAAGCTTACAAATTTACTGAATTATAAGGAATACAACCTCTACTAAAGTATCAAGATATCACCCTCTACTGGAGTATCAGGAATACAACCTGAACAGAAGTATAAACAATACAACCTATTAAAGTGTCAGGAATACAATCTGAACTGAAGTATCAAGAATACAACTTCTACTGAAGTATCAAAAGTACAACTTCTACTGAAGTATTAACAATACAACCTTTTAAAGTATCAGGAATACAACCTGAACAGAAGTATCAAGGATACAACTTCTACTGAAGTATTAAGAATACAACCTTTTAAAGTATCAGGAATACAATCTAAACAGAAGTATCAAGGATACAACTTCTACTGAAGTATTAAGAATACAACCTTCAACTGAAGTATCAAAAATACAACCATAAGGATCAGAAATACATCCTGAACAGAAGTATCAAGAATACAACCTTTAATAAAGTGCTTATCAGTAAAAGTAACTCAACTTTAGTAAAGAATAAGTTACATTTTTCGCAAGGATAATGTTTCCTCCTCCGCAAGAAAAGAAAAAGTAAAACTTGAATCATATTTCTTACGTAGTTACATAAAATAAAACCATACGACACACTAATGTAATTTAAGTAATATATTATAATTTAATATTCCTTTTAATTACACTTTTTATTATTACTATATAATTGTTAATTACTTTTTGCCTTAAGATGATGAAGTGGTTCGTGACGAGATTTGAATGACTTTGAACCCTCAGGCCAATGCAGAGAAATATATTTCAGCAATCTCTAACATCGCATCATATCAGACAGTTATAAGTATGTCCTGTCATATTTCTTTCTATAACTCTTTTGTTTTCTTACTAAACAATTGATATTAGCTACAATTTTGTTATCAGTATTTAACATGAAGTGCGTATTTTATTAAATATTTTTAGTACAAATTTTATTATTGTATGCTTCCTTTGTACTTTTTTCTTGTATACAGTATGTACCATTATTGGAAAAGTAATTTTCTAATATAACATACATACATACAATATATATATTATATATATATATATATATATATATATATATATATATATATATTATATAATATATATATATGTACATATATATATATATATATATATATATATTAATATATATATATATATAATATATATATATGTAATGTACGAGATTTTAGCTTCCTTGACGTTTCTATGGGACACGATAACTTTCGAATGCTTTATTAGATCAACATGAAACTTGGTACAAAAATCAACCTTGTTCATACGCCGTTCCCTAATGTTTATGAAATATGTGTGACCTCATTACTCACAAAAATTACCCCCCAGACATTTCAAAAACTCATAAATATCTCAGTTAGTGTTACTTAAATTCTAGTTTACAATACTATTATTGTTGATCCACTATTCAAGACCATAAAGCGATGTATTTATATTGAACAACTTTAAAAATAATCGAATTTGAAAGTGGAGGAGGAGGAGGTAAATTTAGAAAATTTTAATTTCTTTATGGATAAATTGTCTGAGGGACAATTAAACAATTTTATAAAGAATATTTTTTTTAGAAAAGTCAAAGCCATGCTTACTTTACTCTCATTCTCGTACAGTTTTTGAGTCAACCGTTAAAATAAGAAATAAAAATATGATAAACCTTAGTTTGAAAACATATAGGAACTTTTATCAGAAATGCAGTTTTTTCGAATTTTTTACGAATTTTTTTTTTTTCATTTACAGGTATCGTTAAGTCCATCCGGGGACACCTTGTATATGTATTTCTAGATACTTTCTTGTAAACTTGCTATCTTTCAAACTTGGTACAAAAATGAACCTTGCGGAGGACACGAACTCTAAGTCAATAGCCCAGTTTACAAAAATTTTACAAAAATTGGCAAAAAATGTAAAAAAATGTAATTGATTTTTGGGAGTTTTGTACTTTGTAGGTAAAATAAATTATATTTTCTTTTTAAGCAGTTTTCTCTATCAATATTAGTTCGCCCTTACTTTTTAACTTAATTTTTTGGGGGCTGATGTACATTTTTGTCCATTTGTAAGAAAGAACTATTAGAGATGAAAAAATTCCTAGTAAGAAACATAATTTATTTTTCCTATAGAACCCAAATCTCCTTTTTTGCGCTCTTTCACATATTTGCTCGTTTATTGGGGGTCAAACTATTAGTGATAATAAAAACCAAAGAACAAAATAATAATTATTTTAATATAAGAAACGAAATTTTCAAGAAATAATATAGGCTATTATTCAATACAAAGAATAACTCTACATTACATAATATAGATCCCAAGTTTCAAAAATTTCTTTACAATGGTGAAAATTTAAGAAGGGGGGGGGGGTACTTTTACACCACCCTTTATATATTATGTGATTGATACTGGCATGATGAATAAGTTCATGCAAATTAGAGAAAAACATTAGAATAAAAATAACTCTAAAATTCTAGTTATATACATCATTATTTAACCTAAATGACTTATCATAATTACTACCATGGAGTCTAAACCCTAAAAGACGGGATTTATAAATTTTGAGAACAATATTAGTTTAATTTATAATTTCCAGGGTTTCTAAGAAAAAGAGGGAACTTAGGGCTCAAAATTAATTGCCACTTGAGATTTTCTTAATAAGAGCCTAAATTAATTTTGTTTATTAACTTAAGACTATATATTGGAAAACTGTTGAAACTCTGGACTTGTCATTGTTACTAATAAAGATTGTAACAGAAAACTCTGTTTACTCTGTTCCCATGACCAAAACTTCAATAGGAAAATTCGATGATCTCCTCGAAGTCATCTTTTTCATCAACCTCTTTTCAATGTCTTGTTTTTCATCAACCTCTTTTCAATGTCTTCTTTTTCATCAACCTCTTTTCAATGTCTTCTTTTTCATCAACCTCTTTTTAATATCTTCTTTTTCATCAACCTCTTTTCGATGTCTTCTTTTTCATCAACCTCTTTTCGATATAAAAAATAGATGAAACCTAGAAATTCTTATCGACCTAAAAATGCTAGTTTTAAGCTGACTTTAGCAACCGTGATAGCGAAAGGTTTATTAACTCCATGATGCACATCTAATATCAGTAAATAGTTGATGAGAAGTAGATGGAAAGCCACAGGAAAAGCTCTCCATTAGATCTACAGTCTAATATTACACTTTCCCAACTCACCTTAGTTTCCACTATATTATTAATAACTTTCCTTAAGTTTCTCTTGTGTGGAAACTTTAGTTCTGACTAAACTTATATCAAATTCTATTATGTAAAACATTTTTAATTATGATTTTAATAACTGTAGATTTTGCCTCGAAGGAATAATTGAGCTAGAATTTCATTTCAACACGAAATTCTTAAAGATATACTACTAAAGGGTTCTGTAATAATAAGTAATGCAAAGTAAGATTCAACAAAAGTATACTTTATTTAGATCAGCTAACAATTGACAGCACATGGAATGAGCTTTGTGTTGACAGCTCATTCAACGATTTCTTGAATGAGCTGTCAACAAAACCAATTAATAATACATCAAAAACGTTGCCATAGCAACAAAGACATAATGAATAACCAAATAAAATATAAATTATGTTTCTTTTTCTGTTTTATTAAGTTATGACCAGTCTCCTTATAGAGTAGATGAAAGAACAAGTTCTGACCACAAGTTTCCTTATGGAGTAGAAGAGAGAATAAGTTCTGACCACAAGTCTCCTTATGAAGTAGAAGAAAGAACAATTTCTGGCCAGTCTCCTTATGGAGTAGAAGAAGGAATAAGACCGAACCACAAGTCTCCTTATGGAGAAGAAGAAAGAACATGTTCTGACCAGTCTCCTTATGGAGTAGAAGAAAGAACATGTTCTGACCACAAGTCTCCTTATTGAGCACATGCAAGAAAGTAATTAAAGCACTCATGCACTACAGATTTGTCGTAATTTCAATAATTTTCACAGTTCCAAACAATTGAATAATAATAACAGTATTCCATTAGATATTATAGAAAATTTGTACAAAAAGTTAGTTGTACTTTATTTATGGCTTATTATAAATTTTCTGGCAACGAATACGGTTAATGTTAATTTTGATAAACTGCGAGAAAATCTAAGAAAACTCTTCTAATGTAGTGTATTCAGAAGACACTTTTCTTTCAATGTAATGGCGGAGATCCGTCACTTACAAGTATAGATTGTCAGTCTTCCCATAGATAGTTTAGATATGCTTAATTATTTCAAGCAAGATCTATGTCACGGATCCATGGGCGACGATTGAAAGGAAGGTTAATGTGTACTATTATTTCTTTTGAATAGAAGATGAAGAATCGCGGGACTTCTCTCTGATCGTTGTGTCAATGTGCATCCATTTAACTTTAAAAGTTTCATTGTAATACGAAAAGAAACGAGGAATAAGAATAATTTGTTAATTTTTTATAGAACCCGCTGAATATTTAATCAATTTTAGTTTGAGAAACAGAATCGTGTTAGAGAATCTAAAAGAAGAAGTAAGAATCATAGTGCTGAAGATATACTGATGTGGACTCTTGCTTACTTTAGTGGTAGTAATAGTAATTAGAGAGATGTCATAGATCACTTGGCAAGTAGGCCCCTTGTTGGGCCATTTTTGCTTACTCCCTAAGATAAAAGATAGTGTTCTACCTAATGAATCCTAATGCGCAGGCATTTTGCATCTAATCTACGGAAGAGCCGTGGCTTTATTATAAGTTTTATATCTTTAACTGGAAACAACACGTGCCCCACTGCCAGACTAAGCTTTCCTGCTCTCAAAATCATAAGGCATAAACAATTATATATTTTTTATGTATTTTTATGTATGTATATAAACATTTAAGAGAAAGTTAATAAATCAATATAGTCATGTAGAAGTTTCAGTCAAGTTGGTTACAGACTTTAATGCATATACTACAGTTAGAATGTAACCTAATATCGATAGGCTTGACTTTGAAACTATAATATTGAAACTATAGTTATTTGAAAATAACTATATTAGTTAATGGCAAAAATAGGAGCTACCTAGTGAACCTGGGTAGTCTTAATGATTATTTAACATTAGTCCATGCTGGACATCTGATATCTACATCTTATATTATCTGGCCACTCTGCGTCCAAGACTGTTTAAAGTGACCTTACTTTCATAGTTGTTTAGTTAAAAGCCTCCTAGAGACATGGTTGCTCCATAATTGAACATGTGGTTCTCATCTCTCCCCTAAGTAGCATTACCCTTCTGTAGCATTACCTTTAACGTGTTGGGTTTAGGAATCTGAAGGTGCTAAAACATGAACGGATTGTATAAATCCCCTTTTATTACAGGAGGTATAAAAGCAAAAAGAGCGTAGATTAATGCATCCTACTTTTTGTACGCATTATTTTTATTTTCAAAATTATATTGCTTTCATTATTTTTATTTCCTGATCCCTTCTTTAGATTTTAAACTAAACGATAACTGCTTTTGCACCGGTAAAAAATCATTTAGATAAAAACCTATTCAAAAAAAGGTAGATAGTAAATGATGTCTTAATCGTCGTCTGAGTATCGTTTTGAATGAAGCGATCATCTCACCCTTGTCTCCATTATACTACATCAAGGGAAACAGTAGGAAAAGTGTGAGACGCTTTTCTTATTACCATTTCTTCTATACAGAACAAGTAAGTTAATTATCTTTAAAAACGGGTTCACGGAACAAGAAAAACGGGGTGCACTTTTAAAAGTAAAAGAGTCTTAAAGTCGTTATGATATTTTCCCTTTAAAATGTAAAAAAAAGTTAACGAAAAAAAGATGAAAGAGTCGAAAAATAAGGATGCAAAGAAAATTGTGCAAAAAACGGATATTGATACAA
>JACMZG010000022.1:41925919-41938419 GCA_018340805.1 Microvelia longipes | reverse complement strand
TAGGGGTCTATTTCATAAGTTCAACACATAAATAGCCCTTAGAACATTTCATAGGTACCGTTGTGATCTTTTATTTTTTTTTGGTGGTTCATCTAAGTAGGGTAGAACTCAAAAACAGAAGATTAACACAAGACATTTTATAATTAAAATAAACTAAATTTTACAAACATAAGTCTGAACGTTTACATTAATTAATTAATAAGCATGATGATTACATCTTTTTAAATTTAATTAAGATTATATATCAAATTTCTTTTCCTTGTACATATTTACAAATAATTATTGATCAACTTACGAGATCATTCTATCTGAGTATTGCTAGCACTATTTCTTCAGAAACTTTACTTTACTAATGAAACTAATATAATAATTATCTTAAAAAAGAACTAATGAAACTCACAATAACTTTTCCATTTACATAACTATAACTTTACCAAAAGACTGAGCCCCTTCCTTTTGGTCGAGGAGCTTTTTATTTAATTGAATCAAAACAAATTGACGTTATGATCTATTATTAGTATCATGACATCAAATTTGTTTATATAATAAACAGTTTTATTATAAATTTGTTTATTTGTTTATATCTTTAGTGACCTTAGATTAATAAATCTAGTTTCCTAAAATTAGAAATGTTTTGATTTATAAATTAATAATTTAATATTATTAAAATGCAGTATGATTAAACTCTTATTATCTTCCTTATGAAAATTCGCAATTTTACATGCATCAAACAGCTGCATCCATCAAATTGCTGTATATTGTTATAGCCCCTTCGCATGAAAATAAAATCTTAGTAGAGTATCGATAAGATTTTCATTTTCCTTGAATGAGTGAAGAGTTGTTGAAGAACAGTGTGCTCGTATTTGAGGTGTTGCTTCTGTCAGCTGTGGTGTTTTCAATGAGAAAAGTCTGTCCAAAGTAGTTGAGTTTGTGAAAGGTTGTGGACGCACATCGATCCATAGTAGTGAGTTGGATCCATAATGATGAGAGTTCATGAAGGTATAAGTGGTCGATGTTTCGGGTGCTCTGTAAGTTCCTCATTACAATAATATTTACAAAGTGATAGTGGCTTTTTACCTTGTGAAAACAATATTAAATGATTTTTGATCGAACATATAAATGAAATGTGTGGCTATAAATATAAGTTAACTCTTTAAGGTGGCTATAAAATATCTTAAGCTAATATACTTGAAAAGAATATATGATAATGTCTTATTAATATAATAAATTAATAAAAGAATGATATAACGCTATTTTTTTTTTTTTTTTTTTTTTATAATTAAATAAATTTAATGGAAACATTTAAAGTATCTATAAATATTTTGTAAATCTCTTTAGACGATTTATAAAATGTTTAATGAAGTTATGTAATTAATGATTAAGATTAATTTTATGTACAAAATAATAAAATTTAAACGTAAATGTTTTATAATTCCTTTACAAACGATTTGTAACGCATGTATATATGTCTTATATACATATATACTTAGCTAAACCAATTCCTCTATTTCACAACTAAATTTGTGTGAGTTATATTGAAAATTATAAAAACGTGAGAGCGTAATAATAAATCTTGTTAAATTTACGATCCTTAGATTTACTTTGTATCTTTACGCTGAAGCAAAGTATAACCTCTGCATGGCCGACTCATCTTGTCAACTTCTTGTTGGATGGAAAGAATGCTCTGATCAGCAAAATTATATTTCTGTAATGAGTAAAATTACACCTAACTAGAATAAAATATTGTCTTATTTATAGCTAATCTATCATTTATAAAATAAAACAAAAAGAAATATGTGTATTTAGTTGATTTAATCTTAAAATCAGGTTAAAATGAAGAAACAATATCTTTATTTATAAATAATTGAATAAAATGTACATCTTTAAACGAATATAAAACTCTGCGACCTAAATGTAACGTTATAATAAATTTAAATTTTATCACTGACATTGCCGTATTTACGGACTCTATTCTTCCGTGCGTATTCATAAATGTATGAATGTAATAGCTGCTTGAAAGAAAAGCAATGAAACATTTATATATACAGGGTGGAACATTTCAGATGCACACCCCTGCTAAAATGGTTAAAATGGAGATAGAGAGTCGGGAAAAGTCTCCACCCTAGGTAATCGACCTCAGTGACCTCAAATATGTCATTATTTTTTTGGTAACTATTTGGCAAATATGGTAATTTTATTACCCAAAATAGTAATTCCTCGGTAACTTTAAAAAGTTAAATTAGAGCATACCATGATATGAACATTTTTGAAAACTACATTATGTTCTGAGAAATTTGATACCAATATCATAAAATTCCGGTAATTTTTCTACGACCTATTGTGTAACATACATACACACTTTATGCTTGAAAATTATTATATTTTTGGAACAACAAAATGCACACCTCCTGCTAAAATGTTAAAAATGGAGATAGAGAGTCGGAAAAAGTCTCCACCCCTAGGTAATCGACCTCAGTGACCTCAAATAGTCATTATTTTTTGGTAACTATTTGGCAAAATGGTAATTTTATTACCCAAATTAGTAATTCCTCGGTAACTTTAAAAAGTTAAATTAGAGCATACCATGATATGAACATTTTTGAAAACTACATTATGTTCTGAGAAATTTGATACCAATATCATAAAATTCCGGTAATTTTCTACGACCTATTGTGTAACATACATACACACTTTTTGCTTGAAAATTATTATATTTTTGGAACAACAAAATGCACACCCCCTGCTAAAATGGTTAAAATGAGATAGAGAGTCGGGAAAAGTCTCCACCCCTAGGTAATCGACCTCAGTGACCTCAAATATGTCATTATTTTTTTGGTAACTATTTGGCAAATATGGTAATTTTATTACCAAAAATAGTAATTCCTCGGTAACTTTAAAAGGTCAATTAGAGCATACCATGATATGAACATTTTTGAAAACTACATTATGTTTTGAGAAATTTGATACCAATATCATAACATTCCGGTAATTTTTCTACGACCTATTGTGTAACATACATACACACTTTTCTTGAAAATTTATATTTTTGGAACAACAAAATGCACACCCCCTGCTAAAATGGTTAAAATGGAGATAGAGAGTCGGGAAAAGTCTCCACCCCTAGGTAATAGACCTCAGTGACCTCAAATATGTCATTATTTTTTGGTAACTATTTGGCAAATATGGTAATTTTATTACCCAAATAGTAATTCCTCGGTAACTTTAAAAAGTTAAATTAGAGCATACCATGATATGAACATTGAAAACACATTATGTTTTGAGAAATTTGATACCAATATCATAACATTCCGGTAATTTTTCTACGACCTATTGTGTAACATAATACACACTTTTATGCTTGAAAATTATTATATTTTTGGAACAACAAAATGCACACCCCCTGCTAAAATGGTTAAAAATGGAGATAGAGAGTCGGGAAAAGTCTCCACCCCTAGGTAATCGACCTCAGTGACCTCAAATATGTCATTATTTTTTTGGTAACTATTTGGCAAATATGGTAATTTTATTACCCAAAATAGTAATTCCTCGGTAACTTTAAAAAGTTAAATTAGAGCATACCATGATATGAACATTTTTGAAAACTACATTATGTTCTGAGAAATTTGATACCAATATCATAAAATTCCGGTAATTTTTCTACGACCTATTGTGTAACATACATACACACTTTTATGCTTGAAAATGGTTAAAAATGGAGATAGAGAGTCGGGAAAAGGTCTCCACCCCTAGGTAATCGACCTCAGTGACCTCAAATATGTCATTATTTTTTTGGTAACTATTTGGCAAATATGGTAATTTTATTACCCAAAATAGTAATTCCTCGGTAACTTTAAAAAGTTAAATTAGAGCATACCATGATATGAACATTTTGAAAACTACATTATGTTCTGAGAAATTTGATACCAAATATCATAAAATTCCGGTAATTTTTCTACGACCTATTGTGTAACATACATACACACTTTTATGCTTGAAAATTATTATATTTTTGGAACAACAAAATGCACACCTCCTGCTAAAATGGTTAAAAATGGAGATAGAGAGTCGGGAAAAGTCTCCACCCCTAGGTAATCGACCTCAGTGACCTCAAATATGTCATTATTTTTTTGGTAACTATTTGGCAAATATGGTAATTTTATTACCCAAAATAGTAATTCCTCGGTAACTTTAAAAAGTTAAATTAGAGCATACCATGATATAAACATTTTTAAAAACTTCATTATGTTCTGAGAAAATTTGATACCAATATCATAAAATTCCGGTAATTTTTCTACGACCTATTGTGTAACATACATACACACTTTTTTGCTTGAAAATTATTATATTTTTGGAACAACAAAATGCACACCCCCTGCTAAAATGGTTAAAAATGGAGATAGAGAGTCGGGAAAAGTCTCCACCCCTAGGTAATCGACCTCAGTGACCTCAAATATGTCATTATTTTTTTGGTAACTATTTGGCAAATATGGTAATTTTATTACCCAAAATAGTAATTCCTCGGTAACTTTAAAAAGGTAAATTAGAGCATACCATGATATGAACGTTTTTGAAAACTACATTATGTTTGAGAAATTTGATACCAATATCATAAACATTCCGGTAATTTTTCTACGACCTATTGTGTAACATACATACACACTTTTATGCTTGAAAATTATTATATTTTTGGAACAACAAAATGCACACCCCCTGCTAAAATGGTTAAAAATGGAGATAGAGAGTCGGGAAAAGTCTCCACCCCTAGGTAATCGACCTCAGTGACCTCAAATATGTCATTATTTTTTTGGTAACTATTTGGCAAATATGGTAATTTTATTACCCAAAATAGTAATTCCTCGGTAACTTTAAAAAGTTAAATTAGAGCATACCATGATATGAACATTTTTGAAAACTACATTATGTTTTGAGAAATTTGATACCAATATCATAACATTCCGGTAATTTTTCTACGACCTATTGTGTAACATACATACACACTTTTATGCTTGAAAATTATTATTTTTTGGAACAACAAAATGCACACCCCCTGCTAAAATGGTTAAAAATGGAGATAGAGAGTCGGGAAAAGTCTCCACCCCTAGGTAAGCGACCTCAGTGACCTCAAATATGTCATTATTTTTGGTAACTATTTGGCAAATATGGTAATTTTATTACCCAAATAGTAATTCCTCGGTAACTTTAAAAAGTTAAATTAGAGCATACCATGATATGAACATTTTTGAAAAACTACATTATGTTCTGAGAAATTTGATACCAATATCATAAAATTCCGGTAATTTTTCTACGACCTATTGTGTAACATACATACACACTTTTATGCTTGAAAATGGTTAAAAATGGAGATAGAGAGTCGGGAAAAGTCTCCACCCCTAGGTAATCGACCTCAGTGACCTCAAATATGTCATTATTTTTTTGGTAACTATTTGGCAAATATGGTAATTTATTACCCCAAAATAGTAATTCCTCGGTAACTTTAAAAAGTTAAATTAGAGCATACCATGATATGAACATTTTTGAAAACTACATTATGTTCTGAGAAATTTGATACCAATATCATAAAATTCCGGTAATTTTTCTACGACCTATTGTGTAACATACATACACACTTTTATGCTTGAAAATTATTATATTTTTGGAACAACAAAATGCACACCCCTGCTAAAATGGTTAAAAATGGAGATAGAGAGTCGGGAAAAGTCTCCACCCCTAGGTAATCGACCTCAGTGACCTCAAATATGTCATTATTTTTTTGGTAACTGTATGGCAGATATGGTAATTTATTACCCAAAATCGTAATTCCTCGGTAACTTTAAAAAGTTAAATTAGAGCATACCATGATATGAACATTTTTGAAAACTACATTATGTTCTGAGAAATTTGATACCAATATCATAAAATTCCGGTAAATTTTCTACGACCTATTGTGTAACATACATACACACTTTTATGCTTGAAAAATTATTATATTTTTGGAACAACAAAATGCACACCCCCTGCTTAAAATGGTTAAAAATGGAGATAGAGAGTCGGGAAAAGTCTCCACCCCTAGGTAATCGACCTCAGTGACCTCAAATATGTCATTATTTTTTGGTAACTATTTGGCAAATATGGTAATTTTATTACCCAAAATAGTAATTCCTCGGTAACTTTAAAAAGTTAAATTAGAGCATACCATGATATGAACATTTTGAAAACTACATTATGTTCTGAGAAATTTGATACCAATATCATAAAATTCCGGTAATTTTCTACGACCTATTGTGTAACATACATACACACTTTTATGCTTGAAAATGGTTAAAAATGGAGATAGAGAGTCGGGAAAAGTCTCCACCCCTAGGTAATCGACCTCAGTGACCTCAAATATGTCATTATTTTTTTGGTAACTATTTGGCAAATATGGTAATTTTATTACCCAAAATAGTAATTCCTCGGTAACTTTAAAAAGTTAAATTAGAGCATACCATGATATGAACATTTTTGAAAACTACATTATGTTCTGAGAAATTTGATACCAATATCATAAAATTCCGGTAATTTTTCTACGACCTATTGTGTAACATACATACACACTTTTATGCTTGAAAATTATTATATTTTTGGAACAACAAAATGCACACCCCCTGCTAAAATGGTTAAAAATGGAGATAGAGAGTCGGGAAAAGTCTCCACCCCTAGTAATCGACCTCAGTGACCTCAAATATGTCATTATTTTTTTGGTAACTATTTGGCAAATATGGTAATTTTATTACCCAAAATAGTAATTCCTCGGTAACTTTAAAAGTTAAATTAGAGCATACCATGATATGAACATTTTTGAAAACTACATTATGTTTTGAGAAATTTGATACCAATATCATAAATTCCGGTAATTTTCTACGACCTATTGTGTAACATACATACACACTTTATGCTTGAAAATATTATATTTTTTGGAACAACAAAATGCACACCCCTGCTAAAATGGTTAAAAATGGAGATAGAGAGTCGGAAAAAGTCTCCACCCCTAGGTAATCGACCTCAGTGACCTCAAATATGTCATTATTTTTTTGGTAACTATTTGGCAAATATGGTAATTTTATTACCCAAAATAGTAATTCCTCGGTAACTTTAAAAGTTAAATTGAGCATACCATGATATGAACATTTTTAAAACCATTATGTTCTGAGAAATTTGATACCAATATCAAACTCCGGTAATTTTTCTACGACCTATTGTGTAACATACATTCATAGCAGATAGAGTTATAGATTAGAGAGTTAGAAATAAGTTTTTGAGTAGATATTTGGGATGGAGGGGGTGGGGTTGTAGATAGATGTGATATTGAGATAGATTAGATACCTATAAATAATTTTTGAGTAGATTTGGGGGGGGGGGGAGTAGATAGATGTCATATTTGAGATAGAGATTAAATAGTTTTAAATTATTTTTTTGTATAGATTTGGGGGGGAGTAGATAGAATGTCATATTTGAGATAGATTAAATAGTTTTATAAATTATTTTTTTGTATAGATTTGGGGGGGGAGTAGATAGATGTATTTGAGATAGATTGATAGTTATAAATAGTTTTTGAAATTTGGGGGGGGAGGGAGTAGATAGATGTGATGTTTGAGATAGATTAGATAGTTATATAATTAGTTTTTAAATAGATTGGGGAGGGAGTAGATAGATGTGATATTTGAGATAGATTAGATAGTTATAAATTAGTTTTTGAAGAGATTTGGGGGGGGGGGGAGTAGATAGATGTGATGTTTGAGATAGATTAGATAGTTATAAATTAGTTTTTTTAATAGATTTGGGAGGGAGTAGATAGATGTGATTTGAGATAGATTAGATAGTTATAAATTAGTTTTTTGAAGAGATTTGGGGGAGGGAGTAGATGGATACGGTAACTTTATAGATAGTTAATAACTTTAGAATAAATAATAATTAGACTTAGTAGGATTTGAGGAGAGGTCTAGGATTACTAGATATAAGATATAGAAAGGATTAAGAAATTAGTTATTCAGGAAAGGTGTTCAAAGTGTTGCCCATTTTCTTGCTGACATCGTCTGATTCTATTGCTAATGATCTTAGGGCTAAATTATCTCGCGGCGGGATAGTGAGGAAATGGCATTTCTTATTAGCCTCTTTCATATTTTCTGGAGTTGTTGGTCTCTCCTTATAAACCATATCTTTAAGACGGCCCCAAAGGTAAAAATCCAAGGGTGTAAGATCCGGAGATCTAGGGGGCCATGCACATGTACCTCCTCGGCCTATCCATCTTCTATGAACTCCTGATCCAAGTGCTCCCTAACTCCCGAGAGAAAGTGAGCCGCGCACCATCAAGTTGGATCCACATTGATTGACGAAGACGCATTGAAGTACTCAGTGAGTACTGGAAGTTCATTTCCAGAAAATCTAAAAACATTCTTTCCATTAAGCGCTCTGTCAAAAAAATATGGACCAATTATCTGGCCACTGATGATCCCCACACCAGGTGTTAACAGACCACCGGTGTTGAGAAATCCACTTCTCTCAGCCAGTGAGGGTTCACATCGCTATAATAGTGTAAATTGTGTCTATTTAACACTACCATCGCTGAAAAATGTAGCCTCGTCAGTCATAGCACTCGTTTACTAAAAAACGTGTTATCTGCCTCCAGCTTCTCTTCGGCCCACTCACAAAACTCCATCCTTTAACGTAGTCACCTGGGGTGAGAGCCTGGTGAAGATGTATTTTAAAAGGATGAAATTCATTACCACGAAGAATTCGCTGGATGGTAGTGTGGTTGCTACCACATTCCTCAGCTATCTCCCTGCTGCTAGCATGAGGATAAGCCGCAACGTATGCCAAAACACCAGTAACAAGGTTGTCGTTGCGGGAAGGCCGTGGTCTATTTTGGTTCGTATGCCAGCAAATGCACCACTTATACCCGATCTCTCGTATAAGCGGCGAAACAACTGCCGGTGAGGATGGTGCCGATCAGGATACCGCTCTCGATATTCGAGCTGCAGCTCTTCCACTTAATCTAGCTTCTCCATACACAACAAGCATGTCTCTAAACTCAATACTTGAGTAAGAAGGCATGATAAAAAGATGCACAAAAGTGAAGAGCAAAATGTATAAAAAAAGTGAACAAACCTCTTTCAACAGAGTCTGATGAAAGATTAAATTATTTTTCTCATATAAAACAATATTTATTATCAAAAGTATTTATTAGGTATTTAAAAACAAGAACAAGGGTCAATTAATTATAAAGCGTTAAATTTTATTGTTGGGTCTAGTAAAATTAGTTTATAAAAATAGCGACTGAAAGTAAACATTACATTCCTTATCTCAATAAGATTTCCTAAGTTTACTTATATCTTTATCAATAAATATTGCAAATAAATAAAACAAGCAGCCAAAAATAATGTCTATCCTAATTTTGATTAGGATCACCTTCGCGCCAAATATTTTTTTGTTGTTGTTTTTAACTAGCCTTGCATTCGGTTGTTGAAAATGTTTAGCAAACAGCAAATGAAGTTTCATCAAATGAAATCGATAATTTAAATCAGGGAGTATTAACATCAATGTGATACGTAAAAGTCCAAGCAAAAGTTACCAATTAAGGAACGTTACCAATTCCTTAATAACGTTTCTACTTAAACTCAATTTTCCAACTGGACCTCGAGGTAAAGAGTCCTTCCCTTTCTAGTTGAGTAAATAACTATTACCTTATAATAATATTATAAGAAACCATTTTTAAAAAAATAAAAACACAACAAATTTATCCGAACATAATAAAATTATTCTTCAGAGTTAATAATAAGTAAGTTACTAGTAAAAATAAATTTATTACCCCTTCTGGCAATTTTTCAAACATAACAGTGTGTATGTATGTTAAATAAATAAATAAATATAAATAAATTTCTTAAATAAATAAATATCTTTATTTTTTGACCTTTTACAGGAATTAAATAAATGACAAATTAAATACATATAAAAAAACTATACAATCCTTAAAGTGCTATTCACAAATAATATCAATGTATAACAAAATACTGTTCTTACTTAAAAACAGCCTTTTTAAATAAAATAAATACGAAAAAACCAATAATAAAAACATGCAACATAAAACTATCCACTATTCAGGATTAGGTTTTTTAATTTAAGTTGACTTTATAGTTATCTAAATTATCATTTAAAAAATACACAATAGGTCGTAGAAAAATTACCGGAATTTTATGATATTGGTATCAAAATTTCTCAGAAACATAATGTAGTTCAAAAATGTTCATATCATGGTATGCTCTAATTAACTTTTAAAGTTACCGAGGAATTACTATTGGGTAATAAAATTACATATGCCAAAAAGTTACCAAAAAAATAATGACATATTTGAGTCACTGAGGTCGATTACCTAGGGGTGGAGACTTTTCCGATCTCTATCTCCATTTTAACCATTTTAGCAGGGGTGTGCATTTTGTTGTTCCAAAATATAATAATTTTCAAGCATAAAAGTGTGTATTATGTTACACAATAGGTCGTAGAAAAATTACCGATTTTATGATATTGGTATCAAAATTCTCAAACATAATGTAGTTTTCAAAAATGTTCATATCATGGTATGCTCTAATTTAACTTTTTAAAGTTACCGAGGAATTACTATTTTGGGTAATAAA
The DNA here is from genome assembly GCA_018340805.1 of Microvelia longipes. Classification (NCBI taxonomy): domain Eukaryota; kingdom Metazoa; phylum Arthropoda; class Insecta; order Hemiptera; family Veliidae; genus Microvelia; species Microvelia longipes. The sequence goes on along the minus strand of JACMZG010000022.1, from coordinate 41,927,752 downwards.
ATTACCATATTGCCAAATAGTTACCAAAAAATAATGAATGATATTTGAGGTCACTGAGGTCGATTACCTAGGGGTGGAGACTTTTTCCCGACTCTCTATCTCCATTTTTAAACCATTTTAGCAGGGGGTGTGCATTTTGTTGTTCCAAAAATATAATAATTTCAAGCATAAAAGTGATGTATGTTACACAATAGGTCGTAGAAAAATTACCGGAATTTTATGATATTGGTATCAAATTTCTCAGAACATAATGTAGTTTTCAAAAATGTTCATATCATGGTATGCTCTAATTTAACTTTTTAAAGTTACCGAGGAATTACTATTTTGGGTAATAAAATTACCATATTTGCCAAATAGTTACCAAAAAAAAATAATGACATATTTGAGGTCACTGAGGTCGATTACCTAGGGTGGAGACTTTTCCCGACTCTCTATCTCCATTTTTAACCATTTTAGCAGGGGTGTGCATTTTGTTTTCCAAAAATATAATAATTTTCAAGCATAAAAGTGTGTATGTATGTTACACAATAGGTCGTAGAAAAATTACCGGAATTTATGATATTGGTATCAAATTTCTCAGAACATAATGTATTTTCAAAAATGTTCATATCATGGTATGCTCTAATTTAACTTTTTAAAGTTACGAGGAATTACTATTTGGGTAAAAAATTACCATATTTGCCAAATAGTTACCAAAAAAATAATGATATATTTGAGGTCACTGAGGTCGATTACCTAGGGGTGGAGACTTTTCCCGACTCTCTATCTCCATTTTTAACCATTTAGCAGGGGGTGTGCATTTGTTGTTCCAAAAATATAATAATTTTCAAGCATAAAAGTGTGTATGTATGTTACACAATAGGTCGTAGAAAAATTACCGGAATTTTATGATATTGGTATCAAATTTCTCAGAACATAATGTAGTTTTCAAAAATGTTCATATCATGGTATGCTCTAATTTAACTTTTTAAAGTTACCGAGGAATTACTATTTTGGGTAATAAAATTACCATATTTGCCAAATAGTTACCAAAAAAATAATGACATATTTGAGGTCACTGAGGTCGATTACCTAGGGTGGAGACTTTTCCCGACTCTCTATCTCCATTTTAACCATTTTAGCAGGGGGTGTGCATCTGAAATGTTCCACCCTGTATATACTAATTACATGCTAATAAAAGTCTGAGATAAAATAGGTTGAGTTGAATTGCTTAAATTTTAGGTTTTACTAGGGCATCTTCCCCGAGAATAATAACGTTTCAGACGTGTAATATGAACGACATCAGTCTCTGTCCCTTACTGAGGGCTAATTCGTATGCATTATCGCCGCATGCCCTTATGACGCGATAAGGTCCATCATAATGGTGCCCAACTTTTGATTTAAGCCGGGCGAACCTTCACTAAGACTAAATCCTTTGGCCTAAACTTTAAAGGACGAAAGTTTTATCATGCGCGCCTTGTTCTTCAAATTGAGATTTGGACCATTGACACATTGTGCTCTGATCTCATTAACATACGTATATTCTCAATTAAATCCGGCTTGTTGTCGATGGTAAAATTGCTAAATCGACTGCCTTCCGCGGCTCACTTCCGTGAGAAGAAATAAAGGACTATACCCTGTTGATAAGGAGACCTGTGCTATTAAACAAAAATATAGCAGCCTGTAGACATCCTACCCAATCCTTCTTAGCTCCTATTAAGGGATTAAATTTTTGATCACTGAAGCATTGCTCTTTCAACATTTCCCTGAGAAAAAGGGCTATATGCTGTGCTAAAATTATGCTCTATGCCAAAACCAGCGCAAAACTCCTTGACGAATTTTTTTTTTGAAATG
>JACMZG010000022.1:41893405-41924616 GCA_018340805.1 Microvelia longipes | reverse complement strand
AATATTATTAAAATGCAGTATGATTAAACTCTTATTATCTTCCTTATGAAAATTCGCAATTTTACATGCATCAAACAGCTGCATCCATCAAATTGCTGTATATTGTTATAGCCCCTAAACGTCTAGGTATGATGAATAGAGGGCCATAAAGACCTACAATTTAGAATACATTTTAATTACTTAAAAAAAAATCATTAATATCAGAACTCTTTTATGCTGCTTTAGAGCCCTAATCAAGTATGCTAGGGCCTCTTTTGGCCCTATTTTTCCATGTAAACCCCTTATAAAGTAGGTAAAATAAATAAGGGCTTTAAAGGCCTAGATTTAGGTAACAGTTTTAAAAGGCTTTTAAAAAGAGGCTTGAACAGATTTTAAAAGGTAACAGTGCTCTGAGGTGAGGTGAGTGTAGTGGCGTGTGAGAGAGATTTCCACCTAGAATCGCCTATGCTGAGCAAACAAAATCGGCCCCTAGGTATATGTTGTGCTCACCCGAAGATGATATTTTGCAATAACTTAATTTGCCGTCATCAAAAATTTAAATAAATTCTTAAAATTAGAGGGTGATGATTGTTTTTCCTCCATTGTTGCATAAATAACTATAAGGTCTTTAACGTATACAATTATCAGAACGCAACACACAAAAAGACAACATTTTAGTATCAACCATATAAACGTTTCATTAAGTGTTCATTTGATTACATAAACCGATAAAAACTTTACTGCATCGTTGACAACTTTTTTTACACACCTAAAAGAAAAACAATGCCTTCTTGAATTTAAATAACAATGTAATTTTCACTTTTCTTTTCCTACCGCAGGAAAGTTTGTTTTTATTTCAAAATCTTTTTACTCTTATCAAATTAAAAAGTATATACTTAACAAAATCAAGCAAACACATTATCAGATTAAGTCCCCTTCAAGATTCTTTGATTACGGCTTCAGTGATAAAAACTTCATCGTAAATAATTTTTAAGTTTGCCTTTGACTTAATTCTCACCACCCCTTTACCGAAATGGTTATATTTTTCTTTATATTATTACTTTACCTTAATTATATTGTAAGTATTATATATATATATATATTGCAAAAAAATCCGAAACCAGGATATCACCGGCATGATTCGTTTTATAGGTTTTTTTAATGCCTCCTAAGTAGTTTTCACAAAGTTGTCTGTCTGTTGTGTGTGTGTGGGTGAGTGTATCTGTTTACATCGTAACTCCCGCTGTATTTATACTAGAGTTAGAACATTATGCTAAAATCAATCTACCGCTATAGTTGTGCTATTCGGAAAATAATTTTTCCATGACGTCATTAACCCGCAAAAATGACGGCGAAAATTTTAAAAAACCATAAAACGCAAAAAAATGCGATCGGATAGGAATTTGGCACGCATATGGCCATATATAAAACTAGCCTATGTGCTAAGTTTCATCTCATTATCAGCCTTAGTTCAATTTTTGTCGAATGACCTGTGTTTTGTTTTTTAAAAAATGTAAAAATCGGGAAATAGTCCAATTGAGTTAAAATTTGGCACAAGGGAGTATACTATAAAGTACAAAGTTAAGCATCTTCAAGGCTGGACAATACCTGGATGAGTGACCGCCGGGAATGAAACGGATGAATTTACTGTCTAAGGACAAGCGAAGCAAGTCCGAAGACGTTGTGCAACATAATTTTAACGACTTTTATATTCTGAGGACGAGCAAAGCGAGTTCGAAGTAGAGAAGATGAGCGTAGCGAATCCGAAGTAATAGAGAAAAGGTCCGATGTACCCTGTACCCCATTTTTTTTTCAATTTTAAAATACTTCATTTACGACTCATAAAACCTTTTTATGTTAAATCACGCGGATGTTTTGAATAATTAAAATGGAAGTGAATTTTCAATTGTTACTTTTCCTCTTTTGTGTCGTAGGATTATAAGGAAATTATTGTGTTTGCATTTACATCCAAAACCGGCATTGTGAATGAATTATCCGTTTCAGGTGTTTTAAAGACTTTCTGAGTGGTTTAGAAAGTATCTGTCTATATGTGTGTTTCTGTTACCATTTTCGCGCACACACAAATAGTGTGTTACGCATTTTAGTGTGTATTTGTGCCAACTAAATAGGATGTCTTAAAACGCATTAAACGGATAATTCCGGTCGCATACTGGTCTATTTTTTCTCTAACACAGTGCTCTATAGCAAGGATCTTGAATAAAGGAGATGACGCTTTAAGAAACATTTCTGACCCCATAGAAGTTGCATGAGATTGAGAAATAGGAGCAAACTTACCTTCCTCTTGGTTATAATGAAAAAAGGCGCCAAACGCAGGTTACGTAGCAAGTTTGACGAGTTAGCTTCTCAAGTTTCTTCTATGCTTTTCGTGATTGTTACATTTGTGGTGCTTGTAAGGTCATTTGTGCTTATTTAATTTTTAATTTTGGACTATACTTGGGCACTTTAGTGAGTGATAATTTAAGCGTGTTTTGTTATAACCTTCTCAAGCAATAAACAATGATTTAAGACCTGCGCTGTTATAAGAATTGTAAGCATGCGCAGTTTGTACCAAGCATGTCAATTGGTTTTTGACGTGTGTTTCGTGTTGAATTCTCTCTATTTTTTGGTTTTCGATGGGGTCACTTTTTTGTATGGCAAATCGACTTAGTGCGGCATCCCCTTTATTTAAGATCCTTGCTCTATAGTTACATCTGTAGACGGACAGTCAACTTGATTTACATCACTCAAGTAGTCATAAAACACATTAAACAGATAATTCCTATACAGTACGAATAAAATAAGAAAAAATCTTTTTTTTTACACAAATAATATATTAATTGCAACATAATTAAGAAAATTAAAACTAAGTATGTTTTAAAAATTGACTTTCAAATAATTGCTACTCTAATAAGAAATTAAATTTTTCTATTTGCTGAGAAAAGCGATTTCCTTATAGTTTTCTAGAGTCACGATGTGTAGGGGGAAAATAATTGTTTACTAGGTTCTACGTGCAAGCTTCACCCCTCGCTCTGCTTCTAAAACCTGGCTGTTCCCAAAGCCACCGCAGAACCTGTTAATTTAACGGCTTACCCTGCGTCTCTCTAATGACCTCTCCCGCTTCCGCACCATATATTTTACAATTAATTAAGTTTTAATTAATGTTTGTAAATTGGGATGCTAAAAGTTTTCATTATAATCGGTGAAATATTGAGTATCTTTAACTTTTCAGTTGTTTATAATCAAACTAATTTTGAAGGAGTTTTATATGACTTATGGAGTTTCAAGTTACTTACTTAGACTTTTATAGGTAATAGTACTGTTCATAAATATATATATATAATATATAACTAATATATATATATATATATATATATATAATATATATATATATATATAATATTAATATATATATATTATATATAATATATATATATATTATATATAATATATATATATAATATATATATATATATATATAATATATATATAGATAGATAGATAGATAGATAGATAGATAGATAGATAGATAGATAGATAGATGTAATAAAGGGAACGAAGGAAAGTCTCTCCACAAAACTATTAATTTATTCAAAGCGATTATAATCTAACATGAGGCCATCATTAGTGCCATTGATAATTAAAAGAAGACAGCTAAGAGAAAGGCATTAAATACGCAAATATTAGAGTCTATCCCGGCTCACCGACATCGTTGAGTCGAAAAACAAGAGAAAGAATATTATTAATTTTATTCAATTTTTGCGTATTTAATGTCTTTCTCTTAGCTGTTTTCTTTATTTATCACTGACATTGATGATGGCCTCCTTTAGGTTAAAAGCGCTTGAAAAATTAATAGTTTTGTGAAGAGACTTTTATCTTTGTTCCTTTTTTAAGAAACAACTCCACTGGTGCTCATTCAAAATCACATATATATATATATATATATATATATATATATATATAATATATATATATATATATATATACATATAAAGAGTGACTTTTGTCGAAAAATGAAATTTTTGTCATTTACACGTATAGGCAACTCCATCCGTGGACACCGAAAATGAAAAATGGTGAAAAATTATTGTCATGTTTTTATTGCATAAATTGATTTTTTTTTTAAAATAAGTGACATTTTGAAGAATAACTTTTTGTCGTAAAATCAAAATTAGACCTACTTCTCTCTTGGCGAATTTTAAAAAATTGTACATTTTGGGTACTGGGTATATGGTACGACACTTTTAGTCTGCTCAATCTTCGTTTCAAAACAAGCAACAATTTTTATAAAGAGTGACTTTTTGTCGAAAAAAGAACTTTTTTGTCATTTACACGTATAGGCAACTCCATCCGTGGACACCATGTATATATATATATGTACATATATTATACATGAAAAATCCCTAAAAGCCTCATAAACAATATTTTCAGATGGAAATTCGCTTGTTTGCTAATAGAATTTATAATAAGGTTAGAGCATTGGTTAACATCGAAGAGCATACGCACTTAAAGAAAGGTAGCCTCTAGAATTTGATTAAACTTTATTAGACTTTTGCCGCAAAGGAGGAAAAAGTTTTCCAACAAACGTTTTCTGACAGGAATTAAGCATGTGTGAAAGCAACAGGTTGTTGGAGAGAGCTATAAAAACTTTTCTTCCCTTAACCACATTTCATGTGTAAAAATGATGCGGTGAGAAGGGTGGAGAAGTGAAAATTAGGATGTATTACATGAGAAATCGCAGGTGAGGAAACCCTGGGGGATTCCTAACTGTGGAACAAGTTATAAGAAGGGAGTTTTACTCGTAAATATGAGATATAGTTAAGAGTCAGGTGTGCTAAACGGTTCTGACACCTTTCATTTCACAGATTTTCAAAAGTATTTATTTTCTTACTTTTAAGATTTTTTTTTTTTAGCAAATCTTTTTTTGAAAATTATCAAACGGCATGTTAATGTTACCCCTTTCCCGCTCAGGTGAAAATTTTTCTTTTAAACCTAGAAGTCATTATATCACCAATACTACAAAAGGAGAACAAAATCATATTTTGTTCACACAATATACTGTGTGAACACTGATATTTCCTTTAAATATCTAATTAGATATTTTGAGGAAAGGAAGATGCGGGGATTACCTATTTAATCATTGTAAACATCTTTATTTTGTCTGCCTATGTCATAAGCTGCTATTTAGACTTTGCAATGACATGGGAGGGAAATCGCATTTACTTACTTAACTTAAAAACTGGAAGTAGAACATACAACGCAACGAAAAACTAAAAATTATTCATATTTAGCAGAGAAGAATAGGGGTGCTGGGTACGGTTAGCACGTACCTGTCACCCTGGGGTACGTCCCAGTGTACCTGTGACGGGTACGTCACCCCCACCGTGACGAGTTCAATCCCGGTTAGGGCCTCCAAGATTTTAACGCAAGGAATGAAATCCCATCACATGCCGTCCTTCAAAAGTGATGGTTTCAAACCAATGCGATATCAGGTACTCGTAAAAGAAATCTAACCCTAAATAAAACCTGGCAAAATTTCGGACCCCCTATAGTAATTTATATAAAATATATATATGTATCTGCCTTATCCTTTCGAGCGTAGAAAAGATTAGTCTAGCAGTGGGGCACGTTTTGTTTCTAGTGAAAGCTATAGAAGTACCTCGGAACTGATCCTTATTACATTGGATTCGTTACGCTCATCCTCTCTACGTAAGACTCGCTTCGCACGTCCGTAGAATACACAATTTGTCAAATATACTCGGCAAAACCCCTTCGGACTCGCTTCGCTTATCCTCAGATAGTAAATACATCCAGGCACTGACTATGCTTAGTACTGATAAACTTTTTGATCCCACAAAAATCATAGATATATTTGTAATAATGACACGAAACTTGGAGTACTTATTTATTATGTACTGGTTTACACTTGTATCAAATTTCAACTAGATTAAGTTATTAACCGATTTTTTTACAATTTTTTAAAAAACTTACACTCGTTATTTAATAAAATTTGAAATAATGCTGAAAATGAAACGAAACATAGCTCACGTGATAGTCGTATACATGGCTATATGCGTGCCAAATCTCAATTTGATCGCATTATTTTTCTCGTTTTATGATTTTTCGAGACGTTTTATGATTTTTTTTGGCTGAGTTATTATCGCGGGTTAGGGGCGCCATAAAAAAAATTGTCCGAATAGTACAAATACAGCGGTAGATTGATTTTTGTACAAAGTTTCAACTTTCTAGCATAAATACACTGGGAGCTTCGATGATAACACACACTTACAGACAGACAACTTTGTGAAAACCACTTAGGAGGCCTTATAAACACCTGAAACGGATAATTCCGGTGACATAACGGTTTTGGATTTTTTTACAAACACAATACTCTTCCTATATACTTACGGTATAAATGAAGAAAAGTAAAAATACGTATAATATTGTCTAAGGAAAAGCTCGTGGATTCCTCAGAAACATATTTTTTCATTAAAGGGTTATATAATAGTTAAGAAGGTATAGAAGAGAATGTTTGTCCTAGTGTTTTGAGGAAATTGATGTCCTTAAAGTTTTCCTTGTGAAAACCTAGTTTTCTATATTCCCCTGGTTGTATAACCCCAGGTCACGTGCTCACAGTGGTCACATGCAAAGGTATTTTACTCGAGATGCTGGATCCAGGTAATTTTACCTTTTAACTTCGCAACTACAATGTGAGTTTGGAAACGGTATCGAACTCACGTAACCCTCCTAAAACTTTTGACCGAAATACCTTTAAAACTTTGCCGGAATTTTATTGGAAATGTGATTGTAAGGACTTTTACCCAGAGGGCTTTTGTATTAGTTTCCCAATCGTTTTGAAATATAAATCGTTTCGATAACAATATGATATGACTGAAATTCGAATCTGTTTAATTTATTCCTAAACTTGCACTATATAGTATTCTATATTGTAAAGTCAAAGATATTAACATTTTAATTTTTTTCTCATCTATGCCAAAATGGAATTTTTTCGCAAAACAAAATATGTATCATAATTACAACTTTTTCTTTTCCTCATTTATAACGTAGGACAATGAAAAAATATTAAGTTGAAAGTTAAAATCAGAAACAAAAAACAAATCAGAAAGTTATCTGTTTCAGGATTTTTTTTCATTGGAGCATGAAAGTTAAGCAACATCGAGCAAGGTCAGTGCCTAAATGGGTGACCAAGGAAAAAAATAATGTATTTACTGTATGAGCACGAGGAAAGCGAGTCCGACGTGCTTCATCATAAATAGGTGACGTGTTGCATTAAGGACATCATATGTTGTTGAAGCAATAGAAGCATTATGTTATTTATTATTTGTTTGTTAGGCACTGATGATATACATATAATATATATATATATATATATATATATATATATATATATAATAATATATAATAGTAAGAAGGGGTTGGTAAGATGTGTTAAGAAGTGTAAAAGACATCAAGAAGGGTGCTTGAGAGAGGTGTAAACAAGACAATGCTTTTAACATTAATACCACTTTTAATTAAGTGGTTTGAATGTTTACCACAGACTTGTCATTCTGGCGACTTCTCGTTTTAAAGTGTGCGTCAAGTTTATCTGTTTATCTTTAAGTTAGCAATAGGATAAACTGTTGTATTTGTCTTGCAAATGTTAACATCGTAATTAATGACTCAGTTTTCAATTTCCTGTTGGTTAAAATAAATAACCATAAATTGATACATGTACCAATGATGTATTTACCATCATTACATGTATAAATGCAATGTAAAAATACCTCGATACAATAACTTCTTGAGAAGGTTGTGGTGAATTTTTTTTGATGATTCATTATTGTTTTTTTAATGGTGAGCTATGTATATGTATATGTATATGTATATGTAATAATATATATAATATATACATATATATATATATTATATATATATATATATATATATATATATATATATATATATATATATATATACATAATATCTTATTACCAAAGTGCTACTTTTATCAGAATATTGTCAGCTCTTGTGAACCTCCTTTAAGGCCGAGACTGTAATTCCATTAATTTATGAGCTAATCCTTGTCATGAGGCTCACAGTTAATCAGTTAGAGAAAAACCTCTATAAAATAGTGTTATAAAGGTCGCACTCAACAACACTATTTTTGACTGATTTGTTAAAGATGTCGCGAAAATTATTTTTCTAATGAAATTTAAAAAAAAATTGTTATGGTCTTACTCACCAATATTTTGGTATTTCTGTTTTCCTATTTTTTTAGATGGAGCTGTTTTTTTACACATATACTTTTATGTATAGTTCATAAACCTACGAAGTTCCATTGTATTATCAGAATTAGTTATGGTTTTATTGATTGACACATATATATATATATATATATAATATATAATATATATATATATATATATATATATATATATATATATATATATATATATATATATATATATATATATATATATATATATATGTCGAGTAAACCAATATGTCGCGTATACGTAAACCATATGTAACCAATAGAGCGCTCGCCTTCGGCCTGGAGGTCCGGGTTCAAATTTACGTTTAAATTTTGCTTCAATCTCAAATTTGTTTAATGTTTGCATCTTCACCTTTTTGCTTAATTTTTTACTTTAACTTTTTAAATATTTTACTTTTAGTAATTACTTAACTTACTAATAACTTTAGGTTACATTTCACTATTTTACATTTACTAATTTATATTTATTATTATATTAATTTTATTGTTTGTATTTATTATTTTATTTATGTTTATGATTAATTAATTTAATAAATTATATGTATGTTTGTGTGTAGATGTATATGTGTGTGTACGTATGTATATGTATGTATGTGTGTGTATACAATTATTACAAATATTCTAATTGATTTTAATTAATTTATCATTTTTATAATTATAATTATTTAATCTATTGTTTAATACCAGTTTCTAATAGTTTTATTTTTTTAGGCATGTTTAATAATTTTTTTGTTAATAATTTCTATGTTCTAACTAAACAACAATTTTATTGATTTTAATAAATTTTTCATAATAGCTTCTTTACTTGAATCCTGAAATAAATACTAAAATAAGTAAAAATATACTTTAATACAATAAAACTATAAATAAAGATGAATTTTCGAGACAGGGCCCTCACTCTAGATTCCTCAAATCTACTGAGGGCCTTCACTTATAAATTATTTTTAAAAAAGTATTTTTAATTCATAATTTTACAAACTGTAAAAATAATTTTATCATGTAAAAAAAACCAATAAGTGGAAATAAAGAAGTTTATTATTATTTATTATTATTATACTTTTAGTAATTATATTTTAATTTAACACTTAATATTTGCATGTACTTTTTAATTGTAATAACTTATTTGTTTTTAATTTTTATGTTTTGTAACTTATTATTTTGTATGGTATGGTTTATCTGTAATAAAATTATTTATTTATTTAATCCAGCCGAGGGAGGACCTCAATATCAGGTTATCCCTTGTACCGTACACTCGGTACAAGTGAATTCATGGCCGGCTAACCCAGCTATTTACGTGGTTTCCGTAGCTATTAATACGCAAATGCGTATCCACGTAATCGTAATCCACGTTTACGATGTCTCCAGCTCACGAAAAGTCAAGGTTCTGCGGGCTGGGGAAGATTAAGATCGGAAAGATATACTGAGCTTTCGTATGTCCGAAAACTGCCTTCGTTTCAGCTTTCGTAGTCAGTGAAAGTGATGGCGGTGACACGAATAACGTAAGTGACTAGGAATGAAGTGCTCGGATCTTGAAGACAGACGTCTCCTAATAGCACTGTGGAGCTTTGACTTTCAGGTCAGGGCTAAATAATGAGTTTGTGCACGCTGACATCTGGGTGCTAGAGCTCTTTGTCGGGTGGCGCTGGATTGGCCTGAGCGGTGAGCCTAGCTAGAGTCTGGTGATGCTTGAGAAGCTGATGAGATTGGTGAGACTGGAAGGACGAGGCCAAGTGAGACTAATGTGATCAGAGGAGCTAGTAAGACTAGATGAACTAAGCACACAGTGATTCAGTAGTCGGCGATAGCCAGAGCGGTGAGCCTAGCTAGAGTCAAGCTGGTCTAGATGAACTAGGCACACTGTGAACTGGTCGCAGACACTAGTCAGAGCAATGGGTTTGGATAGAGTCTGGTTGGGCTAGATGAGCTAGACACACTTTGAACTGGGCATATGTGCCGCCATGTACGGAGGGTGTGCTTCCTAGATGTTTGGATGTGTACAAACTCTAGGGTAGATCAGCTGAGTGAGATTTGAATCAGGGGAAAACGCTAAAATGACCCTACGGGTTTAAGCAAAGAATGACATAATGTAAAAAAATCAAGTTTTTTTACTAATACATTTGAAAATTCGCTTATATTGTGGCTGTAAGCCACTTATATGAGCAAGTAATATGACGAACCTATAATGTTCAACAACTATGTGGCCGAAAAGCGGCAAGAGGCCAAAGGCCTCATGTTTTTAAACACTCTTGGTATATAGCAGCCATTCTAATGACGCATCCAGGGTAGAAAAATTCCTTTTCTGCCCTTTGGAAGGAAATATAGTGATTCTAAAATTAAATACATAAATACATTCGATATGTAATTTTATTTTATTATGTTGGTACTGATTTATGTTGGTACAGCTCTCATTTGAGAAGGTTAAGGTTCGGATGGAAAACCAAGGGTTATAATAGGTGAGGTTGGTCACATGTTCTTTGACCAACTAGTATTTCTAATTGAATTTAAATTTGAAGATGTAATACATTATAGGCACAAGCCGCTATTGGAAGCTGATCAACTAGTCGTAGATAAAATTTTAATAGGCAACATGGATCAAAGCATTCCCGCTCTCGTTTTATTTCCTTCAAAATAAGAGGCCTCTCCGCTGTGGGCCGCTTAATATACTTCATATATTTGTTAACCATTCATATTAATACATGTGTATGAAAATTTCACCCCGATAAGATAATTTTTGAAGCTTTACGATTTTATTGAAAATCTGCTGGGTCATTTTTGTGGGTTCATGAAGTTACTCAAATTTTATAAACAAAAGTGATCAGGAAATTAACAAGGTAAATTTTCATACCAAGTTTCATTTGGTATATAATGGTGACTCCCAAAGAAGTCACCACCCCCTAGTCATAAGCTCATTGTTCTTTGAAAATTTGCAGAGAAGTTAATCCCCTCTGCAAGCCTCAGGAGTGAACTAATTTATTTCCCTCAGCCTTTGCAGATTATTCTAGCAATTACAACTGGGCCTCTAGCGGGTAAATATGCTTTGATTCCTAACGTAAATAACCATTTCTTTCCATTTACATTCATTTATTAAAAATATAGGAGAAATAATTTATTTAAATAATAAAACCTAAAAACCCGATCTGCTTCCCATGCACTGAGTTTATAAACTAACAAAATACGAGCTGCTATAAATAACAATATTATGCAATCATAACACATCGCGTATTCTATAAATCTAAAAGAAAAACTGCAAAGATAAACCGCACACGATAAAAAAGAGTGAAAATTTCATCTTTTTACGTTCATGAAAGAAGAAAACAACTGTTTAGATATGCAAGTAAAAGAGAAAATTGCAGCGCTATAAAATACGATTTTTCTAACCTTAACACAATATGAAAACTGTTAATTTTCATTTAAGCGTCACATAAAATTTATTTCAACACCAAATACTAGTTTTATAAAAAGAAATATACATTTTTGCGAGAGAACTAGTCATTATAGTTTGTATAAGAAAATTTACGAGATTTATTTTTAAAAAAATGGGTAAACGAGTATAAGATATACAGTTTATACTTATCGTGCAGAATTGTTTAACTATTTTTTTTTGTATTTGTTTAAAAAAATATCAGTTAGAAGGTGTTATACGGACAGTAAAGGTTTAACACGAAAAACCCGAAAAATGCTAAAAGAGGGGGTGCTTGAAAAGAAAATTACATCATTCCTTGAATTATTGCACCCTTCCCAACGATAGAAAAACCTCCCCATGAGAGAAAAACTAGTAAAAACTAGCATGTCTGTTTATTATTAATCAGAAAAGTCAACATAGTTTGCTCTATACACTTATAGACAAGGAATGAATAAAAAACTTAGAAAAATAATAAGATGGTTATCTCTAACAATTATCTCTAGTTTTACAGAGAAAGGAATAATGATAATGTAATTAATTTTATTTTGTATTTATACTTGTTTAGATTTAAATCCTAATAAAATGATCCTAATTGCTTTAAAAAATTACGTTTTTAGGTATACTGAAAACCTTGGAAGGTTCTTAGGTTACCTTAAAACCTTCGAAGGCTTTTATGTATGTATAACTAAACATAACCTAAAAGCTATTATAACTATGTATAACTAATAATGTGCAAAACAATAACTAACTACTGTGTCATAATAACTATGTATGACTAATAATGTATAACTATGTATAACTAATAATGTTTATCTTTAATAACCTAACTATAATAATATGTAAACTATAATAGCTATGTATTACTAATAATGTATAACTATAATAACTACGTATAACTAATAATGTATAACTATAATAACTATGTATAACTATAATAGCTATGTATAACTAATAATGTACAACTATAATATCTATGTAGGTAAGTATAACTATTAAATGGGTATGTTTTTTTTTTTGTTTTTTTTTGTCTTTATTGGTAATTACAACTACATTTACACTGTTATAAGTAATTAAGATAATTGGATATAATTTTGACTTGAAACTTGACATGAAACAAGGTGTCTGCTCAGTGGCAGATCTTGCTGACATGAACTATACAGAGCATGATTAAATGGGTACGTAGAAAAAAAATGCTAAAATTACAAGGGTTTCATTCAGATGATTCAGAGATACATACATAATTTTATCTTTAGATGGTATATAATGAGAAGTTTAACGTCTAGTTTCTAGGGAATAAAGAAGTACTTTTTACTCCTAATGAAGGAAAAGGTGCTCTTTATTCCCTTGGGGCAAAAAGGAGGACCCTTTAATTCCAAAATAAGGACCGATCAATTTTTTTACATTTTCTGGGCACCCTTAAAATTTATGAGAAGAACTTATCAAAAAAATGTATTGTCTAAAAAACCCATTTCAAACAAAAAGAGTTTGATCGGAGCAATAAAAAGTTATATTTTGACAGGTAGACCTGTCAAAATAAAATTAAAAAAAAAAAAAAATAATAATAATAATTAAAATACATTCACGTCTGGAGAGAACATATTGTGTTTCACCTCGGGAGTAAAATGCAATCCATCTTTCGCAATCTTCGCTTCGCGAGTTAATTGTCATAAAATGCTTGGCTTTGCCTCAGGAGTTAAATAAATAATTACCTCGGCTTCGCCTCGGCAGTTAAATGCATTTGCTTCCACGGCTTCGCCTCGGCAGTTAAATGCATTTGTTTCCTCGGCTTCGCCTCGGCAGTTAAACGCATTTGATTCCTCGGCTTTCGCCTCATGAGCCAACTAATTGTTCAATAAAATAATAGCATTTTTTACTCCCTTGGTGCTAAAACAACTATTATCTCTTCATTAAAAAATTACAATGTATTCTTGATCATTCAGTCCCAGCCAAGGATCTTGAATAAAGAAGATGACACGCTAAGTTTATTTGCCAGCAAAGTGACCCCATTATGAGTAAAAATTAGAGATGAATATATGCCAAAAACAGACTGCATTTGCCTAGTACGAACTGCGCATGCTTACAATCATTACATTAACTGCGCAGGTTCTAAATTATATTATCAATTTTTTTTAAAGTAATAAAGTTTAAAACTATATTGACACGTCTCTTTGAATGTGATAAGTAGATAATTTTTAAACTTTCTTTTTTTTTAAAAAAAGTAAGTTGTTGAAAAATACATGATACACGAAGTACAAATACTTAGCCACTCTTTCTGTTCGTTAATTTTTAAGCAACATTTTAATTTAGTTGAATCTCATAACAAGCTTTTATTAATGGAAAAGTTTAATTTATATTTTTCTTTTAAAAAGTTAGCAAAAATAACAGTGTAAAGTTTTTTGTTACAATAAAACTTCCCTTGTTTTTTTATAAAAATTGAAGTTAGTAATTTAAGCATTAATATTTTACTTAAAAATAAAAATACTTAGTACTCTCTACTTAGTATTTTTATACCCATAAGTCCTGTTCTCATTGGCTCGCCTTATTTGACTATCACTCAGCAGTCAAACGACCGGATTGATTATGTAATTTTTTAAAGACGATTGACACTACAAAATCTTTATTTACAAAAGCATGGCCTAAAAAGGGTGATTAATTTTGTACAACTTCAAACCAAGTATTTCATATACTGTAATATATTACTGTATTCTGTATAAATAACTGTATTTCTGTATAAATACTGTACTGTATGAATATACTGTATTTCTGTATAAATATACTGTATTTCTGTATAAATATACTGTATTTCTGTATAAAATACTGTATTTCTGTATTCTGGTATAAATATGTATTTCTAAATATGCTGTATTTCTGGTACTGTATTTCTGTATAAAATATGCTGTATTTCTGTATAAATATACCTGTATTTCTGTATAAATATGCTGTATTTCTGTATAAATATACTGTATTTCTGTATAAATATACTGTATTTCTGTATAAATATACTGTATGTCTGTATAAATATACCTGTATTTCTGTATAAATATGCTGTATTTCTGTATAAATATACTGTATTTCTGTATAAATATACTGTATTTCTGTATAAATATACTGTATGTGTGTATAAATATACCTGTATTTCTGTATTGTATTTGGTTTAAATACCTGTTTTTCTTTATAATACATCTTAAATTATTAAGAAAAAGCATATGCAGAGTGGAGCCCTTCATATGAATGCTCAAAATATTAGAAAATTGTAGAAATTCCAATAAGTTTTCTTGCAAATAAGTGGTTCCCTGAGCCGTGTGCTAAACGGCAATTAAATGATCCTTAACACGGGTATATTTTCATCAAAATCGGATTACTACAACTGAAGTTATCACATGTGTTTAATGGCCAAAATAATGCCAATATGTTTTTACAGAAATTCGCCGAATTTGCATAAATTAACCACTTTTGGCGTATTTGAAAGAGCCATAAACTATAGCCATTGGATGCAAGCATTAGAATTTGATAATTAAACCCTGGTTTTAATGTTGGTGTTTGTGGAATTATGGGACCTGGGATTTCAGATATGAGGTTGTAACTATTATTAAAGCCTTTAAGAAGGAATAGGTCCAAAATAATATAAATAAAAAAAAACTGATTTTGCCGAGCTTTCGATATAATTTAATCTTTTTCAAGGCTTAACATAATAAATAATAACAAAAAACAGTTACATGGTTGCTAACAAATAGATGTTTGGACAACAACTAGAGTGAGAGACAAATAATTCCGTTAAAAACAAAAAAGTTAACAATGTTGTTGAGTGACATTAAGGTCTAAACAAAGATCTACAAATAAAAAGCTCCTTATTTAGGGCAAAGGTCCCTTAAATAAATCTTCAAAGGTAAAAGTTATTGATTATGATTGCACTTATATTTTATTTTATTTTTTTTATTATATTTTATTATAATTATTTTTAAATGTATTATTTAATTATTACTAAGAATATAGTTGTCTACTAATAATATATAATACAATTGCACTAATTATTTTTAAAAGGAGGTAATAAAGTTTTATAAATAGTACTCAGGTTTGAGATATTATTATTATTGTTTTGTGTTGATACTATTGATACTCTTGACTATTTTACGAAATTAGAGACTTTAAACAAGAACTATTTTATACAAAATTCTGCAGGGTCCTTTGTTTTACGGTAATACTTTCTAGGTAGTCCATTTCTGAACAGTTATTAGATTTTTCTTAATAATTACTAATTAAGAAATTTTAACTTTAATACATTTATCACCGTCATTACATCCTGTGTATTTTTTCTCCTTTCAAAGATTAATTATTTTTTTCTTCAAAAAATTCCTGCTTTAGTTTTAAAATAAGTGGTTGTGTTCCTGACAACTGACACTCATCGGAAAATTAACCTCATAAATTTTTCATTTAGGGGCTAAGAAGTAAAATTATTTAATTAGTTTTGGGAAACACTTAGACTGAATTGATTTTTACCGATTGACTTTTTTTTGAAACGTTTTAAAGAAATGTTTTTAAGTCATCGAAAAAATCTGCGTTCTTGGTTGATGGAAACAGGGGAAATAAGAAAATTGTAAATTAAAAAAAATGTTAAAAAAATTTAAGACGGTATAACTTGATTGATGAAAGATTTAATTAGATTTTTTTCCTCCCTTGGCTTTAAAAAAGCAGGGAATTAAAGAAACGAGATATTGCCAGGAAAGGAGGGAAATGTTATTAGACTTTAACTTAGAGGGGAAATAAAGTCGGTTAGATTTAGGTGGCAGTGTCAGTAGAACAGATGACTAAGAGTTGGCAACACTGCAATAACTACTAATTTGTTTCTTATTAAAACAGGTGTGAGATGATCCATGATTATAATGTACTCTTTCGTACATTAGAAAGAGTTACAATACTCATTTGATTTTATCTGCTGCAAACGCTTAAAAGTGAGGTCACCAAGTTACTTCATAAAATAATAATTTTATAAAGTGAGAAGTACAAAAAAAGTCGATACATGAGATGTAGGACGCTATCTACAACCTTTCTGCTTCCAGCTAAAACAAAAATTAATCATAACTTCAGTAAGCGCAGTGGAAGATGTTTGTTTGGTGTTGATATTATTGAAAAATTAATCAGTTATAGTTATCAGGGTTTGAATTACGCCCATTATGTATCCAATCGTCGGAGAAAATAAATAATTTTAACTTAGGTGGGTTAGAGTCCTAACTTCATCTGCAACATAACTATATTTATACTAGAGAGTTGAAACTTTATGCAAAAATCAGTCTACCGCTGTAGTTGTGCTATTTGGAAAATAATTTCTTTGTGACGTCATTAACCCGCAATAATGACTCAACAAAATTTATAAAACGCGGAAAAATTATACTACTTGATTGAAGATTAACATATGTGCCATGTTTCATCTCATCATCAGCATTAGTTCAATTTTTATCGAAAGACGTGTATACGTTTTTTAAAAAATTGTAAAAAATCAATAAATAATCCAATTGAGTTGAAATTTGGTTCAATTAGAAACCTTTACGTAATAAATAAATACACTAAGTTTCGTTTTAATACAAGAATATCCATGATTTTTGGTGGATCATAAAAATTAAGCAGCAGCGCCGAGCCTGGTCGGGGCTTGACCAGCGCCCAGGGTTATTGGGAATAAAACGAATGTATTTACTATCTGAGGACGAGCAGAGCGAGTCCGAAGACGGGATGTAGTATAAATTTAACAACTTGTATATTCTAAGAACAAGCGAAGCGAGTCTCAAAATATGTGACAAGAAAAGCTCCGAGGGTTCCCGTACCCGATTTTTTTTACTAAGTCGACATCCCAAGTTTATTTGAAATGACTCCTTTGTTTCCAGAAACTAATTTAAAAAGACACATGTTAAGAAAATCATATTTAAACATTTTAGTACTTAATTGAGCAATTTGTGATCGTAAAGCTCTGACAATAAGACTTATTACCGGGTATTATGTGACTTTTACACATTTTTCGAAGATAAGTTTCGAGTAACAAAATGCTTATATGCTATGGAAAAAAAGTGCAGTTTAGTTTAAATTAGAAAAGGAAACGGCAAGAGACAGAAATTAGCTTCAAGTCGAGAAAATTGACATTTGAGTGGTCGTTTTGTCGTTTGCTAAGATGAGATAAAGCTTATTATTATCATTAAGTCTTTATCTATACTTATAAAATAATTCGTTCTGAAGGCAGTGACAGCATACGCTGGTGTCGCTATTGCTTTGTACTGTCTGGATTTAACGTTATGGAAACCCATCAAGTATTTTTACTTTATATTATTTGATACTGACGAAGTTTTGCAAAACATGAGTTGTTGACACTGGCCCGTATTCAAAGACGTTTCCTAACATTTTCCTAACATTCTCCTAACTTTTTTCCTAACATTTTCCTAACATTCTCCTAACTTTTTCTTAACGTTTTCCTAACATTCTCCTGACTTTTTCCTAACATTTTCCTAACTCCTAACATTCTCCTAACATTTTCCTAACGTTCTCCTATCGTGTTTTAAAAGTCTTTTAGAGGCTTCGCATGATTTTATTTAGTAAGAACCTAAGGTAGTTATGTCAAAAAGTGATACCATTGTAAGTAACGTAATATATCCCAAAATATCAATGTTATTAACTTATTACCTGGATTTTCGACACACTTTGTCATAAACAACAATGCGGCCTTCCTTTGGCGAATGTTAAATATATTAGAAACGTTATTTACACATATGTTTTCAGTAAACAGTAGAGTTAATACAAATACAATGTTCAATTATTGTAACAGCTTTCATAAATAAAGCAGTATCAAGCGTTTCAAGTTTGAACGTGGACCAGGTTGTACGAATCCAAAGGTGTCTAAATGAAGACCTGTTAATCAGTGCAACAATGTTTTCATTTTGCTAAATCATTTACACAATTTTGTTTTTCGTATTTTGTCATCAAATTCATTTTTGTTTGTGTAAATTTTTTTTTTGTATAATAATGGCTGAATTATTCACACCGGACCAACTGAATTTCCTCTTTGAATCGATAGCCCGCCACAAACAGACCATAGAAAATAAAAAATCTGATTGTGTTAAAAGAATGTCAGGGTAAACTCCCTAATAGTAAGGTAAGTGGATTAACATTATTATGTAAATTTATGTAGATAGTTATTAATACGACAAAGTGTGTCGTAAATCCAGGTAATAAGTTAATAACATTGATATTTTGCGATATATTACGTTATTTACAATGGTATTACTTTTTGACTTAACTACCTTAGGTTCTTACTAAAAAAAAATCATGGAAAGCCTCTGAATGACTTTTAAAACACGGGAACGATCATTTAAATTTCGTGGCTTAAAAACATTTCCCTTACCTAAACCTAAGGTAAGTGTTAGGAGAATGTTAGGAGAATGTTAGGAATATGTTAGGAAAATGTTAGGAAAAAGTTAGGTGTTAGGAGAATGTTAGGAAAATGTTAGGAGAATGTTAGGAAAATGTTAGGAAAAAATTAGGAGAATGTTAGGAAAATGTTTTGAAAACGTCTCTGAATACGGGCCTTAATCTTTGCACAATAACATGCATTATTTTTACAATATTAAAAAAATCGTTTTTAACAATATTCAAGCTGCTGCAGGCAGCCATAATCTAAAGATAGCACTCATATTCTAAAGATAGCTCTCATAATCTAAAGATACCAGTCATAATCCAAAGATAGCAGCCTTATTGTTGCTATCTTTGGATTATGGCTAGACGGTACAAATACTACGCACACACAGCGTATTTAGCAGGTGATCGTATTCCATATGCATTTAATACGATACAGTTCTTGCACCGTATCTTATTATTTTATTATTCTTATTAATTATGTGTTTTGTTGGCTTCAATAACTGGGTAAACAAAGCTGCTTTCGGCGCTGTTCTGTGTAGTTAAGTACAAGAGATTAAAAATGTAGTAATCCAAGAGAATCGAGACGCATAGGAAAATGGGAATTCAACTCTACATTTGACATGAGTAACCCAACCATAACCTAACATACAAACTAACCTTACATACTACCATGACAAACTAATAAATTATTCTGACAATAAGATATGTGAAGTTGTACACCGAATAATTGTTCTACGAAATTATGTATCGTAAATCGATTACACACTCACTTAACTCTTTAGATAAGAAAAGAAGACCAGAAAAATTGACATTAATTATTGTAAGGTTGGCAGACAGTGATAAAGAGGGTGATATGTTTTTAGGCGGGTCATTAGGCCGTGAAGCGATGCATTTATCACTTTAACTCAAAGATATACCTTTAGTATGATTTTTCTGGCCTAAAGAATTTTTAATAATAAAAAATACTGCAAGAGAAGTATGAAGTATTAATAAAACACTTAAGTCTCTTCACTATCAGCTTTCTTTGTGAACTTGTTTTCCTTTTTTATTTGTTTATTTTTCTCACTTTCTTATTATTTTTAGTTATTAGTGTCTGTTTCATATTTTTCTCTTTTATTAGTTTTTTAAGTGAAGTCAAATAATTTATTTTTCATTGTTCAGGCACTAATGAATGAAAGAGCCTGTTTTCGAAGAGGCTCTTTTAATAACTCTTTTATGTGGAAACACTTGGGTAATTTATCAACAATGATTTTAGTGAGTTACTTTTGTATTACCCTGTCTCCCTTCCCTTCAATAAAATTTGATCATCATTATAGCTATTATAGACTATCAAATGTGATAGTCAAAGAGTTTATAAAGTGTTTACGTTTCTTACTTATTAGTAAGAAACTTATTTATTATTATAGGGGCAAGTTGGTCCCTGTTAAATTGAAAGTACGAGTGGAATGTGAATGTAGTGGGTAAGTGTGATTATATGGATGGAAGAATGGATGTCGTGTGAAATATGGAAAAATGGATGTTGAGTGACGTGTGGAAGAATATAGGTTATGGATGGAAGAGTAAATGTCATGTGACGTGTGGGAGACTACATCTATCATGGATGGAAGAGTGGATGACCTGTGACGTGTGGAAGAATATATTAACTTATGAATAGAAGAGCGGATATTGTGTGACGTGTAGCAGAATATAGGTATTAATGAATGGAAGAGTGGATGTTGTGTGGCGTGTGGTAGAATATAGGTATTAATAAATGGAAAAGTAGGTGTTGTGTGACGTGTGGAAGAATATATCTATTATGAATAGAAGAGCGGATATTGTGTGACGTTTGGTAGAATATGGTATTAATGAATGGAAGAGTGGATGTTGTGTGACATGTGGAAGAATATAGTTATTAATGGGTAGAAGATTGGGTGTTGTGTGACGTGTGAAAGGATATATCTATAATGGATAGAAGAGTGAATGTTGTGTGGAGTGATGTAGAATGTAGGTATTAATGGATGGAAGAGTGAATGCCATGTGACGTGTGGAAGACTACATCTATCATCTAGTCTATGCCCTAGAATCTTGTGAACAAAGACAAGGCAGTGTTGCCACGATCCCCCTGTTTGGCGCTAAAATTAAAATCAAAATTATTACACCCCTAGTCTAAAATCAGTACGCAAATCACAAATTGTAATAAACTAAAATTATGAAAGAGTAGAAATTCGTTACTCCCTTCGCCAATTATGCACAACATGAAAAAAGAATAAATGTTTATTAAATCTAAACATAAAATACGCCCTACATACCTTGCTTATATTTTTTAAGTAGCCATTTTAAAGCTTACATTTTAATACTAAAAAAATGTTTTTAAAAAGTATATTTTCATATAAAATGGAATGAAAAACCCATGAATGGCGACAGCGGTTTTCTCACAAGAGATGTCTTAAGGAAGGGTTTTACGATGCAGACTCTAGTTTTTAAAGCTTGGGTTATATCAAGCAAATGTCTTTAGATGACGCCCCCCTGACGCTATGACCGCCCCCTAAACCGACGATATGGCACTAGAATATGATATCTCGCCTCCTGGGGGCATCCAACAACTTTAAGTCGTTGAATCTTATGAATATTTTCTTGTACTTTTTTTCAAGACTTTTCTTCGAAACTTTTTTTTTCTTTGGATATTTTAAGGTCGTAAAAGAATTAATGGCCTTTTCCATGAGCGTTATCTTTACTATTATTTCGCTTCATAACTGTGCTTCATATTAAGATAAAAAATGAAGATAATTTTATTGTAGTTTATTAAAGTTTTAAATAGACGACAAAAAATTACAAAAATTTAAGGATTCAAAGTATATTAAATTGTCTCAAATATTGATATAACATGGTTCCATATTTTAAAAACTGGCTCTTCAAACACACAATTACATACAGATTATATATATAATATATATAATATATATATAATATATATATAATATATATATATATTAAAAATAGAGATGAAATAAATAAAGATAAATTTTAAATAAAAGATAAAATAAATAAGACTAAAAATAATGATGATCTACAAATTTATTATTTTTAGGAGATTGATGGACCTTTTACCTTTTACACTTCATCAAGAGTTTTTCTTTTTTGTCAGTAATTCATCAGCTCGTTATATCTTGATAAAAATGCAAAAATTTTCCTTTTTTTATCAAAAGGTTTTTAGGGACTTTTTTTTCGGGTGAAACGCTAAACATCGCCCTATAGAGCCCATAGACCATTTAAAGGACGCCGGTCTTTCTTTATAGAGCGATATTCAAATTATAATAAAAGAGAAACAGTGTAAAAAGAAAAGGGAAGAAGAAAAGTTGATTTTTATTTAACTCCTTTGAAGCGTGTTAAACCGATATGAAAAAGAAAATGATTTACCTTTAAATATCGGCAAAATATAATTTTTTTTAAGAGGCAGGAAATTTTTTTTAAAAAGTGTTATATTTATTTGTTGAATAATTATAATATAATTATATTTTATTTACTTGTAGTCCTGTGCAGTGATCACATTCTACTTGCTATTTAAGAATTTACAAGATTGATTCATCTGTAAATAATAAATAATTAATATACAGCAGCTTTGAGGGATAGTAAATAAATGAATTTATCAAATGGATACCAGTTTTTGAGCCTTTCGGTCCTACCTGGGTAATCACTCTGCAGAACTTACTCGGGTGGGTCTGATCTACTATCCTGTAAGTATTAATTAAAGTTGCCGAAAACTTCTTATTACAAATATTATCGTGTAAATTAAATATTCCAGGGTGCCAAACCTCCGGGTGTGAATCAAAGCGTATCAAAGACATTTTCCTTCCAAACCTAACATATTCTTAGAACCCTTAAGCTCCTTAAGGAATCTAAAATTTTCCTTACCTAAACTGTAAACTAACATTTTTCTTAAGGAACCCTTAAGGACTTCTTAAGGAAATCTAAATTTCTTACCTAAACTGTAAACCTAACATTTTTCTAGGAACCCTTAAGACTCCTTAAGGAGATCTAAAATTTTTCTTACCTAAACTGTAAACCTAACATTTTCTTAAGGAACCTTAAACTTCTTAAGGAGATTAAAATCTTTACCTTAAAGTAAACCTAAATTCCTAAGGCTCTTAACAGAAAATTAGTTTAGGTAAGGAAACAGTTAGGAAAATGTCTTTGAATACGGGCCCAAGTGTGTGTACGATTACGGCCACGGACCCAGACTTATGTATTCCATAAGTCATGTATCCCATAAATAATAATAAATAATCATTTGTTTGCTGTCTTTATATAAAAGGAACTTTAATTGCAATCCTTTAAGAATTCGGCTATGAGCCGAATGCTCTTCCTTGCTTTTTCCGACTCTCTATGAGTTCGGAAACATTGTTGGCACACCATATTGTTTCTTTTCTTTTATAATTTTTAATTTTCATTATTATTATTCTTATTATTTTATCTTACTATTTCGACACCTATTAATACCTATCAAAACATGATCGCATGCTATTGTAATTCTATATCTATATTATCTTATTCATTGCCACTAACATGATTCTATAATTGGGATTTGGGATAATACAATAAATAAATAGTTCACCAAAAATCAATTTATTTATTTATTTGTTAAATAAATAAATAAAAAAAGGAGTGGAGTTTAACGTCTTACCGCATCCGGTCATCACCAGGTGTCTAGGAACGATCGTTAGAACAATTTGGAATGAGATCGTCCTGATCATGGCTGAATACAGAAAAAAGTCAACTCGAGGTTAATTTTAGTTATTAATGTTTAAGTTACATAATACAAGTCATGTTACCCCTACCCCTATGAATAAATACTTCCAAAAGCCTACTTATAGCTAAGCATAAATTAATAAATATAAAAAACCTAAACAATAATAATAATAATAATAACTAATTCTTTGAAAGTATTTTAATTAGCAATTTCGTAAAAAAATACATTTTTGGTGACATTTTCTCTTTAGTGCTTTTTTTAAACATCGATTTCGTTTTATCTCGTTGTTTCCTTCAAATAAATGCGATTTGGAAGAAAACAGAGAAACGTCAAAAAAGTCATGGAAAAGGGTTGGATCGTCATGGTAACGGACTTGGGCATTTTTTATATTTTTTTTTCTTTTCTAAAGAAGCAGCACTGGTTTGAAAAAAGCGGGAAGGTTTTAAAATCCCCTTTAAAAAAAGAAGGTTATTTTCTAGAAGTTGCAGGTTATACTTTTTAAAGCTTTAAGAATCTATATAGGAAAAAGGTTTATAAAGATGGCAGTGGATGATGGAGGGAGGAGAAGGGGTAAACTCTATAGAAAGGGGAATGCGATTTGTGTAAAAATTAAAATCCCTTCGTTTTTTCGTCGTCCCAGCCGTAGTGATTTTTTGCCCTTTTTTTGCTCCTTCCAACTCTATATCTTCCCTTACAGCGAGCAAGAAGACCTCTTGCGCCCTTTTTCTAATTAAGATGCTCAATAATTAGGGTCCCCCTTGCGCCCTAGAGCCCTCCTGTAACTCCTTCAACTTTTACTCCATTAGAAAATACTAAAGTTTAAAAAAGAAAAGACGGAAAGGAACCGAGAAGTATAACATTAAAAAAATAAAAACCCTTAATTTTCTTTAGCAATTGTAATTGCTTTATATCTGCTATAAAATTTTTATACATTTCCAAAAAACTGTTTTCTTTTTATACTTAAAAATAAAACAAAAGTCATAAGACTCCATTTCGGATCATAATTGGATCGCCTCTCTCGAGCATTATTGGCTTTTATTTTGAATAAACCTTTGTTTTTATTATTTCCTTTATAACTAAAGAAGTAGACCTTGATTCTTTTAAATTTCTTACCTTCTCTTTAAAAGTTTGCTAAAATAACCAATAACTATGTACCTTGTGCGTGACCATGGTGAATTAAATATACAGGAGACAGTTAATATCATTTCAATAGGAAAGTTAGAACACAGTAAATTGGGATACGCCCACATTCTCACATTCTAAAGTTGTGTTGACGGCCGTGGAGTCCGAGGAAAAAACTCTATATTTGATAATTAGTAATTGGGTAGTAAGGGAAGTCAAACCAGGTTCACCGGTTCCAAGGAAGATGCTTGCTACTACCCGGTATGCAACGATCAGTAAACTACGACGTCGAAGAGTTTATGAAAACCTGTCATAATTACCCCACCTCTAGCAAGGGCTAAGGTACTGAAAAGGTAGATGAAGCAAGTAGGTAAGGTTATACAAAGTAATAGTAATATAGTAATCTGTAGAAGAGGGTATAATAAGTAAAGTAATAATAATAGAGGTAAACTAAGTTAAGTCATTAAGTAAGTCAGTGTGAGGTAACGTAACTAAGTATAGAGAATAAGGTTAGTAAGGTAACAGTAAGTAAGAAGTATATTTTTTTATTATAAATTATTGTACATTTCTTCTCTTCTTCCTTTTCTCTATTCTTCTCTCTTTTCTTTAAGTTACAAATCGTTAATAGCACGGTTCTCCGCGTGGAGTTGAAGTCAAGACCCTGCTGTCATTAAACTCCTAAATGGATACATTAATTAATAGATTAAACATACAATTAGTAGTAATGTTGAATTATTTTATTATTTCTTTATCATTTTAGTATAAATTTAGATTTCTAAAATTCTTATAAAAACTCACCTAATTTTTTTATTTAATTTAGATAGTCAAGTAAGTAAAATATAGTGGGCACAAAAGAGTCATAATTCAAATCTTGAAAGCAGAAGAAGCACGTAAGGAAAATATCAGGTACGATCAGAGTCTATCAACTTTCATAAATAAAAAAAAACTTCAACAATTCAGTCGATATTAACATATCATTTAAGTAATGCAAACATATGATTTAGTCCTATACAAGCAGGAGACAATGGAGACATCGTGCGACTATGTAATGTTCTTACCTCTTGCCTATTTAATGACTGTTGCAGTGTCATTATAGGGTAACCGATGAAAAAGTAATTTATATCTGAAAAATATTTTCTTAGAAATCAAGAACCAGACCATGAATTATTGATACTTTTGCAGTTCAACAACAGATTTGGAAAAATAAAAAAGAGGTCATTAGACATCCTCGGTTCTAGATATTAAGTAGTCATAACGACAATACTTTTTTTGTAGTACAGCACGAATGAATGCATACACGGGTCATGAACCAGCACAACTTGCACAGAAGTCATGGAGTCTTGATCTGATTATATAAGGAGTGAGCTAAGGTTGCGGGCTTACATGAGCTGAACTAAATCAGGGAACCAGGAAATCCCACATTATGGTCACGTGCAAAATAGGAATTAAGAGTCCATACTATTATGAAGCTTCTATTCAGACACTTGGATCATCTCTACCCTATAAAACCTCACAACCCATGTGAATAGTTTAATGGATACTACCATCCTCTGTGACCCTGTAAGGTAACAATGGATCATGAGATGGGACGTGGCTTGGGATGGCATATATGAGGCGCAATGCAAAAAAAAAACCGCATTCCTTAGAAAGTAGCCCAAGTGTTTCAGGCAGAATATGCTATTAATGCCTGTCTAATAGAAAATATAAAAAGAATCCTAATCAGACTCATAAATTTACTGCTAGTCCAGCTGCCATTAAAGCTGGTTCAAAAGTCAACTCCAAGCTTGCTGGAGTGCTACAAAACCTTCCTGACCTTGGTCACTCAACAACGATAGCAATCAATGGTCCTGGCCATAAGGAATGAAGTGATATAGACAGCCAGCTCAACATCCTTGCAAAAAAGGTCAGAGACCAACTCCATGCTCGAAACCTTAGTACCCATCCCAAATTATAGCCAAGGGTTGTTAATAAGACATTGGCTCAACCAATCATCTTGGATGAGGCAATAAATATGTTAAAGGACCAGTCCCAAAGTAAAAGAGGACCAGTCCATCAGAACCTCTCAGAGAGGACTAGACAGTAACTGGACTACTGACTGTCACTGTCACCTCCGAAAACATCCATACCATTGGTATCTTAAAGATAACCTAGTGTGTGGCTTGTAATCGAAACCGAAACCGCATCTACATACTCTGAAGTCAGCTACCTTCAATCACCAACTTTGTCACAGCATTCTCACTAAGTTTGACTCGTCAATGAATCAGGTCAAAAAGATCCTAGACCTAGTCCAGGGAAAAGGATTATTCTGACCTGGACCAATTGAGGGATGGTCAAACTTCCAGTCGCAGTCAAATGGGTTATCTCGACTCCAAACCAAACTAATAAAATAACGAATAAACTTTTCAGTCTAACAAGAAAAATAAAATTAAAAAAAAAAGGCTGATAAAAAAAAACCTTTTTGCCAACTATTTTTCTTATATCCTACCTCTATTGATTTTTTTTTAAATAATACCTTAAAACCCATAAGGAAAAAAGTTGTGAGTTCAAGTAATGAAATAAACAGAGTCACTCCCATAATGATATATATTGACAAAGCCAGCTTCAATCTTAACAAGATCATCAGTGCCTAACCAATAAATAGGCAACTTTGTTGGTTAGGCACTGATGATGATCATTAAGATGAAAGCTGTTATAGTGATAAAGAAAAATGAGTTGTGAGTTCAAGTAATGAAATAAAACAGAGTCTCTCCACTAATGATATAATTGACATAGCCTTTTAATCAAAACAGATCATCTTCAGTGCCTAACCAATAAAGATTTTGGTTGCCTAGACCAACTTTGTTGGTAAAGCACTAATGATGATCTGTTAAGATTAAAAGCGGGTTATGTCAAATATATGTCTAAAATGTAGAGCAGTGACTATAGGGCGACGATAGTTTTGTACAACCTATAGTATACTAATAGGAATTTCCTTTGAAAAAGCCATGCTGATTGAAAGGCAGGTAAAACTGCTACTGTTCCAATTATGGAGCATAACCTGGTAAGAACTGGATTGCGTAAAAGAATGCTAGCAATTTTGCGGACCACCGCGAAAATTAATTATTTTATTTTGACTTCTTAAAGCGCAGTAGAGTAATACTCAATCATAAAAACCAACACGTCTCTCCACAAAAGAATTATTAACAAAAAGCAGAGCCGGCTTTCGGCAATAATGCTGTCCAGTGCCGTGAGTTGAGGCAGGCGTCTAACAAAATATCCAAAGACAGGCTTCAGTCTTTGGATAGTTCAGTTTAGATAGTCTGTTAACGCCTGCACTCAACTCACCGGCACTGTCGATGGCATTATTGCCGAAAACCGGCTTTGCTTTTAGTTAATAATTCTCTGTGAGAAACGTGTTGGTTTTTGTATAATTATTTATTTATTTATTAAAAGATTTATATCAAATATTTCGAATATGCTCTATATTTCGAGTATAAATTAATTTCTTTTAAAGAAAAATAATAGTAATGTTATTATTTAACATGTTATGTAATAACAAGTATTATTAAAATAAGCATAGATTTATTCCACTAAGGAATACTTATTCAAACTCGAATGATTCCTTACTGTGGATTGATATATAGCTAACCTCATCTTGCCTAATATTTATATTTAAATAAGTAATCAACAATTTTATTTTTTATAACTATATGTTTACGTATTATAATTTAATAATGAATTATATCTATTTTATTATAGTTATGTAATAATAATATAAATAACAAAAATAAAAATTTAAATTAATTTAATGTTATTATATAACATTATGTTATGTAATAACAATAAAATAATAATAATGTTATCATTTAACATTATGTTATGTAATAAAAAAAAAATGTTATAATTAACATAATTATAATTAATAATATAAATAAATAAATTATTATTAATTAATGTTATGTAATAACAAAAATAGCACATATACATAGCCACACAGATACACACACATTATGATGAAAACCAATCAGAACGTCTTAAACAGTACCTAAAATGGACACAATATTAGTCCTAGATACCTATGTATGTAAGGTAAGGGAAAATAAAAATACCAAATTTGTTTATTACAAATAAAATTAAAGACGTGAATAATATGTTGAGCATGAGTAAGCAGTAAGCAGCCACCCCTTTTTGTTGCGAGCCTCCTATGGTTGTACAATAGACTAGAGCTGACATCTGTTAGATTTCTGAGGAACTAATATCATTCAAGGGAATCCACCCCGTAAGAAATATTTACCCTAATTTATGTTTTAAACACTCTTTTGTCTTTCTAGAGTTATTGCGTGTCAAAAAATTTGTGTTACCCTCTTTCGTTTCTCTATGATTTTATTTTTTTTTTACATAAAAAAATGCATACAATGTTTACTTTTAATGTTTCCCTAAAAATTCTAAACAGAGATTTCATTAGACTCGTATGCTTTAGTCAATTTTTGATTAAGCAAACATTGGCGCTTAAACCGAAAACCTCAGCGAGAACTGAATTGGTGAGCAAGTAATTAAACATTCCAAAGCCAATTCTGTCGACTATCCGACCATCGCGCACAAACTTTTTTTTAGTTATAAACTTGTTAAGTTAAAATACATCGATAACAATTGTTTTCCCGATCAAAGATTTGAACCCAGGTCCCAGGGCTTAAGCAATTTTATTAGTCGGATCGACTCCAGACTAGTTTCTTTATGACGGACTTGAATATTATTTTTGCTCAGATCTTCAAAAAATATTCAAAATGCCACTCTATTTGACTATTATCGCTTACCTTAACTATTTTATATTTCCGGGTATTTACCACCCCTTTTCAACTTTTAGGTCACCTTTAGTGGTTGTATCAACTCAGGACCTGGTTTACTCGATTTTGCACCCAGAAAAAGCATTAAATACGATATCCTACAGGATATTTATTTTTTACTAACCTTTAGTTTGGATTCCTGTTATTTACCTCCGATTTTTCTTTCCAAATCTTCAAAAAGTGACTGACTATTTGGTCACTTAAAAACAGAATGGTCATATAAAAAATACGGGCCTTCAAGCCTTAGCCGCTGCGCGGCCTCCGCGGTTCGCGCCTCGTCCGCTCCACGGCGTCAGCCCACCGGGCCGCTTCGCGGCCACATTGTTGTTTTTTTAATTACGTGTCGTTTCATTATTGTTTCTTGTTACATGGCATTATGCCACGTATATAGCGAATTTTCATTGCTTCGCTATTTTTGTTTTAGTGAGCTAATGCCAACGTTAGCTCGAAGTAAACGTCGTATTTCCAGGAAGAGCGAAGCGAGTTTAAATTCTTTAGGAAAAGTTATTTTATTTGATTATTATTATATTAAAAAAAACAATATTTTTCTGATATTCTGAAATATTTTAGATGTAAACATATACTATAATACGACACGCGGCTAAAATCAATTGACAGCCCGCCAATATCTCAATGCTTTCAACCTTCTTTTTTTAATTAAAAAATCCCTTCTAAGAAACAAAAAAAAATTAGTGTTGCCCTACTTTGGCAACACTGAAAGTCAGGTTATGTTTTGAATTTTATTATTTATTTTTATTTTATATCGTATTTTTAAATTTTTTTAAAAATATTTATTTACTTTTTAAGTAGGAATATTGTTGTATCTTATAATTTTACAAACTAGTGTTGCTTTAAACTTGTTGGGGAAGTATGAATTAAGTGGAGTTAAAGTTGGTAATTAAGTAATGCAATGGATCATAATAGTTGTATGATAAAAGTTTGACGATTTAAATAAATCGTCAGCTATAATTACTTTTTCCAAAACAAACTGCTTTTTTGTGTCAAGTTTGCATAAATGAATGTGTATTGTTTCATATAATAAAAATAATATACACATGCATTCATGACTTAAAAAGTCAAAACTGTCATCTATGAAATACATGGCATTTCCCACAGACCACAGACCCTGCGCTGTACTCAAATAGCAAGAAATGCTTTGAAGAATACATCAATGTCCATGCGTCATTGGCAAATATAGGCACTCAGATCATATTACGACTCTGCAATAATTGGATGAATTGAACAGATTGAAATGAAACGAAACGAACTCAAACAGATAAATATGCCCAATGATGGAAATAAAAGCGACGCGAGGTTACAAAGATTTACAACCAGTGTTTCCTTTTTATGATTTTATTTACAAAAAAGGTATTTTTTTATACCTTTTTGTTATGATATGATGTTATGTATATGATGTTTTTGAGTATAAGGTTGGCATGAGGTGGAGGGGGAAAGAGCGCGGTTGGTCTGAACCAATAGAATTCTTTCCCT
>JACMZG010000022.1:41670905-41888405 GCA_018340805.1 Microvelia longipes | reverse complement strand
AGATAAGAAAGAAAGAACTATTGCATTTTATATTAAATTTACATAATAATAAATAAGAACTTATAATAAAACAGAACAAGTCAACGGACTTAAAAAGTTTTATTATTACCTAGTAAGTATAATAGTAAAATATTCACCCTTGCATTTCTAGACATACTACCTAATTATAATAACTGGGATGTATCTACTACCTAATTATAATAACTAGGATGAATCTACTACCTAACTTACCTAATCATAATAACTGGGATGTATCTACTACCTAATTATGATAACTAGATTACTACCTAATTATAATAACTAGGATGTATCTACTACCTAATTATAATAACTAGGATGTATCTACTATCTAATTATAATAACTAGGATGTATCTACTATCTAATTATAACTAGGATGTTCTACTACCTAATTAAAATAACTAGGATGTATCTACTACCTAATTAAAATATCTACTTCCTAATTATAATAACTAGGGTGTATCTATGGGTGGAAGAACCTGCGGGTCTGTCCAAAGTCCCAACAATCCGAGTTCTAATTCTAACCTAGTTTACTACATTTAACTCCTAAGAATTAAAAATAAATAATTTATTTACCTGAGCAAGGAAGCAAAATCTACCTATCTATCTAAGGAAGCATCAAACCTAGGTATTTATACCGTAGGTATAGTAAAAGTATTGTGTTTGCAAAAAAAATCCGAAACCGGGGTAAAACCGGAATCATCCGTTTCAGGCGTTTTATCAGAAAAAACTTGGTTTTCGCAAAGTTATCTGTCAGTATGTATGTGTGTGTGTTAACAAAATATTTAAAAACTTAGCGAGAATTTTGTTAGTAATACTCTACCTTACTTAATACTCTACAACTCCCTAAAAAATTAGGGAGTTGTAATTTTTGTTGTTTGGTAGATATTTTTTATTTTTGTTTTTTGTAATTAGTTTAGGGTTTTGTTTACTTGTTATTAGATTCACTGAGGATGCCAAACATCGCTTGTGCAAAAGCTCTGATGAAATAAATTAATCTAATAAAACTCGGACCGCTGCCTTCATTATTACTTTTCCTAATGTAATGATAGAGTTGTTAAGTAATTTTCAGGTTTTTTGTTTTGTACACAATGGTTTTTATCTAAATTACTAGCAGTGATACCCGAGTTTCGCTCAGCAAATATTTTGTTTATAAAACAACAAATTATTAATTATTCCTTTAAGGACTACAAAAAATAGAAGTTGTTAACAGCTGTAACAGAAAGAAAATTCTTTGTTGTTTTTGTCTATCCGGCGATTCTCAAGCAGTGCTTTATGATTGCTTGGTAAGTTCCTTGTTTCAATAAGTTGACGATGAAAAATGGAATTCTTAAATCGATTAATCGTGTGTTTTGACTTTTACAAAGAACACAATAATATTCTTAACAAATTAGGCCATAAATTGAACAATTCAATGAACGCCTATTATTTTAGAACAAATAATAGTATTATTTGAGATATAAAAATTAATTTTTATATTATTTTAGACACAAATGGTGTTCATTGCGATAAGTCAGTGGTATAATTGAAAGTTAGGCCAACATTTATCATTTAGATTCTATCTGTTAGCTTTGAACCTTTTTACACTTACCCCAATAATTATTTTAAAAAGATCTCGATGACGGATAAAATGTGTTTATTCCGACCTATGAGGATTCTCAGTTTAAAGTTTAGTCAAGCTCTATCGATTAAATTCCGAGATATAAGATTGAAATTTGATACTCTTACATTGACTCATT
Organism: Microvelia longipes; assembly: GCA_018340805.1. Lineage (NCBI taxonomy): Eukaryota > Metazoa > Arthropoda > Insecta > Hemiptera > Veliidae > Microvelia > Microvelia longipes. The sequence goes on along the minus strand of JACMZG010000022.1, from coordinate 41,886,647 downwards.
GTTATTTGAGAACGGATTTCGATAAGTCATTAATTATGTTCATTCAGACCCATGAGTAGTCTAAGGTCCGTATTCAAAGACATTTTCCTAACATTCTCCTTAAGGGTTCCTTAAGGAGAATGTTAGGAAAATGTTAGGTCTCCTCAACGAGAATGTTAGGTTTAGGTAAGGAAAATGTTTTTAAGCCACGAAATTTAAATGATCGTTCCCGTGTTTAAAAGTGGGGAAAAACCATGTTTTTTCCCACTTTTAAACACGGGAACGATCATTTAAATTTCGTGGCTTAAAAACATTTTCCTAACATTTTCCTAACTTTCTCCTTAAGAGTTCCTTAAGGAAAATGTTAGGAAAATGTCTTTGAATACGGGCCTAAGTTTAAAGTTTAGTTGTATCAATTATATTCTGATCAAAACTGAACTGTATATGAGTTCCAAGGATCTTGAATAAAAGGGATGACGCACTAAGTCGATTTGCCATACAAAAAAGTGACCCCATCGAAAACCAAAATATAGAGAGAATTCAATACGAAACACACGTCAAAAACCAGCTGCACATGCTTGGTACAAACTGCGCATGCTTACAATTCTTATAACAGCGCAAGTCTTAAATCATTGTTTATTGCTTGAGAAGGTTATAACAAAACACGCTTAAATTATAACTCACTGAAGTGGCCAAGTATAGTCCAAAATTAAAAATTAAATAAGCACAAATGACCTAACAAGCACCACAAATGTAACAATCACGAGAAGCACAGAAGAAAGTTTAGAAGCAAACTCGATAACCTCCCTTCATAACCTGCGTTTGGCGCCTTTTTTCATTATAACCAAGGGGAAGGTAAGTTTGCTCCTTCTTACCTTAAAATTTCAAATACTTATCACCCATTGTTTTGGTTTTGTTTTGTATTTTAAACGTTTATATTATATAATTTATTGGTTGTATAATTTACTTTATCGATGTTTCAAATAATATCTGTATGTATGTAACATATTTGAACAAAAGAAAAAATGTCAGCTACAGTGCCGGTTTGATGTTAAGTTTTCCTGTACTTTGAATAAACTATAGTGCGACAATTCCTTTTAGACTCATTAGCTGGATGAAAGACTAGATTCAATTTCACCCAGAAGCCGATTCAGAGTTAATAACGTTCTGGTAGAAAAATGTTATTGGAGGGAAAATTGCAGTAAATTTCACTCGAGTAAGCTTAAATTTATATATTATGAAATCTTTAATTCAAAATTTTAATTTGTTTTAAAATTACTCAAAAAAAGTCTATTAAAGTAAATCCTAGCAAATATACTCATGTCTTTAAAGAGTAGAAACGGCTGAGGTTTATGAGATTGAAGCACGTACCCAGCAATCCATACTAGAATCGCATTTGGCTTCAAAGAAGAGATGCGACATCCCAATGGTGTATAATTTTAGATCTATACGCTGAAATCAAAGTAGCAATAAAGAAAAGTATAAAGTTAATATTAAGTATATTAGAAACGGTAAGTATATGGTACGTGTGTGTCATTATTTCCGACACCTGGCACGCCTGTACGATGTTAGGTACCTAATAAAATCTTACCCAAGCTTTAAGGAGAAAGATATATTTTGATTGAAATTGAAAAGATAATAAGTATGTTGAATTACGTACCTGATGTAATGTCTAGCTTACGAATTTCTTCTTGTGATTTACTCTATTTTATCTACCCTTAGTGGAAACCTATAAAATAACAAGACACCGATACTTGTGATGAATAAATAATAATAAATAATAAAAATAAATAATCAGGACCTTTTGGCCTATCTGGAAGTTTACCCTGTGGAAACCACTGCGCTGCAACTTGACGAAATCTTTAATAACAAATACCTACAATTCATAACTTAGAGCTGCTTTCCGGGCTGCGAACCCAAGACCTCCAGTGTCGAAATCAAGTGCTTTTGCGAGCACGCTCATAGGAAAACCCAATAAGTATCAGATTACGCCAATTTTAAATTCATATCTAGAAGCAAACCCTAACCACATATAGAAGTTCTCGCAGGCCAAGATAATCACAAACATTCCACCTGTGGTCATCTTGAAACGCGAAATTTCCCTAAACATAATATTTTAAATTACACGATAAAACAGCATAACTAACACTTCCTTCAGCAAAGATTTCGAAACGTAAGCTTTTTGGTCGGCAAACTAGAAGACTTAAACCGAGGTACTTACTTTGAGCCTTCTATTTAGGTCCTGTGCTAAAAGTATATCGTTTGCAAGGAAACGATATGCTACAATTCCAGCTAACGTTTTTATCAGTTATTCTTTTGTTCAGTAAACACCTATTCGATGACTTTTTCAGCAAACTTTTATCAGACGGCTTAGCTAAGTCTAATTCATGCGAAATTTATTGTTTTGTAATCTCAAGATGTCATTGTGTTCCTTTACATTTATTTTTATTAAATATTTATCCTTACTTAACTAGTTATTAACTTTATCGATAAGTAGTTCGATCCCGAACGGAGCCCCTAGGGTTTACATGAGGGGTACGGAAATCCTTTTATGTGCTTTCTTTTGAAAGGGACGTTAAGTCTATGGTTCTAAGTCTGTGAGACATCAGGTACTTGTGAAGGATCCTCAACCCTAACCTAGGTTTAGGTAAAATTTAGGATCTTTAATAGTAGCTTTTATAAAAGTACGTTTTTGCCTTATGGTTTTTAGAGCAGAAAGCGGAAGGTTTTCTTGCTGTGAGGCACGTAAAACGTTCCTAGTTAAAACTTGGAATAAAGTCACGTCTCTTCTTTGGATTAAACATAGAGATATTATTACTAGAGGGGCCCTATAGGTTAAATTTTAAAACACCGACAAAATAACCTGGCCTCCTTCGTTTATAAATATATTCAAATAATCAGTACTAAATCAAAACAAAAAAAATGTGCGTGAAGCCGGAAAAATTGATTTATTATAACCTGAACTCACTCTTAGAGGAGGTTTCAATGAGGTTACACAGAGCCCCTGAGAGCCCCAAAATGATGTTTCAGGCCTCTCAGTGTATTTAGATAGGCTATGCCCCCTCTAGTATATATCTCTATGGGATCAAACATAAAATCTTATCACTTAAACTTAAGAACATTTTCTATCTTAGGAGTTAGTAAAAAGGGCCCAACGTGGTGGTCTACTTGCTTTATCATACAACACCTCTCCCTGAATAACATCTCTATCACTCAGATTAGAACAAATCCATATATGAATGAAATTATTGATTTATGTCATTAAAAGTCATACGTTATACATACATACTACAGTCATACATACATCATTAAAGTTCTCCTGGCCCATGGCCGTCGGAATGCCACGAAAATTATTATTATTTGATTATTGTTAAGCATAATACACGCATACACATGCGTAAGTATACATACATATACACTCATATAAAGTCCTCATAAGATAGTATTAATAGACTTCCCAATGGTATAAGATGGCATTAATAGACCTCCCAATGGTATGGAATAGCATAAATAAACCTTCAAATGGTATAAGATAGTATTAATAGACCTCCCATGATATAAGATGGCATTAATAGACCTCCCAATAGTATAAGATAACATTAATAGACCTTCCAATGGTAGGAGATAGCATAAATAGACCTTCCAATGGTATAAGATATCATTAATAGACCTCCTAATGGTATGAGATATTTTTTTATAAACCTTTCAATGGTATAAGATATTCACTACCCTTTTCATTTACTCCATACACTCAGTAAGCTATGTTGCAACATGTATTGTCAGTCATCTAGTAGGATGTTTGCTTCAGCCTGCATTGCGATACAATGTAGTATATTGTATACTATACATTGTATACAATATACAATTCTCTCTTATGTATGCGATAAGAGAGTATTTATTTTTGTATACAATACAAAATAAATGTCCTTTTAAATCTCTCTAATGGAATTAAACATTTGCATTCTTATGTTATATCAGCAATTTTATAAGGTGAATACAATTCAATTTTTAATATGTTGAAAAAAAATGAAAAAAATATTTTCAATATATGGAAAATTATTGAATATTTGTTTTCAAATGTATTATTCTTAACATAGTTGTTTTTACTTTAGTTAAATAAAAACTTTATGAATTTCCTTCAATTTGAAATTCGTTTAGACAAATATTTTTTAACGAATTTCCTACTTAAAGAATCTCATATTGTTTATAATTCAAGTCCATATAGGTTAGCTTGTGCACGTGAGGTCAAGTGACTGACCCTTGGATTACTAGTTGATCCTAATCCACGTCCAGGTGTGGATCACTGCAAGAGTGTGATTACTTTAACTACAACTAGTAGGCACAGAGTCAATACTAACCATATATCCTTATAAAATTGTAATGACCCATAATTTTTTCAAAAATATTACATTGTAATCAGTTATTTCATCTGTTCCGAAATAAGCAGATGTAGAAATTTCGTGAGCAAAAAGTATTTTTAGTCCATTTACGTATAGTATATGGTAGTTACCGGTATATGGTACTTTGAATTCTATACTCTAGCTGGACAAGATAACTTTTATTTATCCTTGAATTGCCACTGCATTTAAAAACTTGGCAATTTTAGGACTCTTGCCCTAATAATGACGTAGAAATTAATTTAAAATATATGCGCTTCAACGATAATATAATATTATTCTTTTGTAAACGAAAATATTCTACAATTTGTTTCACTAACATCTCTATTAATTAAAATTTCTATTGAAAGTATAGCTACATTCTCAGACTCTAGTTAAGTCCATGGCTTAATCTAAGTCGGTTTTATCCCGGTTTCGGATTTTTTTGCAAACACAATACTTTTCCTATACGGTATAAATGAGGAAGAGTAAAAAGAGCCTTATAAGTTCCATTTTCACGATAAAATTTACTAAAACTGTTGCTCTTGGGCCCTGATTACACTACTGCATTCTTTTAATCGTCAGGTTATAAACTTACTGAGTAAAATTTTACTTCTTTATTATTGTAAAGTGGATAATTGTACGTATTTAATGTTATTCTAACCTTATTTGAGGTTATTAAGTTATAATAATTAAAAAAAATACTAAGGTTAAAATATGTTGACATTACGGGAGTTAGGCATTAAGAGTAAAAAACACATACTCTATAGGCTTCTCCAATACTTTAAAACTCGGATAAGAACAATGTTTTCCTAGGACATATATTTTTCTGCTTAAACGATGATGACACTATTTTCCCTCTGTGTCAAACGTAGACTTCAATATAGTAGTTAGAGTAATCCCGCAATGCACTAAGGTATTGTAGCTATAGCTATTTTAAGGACTTAACATAATTTATTCTCACCATCTGATTCCAGAAAAAAACGACACCATAAAGGGGCTTAATAATAGTTTGTTGAGTTGAAGCACAATAATATAATATAATTATATAATATAACAGCGTAATTATATAATACTAATAAAGATAAGTGGCACACATGTTTGCACATACATATGTTGGTCTTATATAAGACTACATGCGTCACAAATCTCAAACGGATCCACAAGTATTTCAAGTTTTATAAACATTTGCAGAGTCATTATTGCGGGTTAATGACGTCAAAAAAATGATTTACCGGATAGCACAATGAGAGACAAATGTGTCTAGTTTTTTGGTACAAAAATTGCGAGTTAATTTTTGTACCAAGTTCCAACTCTCTAGCATAAATCTACTGGGAGATAATGTATAACACACATAATAATAATAATGGAAGTACACACACATGCAAGCAAGTCTACACATACAGACAGACACGTCTACACATACAGACAGACAACATTTTGAAAATCCCTTAAAAACTTTTAATATCACTTGAAACGGATAATTTAAGTAAAATCTAGGATTATTTTACAAACACAATACTTTACCTATATACCTATAAGGAAAAGTAAAAAGGGTTAGGAACAACTGCTTTAAGCACAGTCACATTTCAAAACCACTTGCTTGTTTATTTTTAATGCATCATTATTTTGTTTTACATGCAATGACAAAGTTTGTTAACATAATAATATACATATTATGTAAAGAAATAAACTTGTAATTGTCTATAATTTGTCCATTCGTCATTAGCTTTCCTTATCCCTTATTTTATTTGCATTCTTATTATCTATTCTCATAACAGTTTATATTAATTGAAACTGTTATTATTGTTAAACTGTTTATATCAATAACAGTTTTTTTTTAATAATCCAAGCAAATATAAAAAGTTTACTTTGCCTATATAATTGGATCGATTAAATATTTTATTCTTGGTATATATCTATTCATTTATTTATTTATTACAATACAACGTACATTTAAATATTACACATATTTAATTAAACTTCAAAAAACAGAATTGTGAACTTCTCACAAAAAGACTTGAGTCTTGCACCGTGAGGATGAGACTCATTATAAGTTTATTCATTATTATAATTTTATTCATTATTATAAGTTTATTCATTATTATAAGTTTATTCATTATTATAAGTTTATTCATTATTATAAGTTTATTCATTATTATAAGTTTATTCATTATTATAAGTTTATTCATTATTATAAGTTCCTCTGTTATAAATTAGAAATTAAAAAAATATGTATCACATAGAGATATAAACTAGACGCATTTAAAAAAATCCACAAAAAGTCATTATTTAAAAGAAATTTGCTTACTTTGCATAAATTGACCATTTTTTGTTTTTTTGAAAGAGCCATAACTTTAGTTGTAGTTGTCTGATTATTGAACACTCGCTTTATTGAATATTTTATTTTCTTTAAAAAATTATTCTCTTTATGTTTTACAAACGACCCACAGGGAACCACTTATTCAAATAAAACTGAAATTTGTGCAATTATCTAAAAGTTTCAGCATGCGTAATCATGAAGGGCTGCACTCTAGAAAGGCTGACTACATTTTCTTAATAATTTAAGGTATATTTCAAAATTTAGTTTGAAGTAGTACAAAATGAGTACCATTTTTTCAGGTCCGGCTCCTGGATTATAACAACTACAATATATTTATTACTAAATTCTATAAAAATGACAATACAGCTGACTACTTGGCTTTGTTATTATTATAGTCGAACTTGTTTATTACAATAACTACAGAAATTAATTATAATAATACTAATTAAGGCGATAAGTCCGTTTTGTTGAGACAATTTTTTTCTATGTTGCTTGGACACAACAGGATAATAGTCTGCAAATCAATTTATTGTTTAACTTATTTCAAGAAAACTGCAATTTTTGCGATTTTATAAAATTTTGAGCATGTGCAATCTCATACGAAGAGCTCCACTTTGGATAGGCAGACTATGTTTTTCCTTCATAATTTCAGGAATTTTTCAGAAAAAAATATGGTTTTAAGTTGTACAAAATTAATCGAAGAATCAGCTACCCTCGATACTTGCTGTTGGATATAAATATCCCTGGACCGGTTTCGGCATAACGCCATCATCAGCAGGCGGGGCAACACTCGAGCTCTCAACTAATAAAGTTAAATCAGTGATTAACTTCTAGTCTCAATGAGCACGACGAGCCCTCTGAAGATCTTCAGAGGGCTCGTCGTGCTCATTGAGACTAGAAGTTAATCACTGATATAACTTTATTAGTTGAGAGCTCGAGTGTTGCCCCGCCTGCTGATGATGGCGTTATGCCGAAACCGGTCCAGGGATATTTTTTATCCAACAGCAAGTATCGAGGGTAGCTGATTCTTCGATTGCTTCTTCAACTTGCGGTAAATACAACCTTTTTAATTTTGTACAAAATTAGTCACATTTATTCAGGTCCGGCTCTGGGCCACTTGGACCTTGGTCCAAAGCCGGACCAAGGTCCGGCTTTGGTCCGGAACTTGGGCCGACATCCAAATTTGAATGTCGGCATCCAAATTTGATGTAACTCTTTTGGAGTAACTCGTTTTATTAGTTACTCCCAATTCTAATAATTATGCTAATAAATCATTAGATATTTTATCCGATCGGAAAAGTGTTGTAAGACCAAGCTTAAGAAAGTTACGTAAAAAATCAAAATCTACGTAATAATCAGTAATAAGAGTCACTGTTTATTACAGTAATACGTCAAAAATCAAAATCTGCGTTATAAGCAGTAACAAAGTCACTGTTTATTACAATAATACGTAAACAAATCAAAATCTACGTAATAATCAGTAACAAGAGTCACTGTTTATTACAATAATACGTAAACAAATCAAAATCTACGTAATAATCAGTAACAAGAGTCACTGTTTATTACAATAATACGTAAAAAATCAAAATCTACGTAATAATTAGTAAGAAGAGTCACTGTTTATTACCATGATATACTTAAAAAAATCAAAACTATACGTAATAATTAGTAACATGAGTCACTTGACCACATTTATTAATTTTATCTACAGAACGGTCACCATTAGTAGCGGAAAGTGGAATATATGGATGTATTTGAGTCTTTTGATATTATGACTGAGATAATTTAATTTACTAAATTAATAAACATTTTAGAAATAATTCTGGTACTAATTAAAATTGATTCAAATTCTGGTGAGACTTTTGGTACTGACTTTGTTAGTTTTTATTTATTTAAATCAATAAACTTAGTAGAGAGAATTTTGGTACTGATTGTGACTGTTATTACTTTTCCTCATTTATGCCGTAGGTATTTAGAAAAAGTATTGTGTTTGCGAAAAAATCCGAAACCGGGATGTCACCGGAATTATCCGTTTCAGGTGTTTTTAAAATCTCCCAAGTAGTTTTCACAAAGTTGTCTGTCTGCATGTGTGGGTGTGTTTGCATGTGTCTGTTATCGAAGTGGCTCATAGTGAATTTATGCTAAAGAGTTGAAACATTGTACAAAAATCAGTCTACCACTGTAGTTTTGCTATTCGGAAAAAAATAATGATGTCATTAACCAGCAATAATGACTCAGCAAAAAATTCAAAATCATAAAACGCGGAAAAATGATGCGATAAGATTGAGATATAGCACGCCTGTGGCCATGTATAAGACTAACATATGTGCTAAGTTCATCTCATTATCAGCATTAGTTAAATTTTTTATAAAATTACTTGAGCACGTTTAATTAAAAGATTGTAAAAATCGTAAAAAAATAAAAATGAATTTAAATTTGGTACAAGTATAAATCTTTACGTAACAAATAAGTATACAAAGTTTCGTTTCAATAAGACAAGTATATTCATGATTTATACTTGGAATAAAAAAAGTTAAGCAGCATTGACCGTGGTCAGTGCTGTATGGGTTACCGCTGAGGATTAAACGGATGCATTTACTATCTAAGCGCAAGCATACTGAGTCCGAGGACATGCTGCAGTATAAATTTGGCGAACTGTATACTCTGAGGACGAGAAAAGTTCGGAGAGTTCGGAGCAGGCAGGATGAGCGTACCGACTACCGAATTCTATTTATTGAGGAAAAGTTCCAAGGTCCCCGTATCCGATTTTTTTTAATTAGATTATTACACATTGTGCAGAGAATTTTTGTACTGATTATTAATATAATCGTTTGATTAAATTAATAAACACTGTGGAGAGAATTTTGTTTTGGTTATTAAAATTTTAATTTGATTAAATTAATAAACACCGAAGAGAATTTTGTTCCAGTTATTAAAATTTTTATGTGATTAATCTAATAAACATTGTTTAGAGAATTTTGGTACTTATTATTTCACTTTTGATAACATAAAATAATAAACATTGTGGAGGGACTTTTGATATGCTTATATTAATAAACATTGTGGAGAGACTTTTGATATGCTTATATTAATAAACATTGTGGAGTAAATTTTGATATGCTTATATTAATAAACATTGTGGGGTAAATTTTGATATGCTTATATTAATAAACATTATGAAGGGACTTTTTATATGCTTATATTTATAAACATTATGGAGGGACTTTTTATATGCTTATATTAATAAACATTGTGAAGTAAATTTTGATATGATTAAATTAATAAACATTGTGGAGAGACTTTTGATATGCTTATATTAATAAACATTATGAAGTAAATTTTGATATGATTAAATTAATAAACATTGTGAAGTAAATTTTGATATGATTAAATTAATAAACATTGTGGAGTAAATTTTGATATGATTAAATTAATAAACATTGTGAAGTAAATTTTGATATGATTAAATTAATAAACATTGTGGAGTAAATTTTGATATGATTAAATTAATAAACATTGTGAACTAAATTTTGATATGATTAAATTAATAAACATTGTGGAGTAAATTTTGATATGCTTATACTAATAAACATTGCGGAGAGACTTTTGATATAATTATTATTATATTCTCCGCCTGCGCTTCACCTTTATTCATAAATATTACGTGATTTGAATGCACTTAAAAGTCTAGCACTTTTTAATTAAAATAAATATAATAAATTAATTGACCATTTTTATGACAATGCAAAATGTAATAAACTTTCTTAATTCTTTTAGTGAAAAAGAAATATTAAAAAAGAAAGTAGTGGGCGGCCATTTTGTAAAAAGCGTAGGGGTGGATTTTCCCTTTTTTCGCTCGTATATATCGCCCCTCTTGATCGCATATTTGTTTTTTAAGATGGCGGAGAGAAGTACATCACCCTTCGAGAGATGAAGTAGCGGGAAACAACATCTGGAGTAATTAGCTTGGAATGTAACAGTGAGTGGGAGAGAGTGCGAAAAAACATACGACCCTAAACAACGCGCTAGTTAGAGTGGGATGAAAAATAACTGCAGTTCTTAAAACTTTTTTGCATGCCCCTTGTTCTTAATCATGGTAGGAAAAAATGGCTTCTCATTTAGAGAAAATCCCCTCTAGGGTTATATAAAGATTTCTGGTACATGACGTGTGAGTAGGTGCCATCTTAACATGGGGAGTTTTTGCATTTAATAATGAATGACGTCATTGCATTGTTAGGCAATGCTCCTACGTATTCATTTACATTGGAGAATGATTTTTCTTAATCAAGTTATTCCCCATTTTTACCTTTCCTCATTTATACTGAAGTTTATTAGAAAAGTATTGCGTTTATAATGAAAATCCAAAAGGGATATTTCACCTGAATTATCCGTTCTTGAATTTTGTAAGACCTGACGAGTGCATTCCACTTGTAATAAAAAAGTATACAAAGTTTCAAACTTTATTAAACTTTTTATACTTGTTGGTGTAGTGTTTGTAACTGGATATACTACGGTGAGTTTATATACTGTTTGTGTCGGATCACTTTTGTTTAGCAAAACATCGGACGTGGTCAGTAGATGGATGGGTGACTGCAGAGATAAAAAACTGATCTTATTGTCTAAGGGTGAGTAAAGCTTGTCCAAAGTGGTGAGGATAGGCTTAGCTATGATTACACTACGACACACGGCTAGAATCAGTTGAGAGTGTGGGAAAATGGTGTTGAGGAACAAATAAGGTTGGCCTGATTTAAAATTGAGGGTGTGGTTTAACATCCAGGAATAAACTCATTGGCTCTCTCGTATAATTTCCCACGCTGTCAACTGATTTTAGCCGTGTGTCGTACTATAGATAAGGAAGAGAGCCAAGGCCCCCAGTAATCGATATTTTAATTCCTTTTCTGGCAATACTTTTTTTTATCTTTCAATATTATTATTGTAGGTAGTGTTTGCAAAAAAGATCCGAAACTGGGATGTCACCAGTATTATCGGTTTTAGGTGTTTTAAAGGCCTCATTAGTGTTTCTCACAAAGTTGTCTGTATATGCGTAGCTCCTAATATATTTATGCTAGAGAGTTGAAACTTGCTACAAAAATTAATCTATTGGTACAGTCCACCTATCCAAAAAATATATTTCTATAACATCATCAATTCGCAATAATGGCTCAGCAAAAATTTCTAAAAACCAATTAACACGGAGAAATGTTGCGATTAGATAGAGATTTAACAACCATGTAGCTATAGGTATAAGACTAACAAATGTGCTAAGTTTCATCTCATTTGATAATGAGATGGTTAATGATAAAATAAAAAAAAACTGATGCATAAGTTCAATGCATTTTTTTTAGTTCAAGTTCAATTTTATAGAATGACGAGTGAAAAGTCAGAAAATAAACCAATTATGTTAAAATTTAATACAAATGCACACCTTTACGTAATAAAAAAGTATACCAACTTTCGTGTCAATACGACAAGTATAAATTCTTAACAATATCTTTAATAAAATACAAAAATCATACCAATAACAAAATAATTAATTGTTTCAAGTTTGCATAATTAAAAGCTGAAGAGAAACATATTAAACCAAGAATTCACTAAATTAATTAATGAAATCTATTTTTTTCCGAAGTGAAAGAGTCAGAGAGTCGAAAAATGTCGAAAAGTCACGCATATAAATTTTAATATAAAGCAACAAATGCTTTATATTAAAATTTTCTTAAAACATGGCCTGCATAAGTGGAGCAATAATCCTTAAATCAAATAGGGTAACCTGTAGACTAACTCTTGTACATTTTTCGTGTTCCCGCCACCAATCATTTTCTGTACACCCAAGCCTTCTGTAAACTAAATTTATCAATAGGAAATTATACGTAAGAGTTTTATTTCTTTTGAAATAAGAATAAGAAAATAAAATTCAACTAATACGCATGAAATTTACCTTAAATATTGAAAAAATTTAATGAATTAACTATACTTGTCAATTCACTCTTATAGTTACGAAATTGTTTTGAAAATGAAGACCTTATCAAAGCACTTATCACCAGTTAGTGCTGCCAACTTAAATAATTTACTACAGCTTTCTATCATAATTACACACACTAACTTAGAATAATACTATATATAGAAGGAGCACTACTGATAACACGGAAGGCGGTTCACTGGTTGTCTTAAGTAATGCTGCCACCCTAACAATATACAATTTTATTATAAAAAAATTGGAAATACTTCCGGTTGCTGAATTATTATGTTCTATTATTAATTAATGGTTGATTATTCTTAAAATACTAATATAAATAACGGTGCATTACAATATTTAAAGCATTTTAAATTGTAGTTTAACGTATTTATTAAAATTATATTAAAAGTAGTCCTCGTCAACTAAATGTAGATTCTTGTATTCCGCCACCCTTTTGCCTTCTAAGACCAGTTTTATTAAATACTCAGCAGGTGTTTTAAGTTATTATTATGTTTGTTCTTTACGATCTTTCTTCATTAATAGATATTTATGACAAATATAATTATAATAATGTTTTGTTGTTAAGGTGGTACCCCTACTTAAGTCCACTTTCGTGTTATCAGTAGAATTACATTGTGTTTACGGTCCTGTGCTCCTTCTATATATAATATTATTCTAAGTCTAGACCTAATTGTAAATATTTGTGCCAAGTCTCAACTCTCTGCCATAAATTCACAAAGAGCTACGATAATAGAAGAAAATTATAATTTTTTTCCAAATTTTATTTTAATATTTGCTTTTAAAGAAATACTATATGTTTTACATGTATAATTAATTATAATTGGGCTCAAACCCCGTTTTTGTGTAAATAAATAAATAAATAACAGACGCGCACATGTATATACAGAAATACAACTTAAAAACACCTGAAACAGATTATTCAGGTGAATTTTTAGTTTGGAATTCTTAATGCAAATACATTACCTTTCCTATTTACTTACGGTATAAATGAGGAAAATTAAAAATTTCGACTTTTAAATTAAATTCGACTTTTTAAATTTTGTTTTCAGTTACCTACCAGAGATCAGTACACTGCGATTGTCTCCAGTTCTTTGCGACCTGAAACAATATTAAGGTTCTATAAGGGTTCTAAATAGGGTTCTATGCACTGAGAAATAGTATTTGATTACTGTAGAAGGTAAGCAATTGAATTGGGTTTTGACGTTTTGTTTACTTACTTTAGATGACATAGATATTGACTTTACAACCTTTGGTCTTTTTTTGGTCAATTTTCTATAAGGACAACGGTTTCGCACCAAAATCAAAGTGTGACACCCTCTATCTTTGTCTCATTTTCATTTTCGTCAAAATTTTCCTTTTCGTCCTTTCCCCAAGGATAATTAACATCTGTGTGCACTAAAGCTGGCAAGATGTGCCACTCTATGGGACACTAAATCTGTAAATCACTAAATTTCGTATGTAAAACAATAAAATTAGCTCGAAATTATAGCAATGACAATAAATAAATAAATAAAATATTAATTTGCATACATATACATTTCTGTACAAATGCAAACATTCAATAAAATAATAAGATCTACTGTTAGAACAATAATTTTAGTAAAAAATAATTATTAAAAATTAATTAAAAATAATTCTGCTTCTAGTAGAATTACTAAGACAATAGTAACATATATTATATAATGTAATACTACTATGCTTTTAAAGAATGATCATTCGGCACAATATTATTTTAATGAATGATCATTTGGCACAATATTATTTTAATGAATGATCATTTGGCACAATATTATTTTAATGAATGATCATTCGGCACAATATTATTGTCCGAGAGTCCCAAAACATTATTGTTACATGCTATCTATTATAAATGGTACAATATTCGTCATTATAGATGGCTCAACATTGTCATACCTCACAACTTTCTTAGACTGTCCTCTTGTTGACCTACAGTCTACACTATTGAACAGATTTTGACGTATGATGACTTTTTCGATGCTTTGTATGCCAGTGGACATTTCTACTTGATAAAATCTCAAATTCGACATTCCTACGCTGAACCCGAAGCAAAAAACTAAGCTAGCGAACGGTAGTTTCATACGTTGATGCACTCACAGTCTAACCTGCAGTGCAGATTTTGATGTTTGAGGAGTTCTTGGGTTCACCTTATACCCATATGCATTTCTACCAGATAAAATCTCAAATTCGATATTCCAACGCTAAACACGGAGCGAAAAACTAAGCTAGCGAACAGTAGTTTTATATACATGACACACCTACAGCCTTTACTGCCGAATGGATTTCGGTGTTAGTGAACACATGGTTTTGTCTGATGCCTTTTAACAATCTTGTAACAATAAATCCTAAATTCATAATTCCTATGTTATACACGCCACTGGATAAAGAGCTTGCAAGTTGTATATACATAACCTTGACATTCTTTACAGCGTCTATTTCTCTATTAGTGTGCATAAAAAATAAAGGTTTTAACTTTAAAGGTAGTGTTGACAAGGGTATATATGAAGCCAAGACGGACATAACTTGGCGAGACAGAAAAGTTGATATTCCAACTTTTTTGGACCAAAAACTTGGCGGGGAGTTTATTACCACGCGAGTGGTTTTTGGTAAGATAGGACTACATGCGCGCATAATTTCAAACCGATCCAATTGGTTAGAAGCCAATTTAAATTGTTTGCTCAGTCATTATCGACGGTTAATGACTCAGCAAAATATATTATTAAAGAAACAGCTAGAGCCACTGATTGATGTATTTACCAAGTTTCAACGCGTTAGCATAAATAACCTGCAACTTAGGATAATAAAAAACACGCATAAACGTTTCCTACGTCAAATTCGTACATTTTAAATCTGAAGAATTTCTCAGGATTTTGTTCTCCGCTTCTGATTCACTTACCATTGATTGTCAAGGTTTTTTAAAGAAACTTATTAATTGTAAAACAATCTTTTAACTGTAGATAAACTTGAATTGAAAGGCACAATGGACCCACCTAAGAGGTCTAAATGCCCTGGAATTTTCCACCTGAGTTTTTTAAAAAAAATATAAACTTGTATTGTAGCCCTTAGTACATACGTTTATTTCAAATAATAGACAAAGAAGTATCTTCAAAGAAAGTATATATGTTTAATAGCAAAGTTCTTTTAACTTTACAAGAAGCCATCATCAGTGCAATAGTGAAGAAGAGGTTGATATACGAGTCTTACAGATAAGTGATAAGTAAATAACCGACAGCATAGAGATATATTACTAGAGGGGCCCTATTGGTTGAATTTTGAAACATCGAAAAAGTAACCTGACCACATTCGATTATCATTATCATCAAATAAACAGAACAAAAAAACAGTAAATTATATAGTAGAATGTTTAAAATACAAATCAAAACACAAACAATCTGTGGGAAGCCCAAAACAATTGATTAATTATAACCTCAACTCCCTCTTGGAGGAGGTTTCAATGAGGTTACACAGAGCCCCTGAGAGTCCCACTAAAAATGTTTCAGGCCTCTCAATGTATTAAGATAGGCTATGCTCTCTTTAGTATATATCTCTATGACCGACAGTGTTTGACATTGATATCTTATCTATCCGCGATTCATAGAGATAGTTGTAAGGTTGGCAATACCAATGGCGGGAAAACGAAAGGGTGATCAAAAAAGTTTTTATCATAGAATTAGCATGGGAGCTGATAAAAATTATTCTTTTATTTCTTTATTGTTAGTTAACATGTTAAAAAAAAGTTAAAAATTAATAGAACGATCATCGGTGCTAAAAAATTGCCAATATTTCATAGATAAATACTTTGATTATTACAGAATTTTAAATATAGAATCAGGCTCTTATCACTGCAGACTTGAGTTTGTCTGATTTAACCCAGAAATAATAAAACCTAAACGGATAATTTAAACAAACATTTTACAAAAAGTGGATTTATTGAGTTATTAATTATTTTAGAGTGTAAATAAAAATTGATTAATAAATTATTACACCATTATGGTAATATCAGCCTGTTATCAGTTAATTTAAATATCTGTTCAACTAATTTAAACAATTTAATGCAATAAAAAGGTAATTTTGTGTGTTTGTGCAAACTAAAATTATTCAAAAGTAACATTATTCAACATAACTAAAATAAAAACACTATATTGTGATTTTCACCTTCTTATCACTCAATTTAAATACTCGTGACAACCCATTAAAACCTCATTTTTGAATGAAATAGTGATTCCACTGAGTTCATACTCCCTAAAATTAATTAAATTAAAGCACTTTGAGAAAAAATTTAAAGATATAATCGTCACAAATAAGAAAAACCAAAAAAAAAAACCCCATAAGGACTTTAACAACGATCACCCTTTCGTTATCAATTTCTTATCAGCGACGGTGGCGCTGTTACGGACTTTGAATCGCGAATACTCTATATAAAGTTTTCTATTCTATCATTAAACAGATAGTCTGCATCAAAGAGTATGTAACTTAAACAGCTCTAGATCTTCCACTTTAGTCTCGAAAATACCTTTTTAAGTCTTCTAAACTATTTAAAGCAAAGTAGAATTATATGTTGAACCTAAGTCTTTTATGTCATCATTAAAGGTGTATCATGCGGTCTAAAGTAGGGTAATCATGTTGTAGCGGAAGTTTTTATGTTGACTGCTTTACAAAAGGTCGGTTGAAGGGTCAAACTACCTGTTGTCATGTAGTCAAACAACTTGACCCTATCTGACCAACTTGACCCTTCACATAACCCTTTATATGAGCTTCCCTGACACCTTACACTTCCTAGTGTTAGCCTAAGGTGTTTTTATTCATGAAATCCGGTTTATATCCTTTATTCGGTTAGTTTTGTCGTGTGTCCACTCTATTTAAGACTTTTTATTATGCCACTTGTTTAATCCTTTTAAAATTAAGTTTAGATTTACTATATAAAGCCAGGGTTAATTATAATTATTCTTTCCTTCTGTCATCTTGAAAACAATTTAATTAGCAATTTCTATTGAGGAACTGATAAATTACAACAACATGTGGCCGCAAAGCGGCTACAGGGAAGCGCGGGGGCCGCAAAGTGACCCCCAGCGCCAACGCCGCAGAGCGGCAAAGAAGCCGAAGGACTCTTTTTTTTAATTTATTACTTATCTATATATTTTTCTTCTTTCACCAAGAAATACCCTTTACATAGCTGACCTTAAATTGCAGAGACCAAGAGTGCAACCTGTGGTTGCTCAGGTTGTTGTTATGTACAGGTAAGAAGTAAAGAGATTGTTCTGATTATTCCAGCTCAAGAGCTTTAACTAAATGGCTTATCTCATTGTTTACTAAATCTATCCAGATCAGTAGAATAAAATAATTCTAACGTGTTATAATATAGCGTGTACGCGTAGTAATTCATTTTTAGTTTTAACACTTCTAAGATAATTTTTAGTTCCTGATTGGCGGTACTTAGTATTTTTTAAATAAAATTTATGTTCTAACATTCATAATTTAAAGCCGTATTTTAATATTTTAAAAATAAACTGTTGTCTCATTATAAGTATTTTTATACTCGTACTTAGATTTTTTTTGAAAAAGAAAACCGCATTTTCCAAAGAAAACAATAGCGTAAATTCAGAAGCAATACTATCTTGTGGGAGGTTTTCCATTTCTTTTGTATCAACAATTTCTGTATCTTACGAAAAATAAACTCTATAACAAAAGTAAAGAAACGAATGTATACAAAAGAAAAAAACAGAGAATTCAGAAAAGACTGTCTTTTGTTTCGGTGAAACATCTTGGAAATAAGTAGCTCTTCTCATTTTTTTTTTGTTTTCTGTAAATGAAAAGACTTAAAAACACTTATTTTCCATTTTAAAGCGAATTTCACTGTTGTTCGTTTGGTTGAAAATGGACTTAAATATTATTTTTAGATTTTGTAAGCTCTTTTATTTTTGGACCGATGGACTATAGTAATATGAGACTATACACGTTTACCAACGAAATAAATTCATAATTTGTCCGGATCGAAAAAAGGGGAAAGCAATTATTTAAGTCACCCGGTTTTTACTTTTCCTTATTTTGCCCCCCCCCCCCTCCCCTTCCAAGGGGCGGACTGGCCATCGAGGGCGAGAGCAGCAGCCCTCCTTGGGCCCCTCAGCCAAAAATAAACTTAAAGAAAAAACAACAAAAATTAAAAAATGATTAACATATTTGATACCCATAACAAAAGAGTGGAAGGGGCCTAATACCTTAGTAAATTAGGATCTAAAGAGCTCCTATAGACGAAGGGTTTTAAAGTACTTAAAAATATTCTTAATTTGTTCCGTAAATTTAGGTCCTTTAAGGCCCCCCATTCTTGGACCTTTAAAGATTCCAAACGGAAGAATAGGGCCTCAAATAGCCCTTAACATACTTAATCAGGGCCCAGGGGAAGTCCAAAAAAAAACCCTCAAGATAAAACATAAAATAGTTTTGTTAAAACTCCCCCTCTCCATTGGGCCTTGAAATGTAAATTTGGGTCCTTTTAGGCCAAACCCTCCTCGGGCATTTTTGGCCCAATCCGCCACTGCCCCCCCTCCCCTACCTCTATAGTTATGGCATTGATTAGAAAATGAAAGCCTTATCATAACTATCATTGAGATATACTACTAGATGGGCCTTATTAATTGAATTTTGAACATCGGAGTAGTAACCTAACGACCTTCGACTATCAAAATAAACAGAACAAAATTACAGTAATTCATACAATAGTAGCTGGTTTAAAATACAAATAAACCGTGTATTTTTTTATTTAATGCATATAATAATTTGTAAAAACTATATGTTATATACTAATAAAGATTATTATTAATTAAATATGCTATGATTGTTGTGGTGGATTTGTGGACTTGTCAACCCTATTCAAGATGGATGTATCTACATATACAAATAGAATTTCAGATTTCGTTGGAGAGGTGTAAATGGCGTTTCCGGATCTATTAGCCAGCTAAGTAAGTAAGGATGAAGATAAGTCTCTCGAACCTAAACAATAGCATATATGACATTCCAAATTACTGTTGTATATGCAAAAATATATTCTTTTCTAAATTGCATTTTTGCTTAACAGGAGAAAATATATCCGTGCCACAAACAAAAAGACAAACAATCTTAAAGCAAATTATTTTTCCACTCTAATCTAAAATATCGCAATGAGTCATGTTACCCTGACACTACATTGAATCATCTTTAATACAATTCTTACCAGTGACATATAGATTAGACATTTAAAACTCACGAAAACTACAGGGGGAAACTTCCCGAAAAAAACCATTCTCTTCTTTAAGGACATAGGGTCGAAGAAAAAGAAGATAAGAAAAAAACTCCTCCTGCATTTTAATCGATTTCATTTGCGCGCATGTGGCTAAATAAGAAAAGGGTCCTGAAAAAAAGGACGAGGTAAAAAAATATAAATAAAGGACTCCTTTATCTCACAAGACAAAGGAATGAGATAGTAAAATTTTTAAAACTAAAGCTAAAAAGAGTTGGGGAATTGGATTTTCATTCTTTATAGTCATTACGTTACATTATGTACGAGTCTAATCCAAGACTCCACACACTCGCAGGCTTGCCAACCCTCTGAAAAACTTACCACTTTGGGGCGTGGCTTGTATTTTTTGTTAATTTCCTTCGGTTGCTCTTAAGAAGATTTTCTTATTTCTTATTCTTTTCCCCCCTTCTTTTTATTCTTCATCTAATCCTGATTAATTGTTTAATTAATATTTACCCCTTTTCTTATTATTTTTTTCCTCCGGGCTTCTTTTGTTACAAACCATGTATTATTTATTCCTGAAAAAAAAGTTACTCTTTTCCCTTAATTTCCTTCCATCTATTTTGAAAAGTCTTAAAGTCTTCGTCATTAAATTTTGAGCTTCTATTTTTTTTTAACTCATTATACTTGTACGAAAAGAATAATAGGGAGCACGAGGCGTTTATTAGGACCTTTTTGACGAATATTTCAAAGAAATTTAATTTTTCAAGGAGTTAGTGCATAAAAAGATTTCTTTAAGTCCACAAAGCTGCAGGAAGTTAACCCTTGACTAGTACATTTCGCATGTTCCTTTAATTTCAATATCTAAAAATACATCAATGTGTTTATGTTAAACTGATTTGCAGACTATTATCCTGTTTCGTCCAAGCAACATACAAAAATTTGTGCTCCAAAAAATTATTAGTTGTCTCAACAAAGCGGACTTATCCCATTAAATAGTATTATTATTATTAATTTTTGTAATTATTGTAATAAACAATTTTGACTATAATAATAACAAAGCCAAGTAGTCAGCTGTATTGTCGTTTTTATATAATTTAGTAATAAATATTTTGTAATTGTTATAATCCTGGAGCGGGACCTGAAAAAATGGGACTCATTTTGTACTAATTCAAACTAAAGTTTCCAGAAAATATACCTTAAATTTTTAAGAAAAAATGTAGTCAGCCTTTCTAGAGTGAAGCCCTTCACGATTACGCATGCTGAAAGTTAAAGAAAATTGCACAAATTTCAGTTTTCTTTTAATAAGTGGTTCCCTGTGGGTCGTGTGCGAAACACGAAGAGAACTTTTTTTTAAATCTGATTAAACTTTTTAAAAAATCGATTGTTTAATCATTAAAATTGGATAATTACAACCAAAGTTATGACTCTTTCAAAAGCATTAAAAAAATTGTTAATTATTGCAAAGTCAGCTAACTTCTTTAAAAAATATTGACTTTTTACATATTTTTGGTCACTTAGTTCTAGTTATCCAATTTTGATGAAAAAACAATTCCCCAATAATTGGACCCGCACAGGGAATCCCTTATTGTAAGAAAACTGGAATTTGTGGGATTTTTAATATATATAGTGTGCGCATTTAGATGGAAGGCTCCACTCTGGATAGGCAGACTATGAATTCCTTCCATAGTTTAGATATAAAATCAAATATTATTTTCAGAAAAAATTGGTTTAAAGAAGTACAAAAAAATCACATATTTTAGGCCTGGCTCTTGGACTTTTAATTATGTATTTACTCATTTATATATTAATTATTAATAATTAATTATATATTAATACATAATAAAGCAGACAAATCAATAGATTGACGGCTCAGTATAAATTAGAAGAAAGACGAATAAGTTTTTTTTTTAGTTAATTACTCTACGATGGAGCTACTTATATTAGTACAGCATCTTTTCATATCTTCCTTGGTTAAATAAAGTTTCATTTCACTACTTAAAAAGGTAATGCAGTTAACTTCCACTTCTAGTTACTTTAACACTATTGCCATGCCATATAATTTATCTAACTCTTTTACAACTGTTATTCTATCACTATTAACAAGAGTTGTCATTACTTCCCAGATGCTTTATGTTCAGAATTAATGCACTGTAAAAACAATTCGTTTCGCGTAGGTAACGAAAAGTCGTCTTCTCAAAGTAGCCTGTACGAGTATGAAGAAGAATCTGATATCGTCACGGTACAAATGTTATTACTTCAGGTTCGATAGTTTCGTACCTATTGTCATTTATATGTTTTATTTATAAACACGGTATATACTTACTAATAATAATATTAAAATTAAAAGTACATTCATAGTTATAGTGAAACTAATAAATGATTCGTTTTGCTATCACTTCACCGAACATGAGTGATAATAATTTTAGAGAAATGCATAGGCGATTATAGGAAAAAATCTTAGGGGGGCTCAACCCCCTTACAATAATAATATATATATATATATATATATATATATATATATATATATATATATATATATATATATATATATATATATATATATTTGTGTGTGCGTGAATGTTATAGTCCTTCTCGAATCAATACGAAATTTAGCATAAGGCAAGATGTAGGAAGGTAAGTACTATAAGCCACGATACTAAAGTCCCGTTGAGAAATGAAGAAAAATTAAAACATTAAGTAGCATCTATACTTGGTGTTAGGTATAAATATCCCTGGACTAGTTTCGGCATAACCATAACCACAAGACGAAGCAACACTCGAGATCTCAACTTTTAATATTATTTCCTGAATAACTTCTTGGTTTCATGAATAAATATTACCATCCTGATTAGCGAAATTAACTATTGAAAAGTCGCTAAAACGAATCTTCTGAAAAAAATCTAATTCTTTAATCTACTGTGACTTATTTCTTTTGATAATTTTTTTTTTTCAAAAAAAGAGATATTAGTCAACGATTGCTTAACGCGAAAATTTGATTGAGTTAACATAGGCACAGAGTGGACTGTGTGCTATGCTATAACTGTGGGATAGGGAAGCATATGAGGTTTGTGAAGCTCATATGAGCATATGGGAAAGCACATGAGGTTTGTAAAGCTCATATGAGCATATGGGAAAGCACATGAGGTTTGTGAAGCTCATACGAGCATATGGGAAAGCACATGAGGTTTGTGAAGCTCATTTGAGCATAAGGGATAGCTCATGAGGTTTGTGAAGCTCATATGAGCATAAGGGAAAGCGCATGAGGTTTGTGAAGCTCATATAGGAAAGCGAATGAGGTTTGTGAAGCTCATAAGAGCATATGGAAAAGCATAATTCTGTATTCGCTAACTTACAATATCGCATATTTGGAGATAGTGGGGAAATCATTAATTTAAGATGTCCGACATTTAACCCTTTTAAAGTTCTTGAGAGACTAGACTTTCCTGCAACTCGTTGTCAGGAAAATTTGAAGATTACTTGAGAAAAGTTTTCGTAGAAACAGTTTGATTTGGATTGCTTGTTAAGTTGAAGTCAAGTAGCTAAGTCCTTGTTACTTTTAAATCATGATTAACCGATTGTTCAATGGCTCTTTATGTTGTTTAATTGTTTAATTTTATTCAAAGTCAGACTGAAGAAACAATTAATGTCAAAATTTGCTTAAATAAGACCACCGAAAAGACGTGTGGCCGATCTGTGGCTACTGGCGTCCATCGATAATCTTTTTCTTCAGCAGAAGAAAGCAGTCAGAGTTATTTTTAAGTTACACCCTCAAAAATCAAGCAGAGAACTGTTTAAGAAAAAAGGATTTTAACTTTATATGCACTATTTTGTTACCTTACCCTTACTTATGATACACAAGAAGAATACGACCAAATAAACAGCTTCCAAAAGTATCCAATTAGACAAAGCAATAAATTACTTATAAAGAAGCACAGACTCACTAAGACTGCCAAACATAACATTACATACTTTGGACTAAAACTATTCAATCACTTACCTGACTCGATAACTACTTTAAATAAGAAACTGTATTTAATTTTCTAACAAAATTTAAAAAAAATCTGTTGGATAACCCCTTGTACTCAATTGATGAATTCTTTTTAATTAAATTTGAATAAATTGGCTTCATAATTATCTAAAAATGTAATGGCATCTGTCGTTTTTTACCACGTAGAACAATCTGAAGCTGACGACAAGTTGTAACCTAACTTGCTTGAGTGTAATTTCTCACATTTACCAACCTTAACTCCATCGTCCACCACACTACAGTATCTCTCTTCTTCATGTATACAACACAGATAACTTATCACTGATAAAGCATATAACTGATAACACCAATCTCCGACAATTCAGAAAACATATCTTTTTATCTTAATAATAGTTATTTATGCCATAAGGCTGAGAAGTGTGTCTTTATGTCACGTCAATTAGATTTACCGACGAGCGAAGCGAGTCGGGAAAAATTGCCAAGACATATAGACATTCTCAGCCGGATGGCATACACTATTTTTTTGAGGTAGCACTCATTAAATAAACTGCGCTATATACTTAATTAAAAAAAAACAAACGTCCAATTAACTCCATATTATCGTCGTCATTGAATTCATCCATAGCTTCACACTTTTACTCAAAAATGTAAAAGCTTTACAAATAAACACACAAAAATTGACAATTAGAACAACTTTTAAAAACGAAAAAAAATTAGTCTACGAACAAAAACAGAAACAAAATGAACGTTTTTAAAGAAAGCTCATGAAGGTTTTACACAGATTGTTTTTTTGAACATGCTGCAATACAGTAATGGCGGCAATATATGAATTACTTTTACGTCCTAGGAGTTTTTTTTACATTCATTACTGTCCTCGGAGGTGAAAAGTACTAAATAACCTCCTATAACAATAATGATTGGCTTCTCATCCTAAAAACGGTCCAATAAAGTGCTCAATTACGTACTACCTCAAAAAAAAGTTTATTATAACTAAATACTATTATTACAAAAGTACTACTTGATACGACATTTAAGTAAATACGATTTTTCGGCATGACTCAGCGGTCCACAGGAGGTTTATTTTTATAACCTGTTTTATAAAAATATAACCAAAAAAGAAATTACCACGACGCGCTTCAAACCACTACTAAAATAGGTACTTGTAAATAATTTTTAATATAAAGTAACCCTTCCTTAATTTTCATAAAAACAGGTGGCAGGTAGTACCTAACCCTTCAGTACTTCCCCTTCTCATACTCACGTGGGAGATTTTTTAAGAATATTTTTTTTCACTAACCTAATTTGCATATAAGGTAGGGAGATTCGAAGTAATTTTTTCCCTATTTTTTTTAGCGATGCTCATATGCAAATGAAAAAATAAACAAAGACGAAAGAAGAAATTATTTCTGTCCCTTATCATAAATAGTATTTAAAAGAAGGTTAAAAAAAATTACATAGTTACAGCTGCATCCCCGCGCATGCGTGCCTAGTCCGCGCATTAATTACTTATTGTTAATTTTTTAAAACCCCACCCCCTTTACCAAAAGGGGTTAATTTAAAAAAATGTTAATTAGAAATTCAATAAGCAGATGCATAAACACATTTTCATATCAACCCAGTTTTGCTCTGATTTGTATTTTTCAAAAGAATAATTTTTAAGTTTTAATTCTCTAACAACTGTTCTAGTTTATTTTGGAATTAAATTATTATTATTAATTGTTGTATAATTTATTTATTATGTTGATTTATGTACGGAAAAATATATAAAGAGTTACGTTAATAGTTTATGATTATAAATTTATAAGTAATTAAAAAAAAATATGTATATAAAGAACCTCTTTGAAGGAATGGTACAAACTGGGATATTATTATTTTTAAGAAGGGACCTGTCGTTTGAATTTTGGAATAACGAAACAGTAATCTGAACACCTTGGAGAATTTATATAGTCAGATAAAAAGTGCGAAATTGAAGTAACTATTATAATAGAGCATTTATAATACAAAATAAAACACAAACATTTTGCAAAGATTGGACAAAGATTGATTTATCCATAGAGGTATAAATACTAGAGGTTGAATTTTGAAACATCGAAAAAGTAACCTGACCAAATTCGACAATTAATCTATTCTAATAAACAAAATAAAATTACAGTAACATATATAGCAGAACGTGAAATATTCAAATTAAAACACAAAAAATGTGCGGGAAGCCGGAAACAATGAATTTATTATAACCTTAACTCGTTATTGGAGGAGGTTTCATTGAGATATTATTATTATTATATTATAACCTTGACACGGTCTTGGAGAAAGTTGCAATGAGATTACACGGTGCCTATCAAGGGTCTTGAATAAAGGGTATGACGCACTAAGTTGATTTGCCATACAAAAAAGTGACCCCATCGAACACCAAAAAATAGAGAGAATTCAACACGAAACACAAGTAAAAAACCAACTGCTCATGCTTGGTACAAACTGCACATGATTACAATTCTTTTACAGCGCAGGTCTTAAATTTTAGAGGCAAACTTACCTCTCAATGGTTTCCCATTGTTTATAACTTGAGAAGGTAATAACAAAACACGCTTAAATTATCACTCACTGAAGTGGCAAAGTATAGTCCAAAATTTAAAATTAAATAAGCACGAATGACTTAACAAGCACTACAAATGTAACAATCACGAGAAGCACAGAAGAAAGTTTAGAGGCAAACTCGACAACCATGCTACATAACCTGCGTTTGGTACCTTTTCATTATAACCAAGAGGAAGGTAAGTTTGCTCTTATATCTCTATCTCATACAACTTCTATGTATTCATAAATGTTCCTTATTGTTATAAGGAACATCCTTATTGTTCCTTATTCCTCTTCATTAAAACTCCTTGGTGCCTATAGAGAGATTACAATAAATTCGCCAGATATGCGGATTTTGTATTCGCAAGAATACATCATTCTTTGTATTTGACAAGATTTTTTTTATTTAACTAGGGCTTCAGTTTTCACATCCTTCAATTTGTATATTTAAGAATGTCTCTAATACATTCATTATTTAATTTGTATACTTTATTCAATAAATTACCTATTTATATTTAGTATTCTTCTTCGATAACTGGTTTGCAACATAAACAATTAGTACGTTCACACACACTTCTAAATTCGCGGATCGTATTAAGTACGATATCTCAATTCGGTAATATTAACTGTATGAAGCATGCGGAGGGAATCCAATCGGATACGCAAGAACTAGGGAGATGGAATCTAAATGGATCCCCCGATACGCTTTATGTACCTTCAGAGACGATCGTATTTAACGCATAACTTTCTCAACGAACTTTTATTTCACTTAAATATTACCGTTTTCCATCAAATAACTTTTGGAATATTGTTTTTTAGTACAACTTTGTTAATATATAATGAGAGCACAATTTAATTAAATTTTTTTTGTTTTAAACTTATAACCAAAAGTGAACCTTCACCATAAAAGACGCGATGTTTTGGCGGTATCAGTTATCACGTAATCTCACTCTATCGACTAAAAAAATACGGTGCAAGAACCCTATCGTATTAAATGCGTATGAAATACGATCACCTGTTAAATACGCTATGTGTGCGTAGTAAATATATTTAAATCTCCATTGAAGATCTCAATAGATCATTGCATTCAATTGCAACAATAAAACTTGAAGGAATTGAATTATTTAGCATTTATTTGATAAAATTATAATCTATCAACAAAAAAGTAAATGATTCGAAAGAGATGATTGTTTAGCGAAGCGAAGGGTTTTCAAAAGGGGTAGCGTTATTCGGATATAAGCTGAATATTGAAAGGAGGGTATCTGGACGAGACGAAATACCGTAAGTTAGTTTCCCAAAAACTCTTCCGATCAAATGGTCAACAAATATCTTAAGAGCAACAAGCTCAAACAAAGTCTCTAATTAACAGGGGAAAAGGCAAAGTTATTGGTTGAAGGTTTTAACCCAAGTTGGAAAAGCTCCGGTTAAAAGTTTTCACCAAGCTGGTGGAAAACTTTGACTTGTATTGTTTCATGCGGTTCTTCACCGGTCAGATATCCTTCACCGAGTTATACCTTGGGATTTATAAGTTTTATTTTGTAGAACTTATGAAACGTTTTATACAGATCTATTTGATGTGGTGCTAGGTATAAAAGTGAAATCTAAGGAAATTTAAAGCTTTATCAAAAGTGAAAGAAATATTTTAGAATTATATTTAATATTTGTTATAAATTATTCAAATTATTATTTAGATTAATATTCAAATTATTATTAAGATTAATATTCAAATTATTATTCGCATTAATGTTTAGATTAATATTTAAATTATTTAGGACGAAGAATTTAAACCAACTATTGTACTACTAAGTTATAGCAATCCTTACTTTATGTATGTAACTTGTATTGTAATCCATGACCCAAACATCACACGCTCAATTTTTCTTCGAAGATAAAGAACTATTAAGTAAACAAAATGTTAAAAGACAACTTATTATAGCCAACCTAATAAAGGCAGTTTATGGCAACCAATAGACCTATCACCTGCTTACCAATAATGTACAAACTTCTAACATCAGTCATATTAGATAAAGTGTACCAACACTGCGAAAAAAACAATATTATACCAGCCGAGCAGAAAGGATGTATGCGAGATACCCTAGGCTGCAAAGAGCAGTTAACTATTGATGGCTGTTGTCACTAGGTTAGCTAAGACTAAGAAACGGAATCTTAGCATGGCTTTTATTGATTACTGCAAGGCATTTGACAGTGTCCCTCATGACTGGCTGGACGAAGTTCTTAAAATATTTAATATAGCTGAAAGTACTAGAAATCTACTGCAACACCTCATGTCTGAATGGAAAACTAACATTTTTGTTAATGGGAAAAGCTGGGAAGCGTTAACATACGAAGAGGAATTTTTCAAGGCAAAGCGTTCAGTCTTTTGTGGTTTGTCTTGGCATTGGCCCCTCTATCATCTTTCCTTAACGATACTCACAATGGTTTTAAGATCCAGCTAAACCAGGAAAATAGTCGTATATTACACCTAGTTTTTATGGATGATATAAAACTTTATTCCCCGTCTAGTGATAAACTTAAACAATTAATTGATACCGTTAAGTAGTTCAGTGATGACATACATATGATGTGGCTTAGATAAATGCGCTAAAATACATATTTTAAAAGGTCAAATTTCAGAACAACCAAGACAACTTTTGTGTAATGACTTCAGATAGATACAAATATTTAAGAATTGAACAATGCGCCCATATGAACCATGCTTCTCTAAAACAACAATTTACCGAACTGTACCGTAAAAGACTAACTAAACTTTTTAACACCAAGATAACTGGCAAAAATCTGATTCGGGCAATAAATACCTGGGCAATCCCAGCACTAACTTACTCCTTTGGAATTATTAAATATTCAGCTATACTGATCTACAAGAACTAGACAGACTAACTAGGCGATCTCTAACAAAATTCTGTTGTCATCACATTCATTCAGCAGTTAAAGGATTATACCTGTCTAGAAATGATGAAGGACGAGGATTAATTGTGTAAGCAGCAAGAGTTAAACATGAGAAACTATTTCTCCAGAAATAAAAATAGAGACCGACTAACTAAATATATTATTGATTCTGACAAGAAACATACACCGCTTAACCTACAACAGGAAGACATATTTAATATCCCCCAACCTGATAAAGAACAAACATGGAAACTTAAAACTTTACATGGGAAATACCCGACTACTCTTGATAGACCTACTATAAATAGAGAAGACTCTTTAAAATGATTAAAAAAGGCAAATTATTCCCTGAAACAGAAGGACTTTTTGTTGCGATCCAGGATAAAGTAATGAAAACTAGAAATTACGAGAAGCACATCATTAAGGCTGACGTAGTTGATAAATGCAGAAAATGTAATGCCGCTGGTGAAACCATAGAACATATTATATCGGGTTGCCCATTTTTAGCAAACATAATTCAAGTGATAAAAATAATTCATCAACAGTTAGCCTTAAAATATGATTTACTTAAGAATCCACCACCATATTACAAATTAATATAATCCTGATCCAGTTCTCGAGTCTAATACATCCATTCTTTATTGGGATAAAACCATTACTACCGACAAAACTAGTGACATCAATAGACCAGATCTCCTTCTTATCGACACACAATCAGAAACTGCCACTATTATAGAAATTGAAATTTTTCTCACTAACAGCCTAGAGTCGATAGAAATTCATAAAACAGAAAAATATCAAAACTTAGCCATAGAAATAAAAAATTTGTGGAAATTGAAAAAAGTGAAAGTCGTATCAATAGCTTTATCATCAGAGGAAGTAGTACTTAAACATTTAACAAATAACCTGGAATTATTAGGTCTATCCAAAGGTTTGCTAATACCATTACAACGTGCAACAGTTCTCCAAACCTGCCATATAGTACGTAAATTCCTTTCAGTGGAATAGAATGAATTTCCTCTCTACTGACACCTTTTACTAGTTATTTAACAAAGACCAAGAAAAAAAAGTAACAATAATTAATCGACAGTTATAACAGATATTACAAAATTGTATCTTTTGTTTGCCAAAACAACTAATTTGAGTTATTACCAAGAGTTCGCTATCAAACTGTAATCATCAGTTGTAAGTTAAGTACTTCTACGTTTCCTGCTTATATTTCCCGTTATCAAGATAGACATTAGTTTTAGCTTAAATTGTTCATTTGTTGTTTAAATATCATTAAAATCCAAAAAAAAGATACCAATAATATAGGATGTAAAAAGAAAAGTTTTCAAATTAAATAAATAACTGGCGAGGCAATTATAGTAACAACCATTCTTCTCACTGGAAATAACGATGCAAAATTCTTCTTCTTTTTCCCTCAGAGAACATTTGAGGATTAAAACCTCTCTGCGGGAAAACTCAAGTAAAGGTTTTCTCGGTCTTAATGACGCGACAAAGGGGTGAATAACGAGAAACAAAAAAAAGTACGAAAAAGATAAAAGAAAATGGTTAGAAATTGAGGGAATTTGTTTAATTGGTGAACGGACGATTTTTAAGGAAGAAATTTTCCCTTTTCTCTGTAGGGTTAAAAAGTATTTCCTCATCAGAACGTTGAAGAATTAACACTACTCCATTTAGTACGCTTCCGCTAGACCTTGCTGCCTATCTACCCTTCTTCGTCGTAAGAAAGAAGGAAAAAAATTTGCATCCATATTATATAGGTGGGGCGTGAAGAGTTCTTTCTCATCCAGGGCCTAGAGGGGTCCTTTCACAAAGGAAAACCAACTATATTATTAATAAAGGACTTACTCCTTTAGAATCTTTAATAGCTCCTCCTAGAACTAACATCCTACATCTCCTACTTTATCTCCTTACGAAAAAAAAACTTCAATTTTCATTTTAAATTCAGCTTCTCTTGTACGGAAAAGAAAGAAGGAACTTTGTTAAAAAATTCAATATATCTACTTAGTGTTTTTACATTAACCGACAGTGAAGGGGTTGTAACATTTTTAAATACTTCACTTTATGAGAAAGTCCAACTTTCTTGACTTCTTATGAAGATCAAAAAAAGTTTTTCAATACTCCCCCTCCACCCACCAACCTGAAGAAACCTAATCTAAAGATAAAAGCACACATAAAGTACTTACTTGAAAACTGGTATTAAAATTTCTAAACGTTTTTTTTTGTTTTCCTCGTTTATACCGTACGTGCACAATAGGAAAAGTAAATTTTTCACAAAATATCCGAAACCGGAATTCAACTAGAAATCAAA
Source organism: Microvelia longipes (assembly GCA_018340805.1). Taxonomy (NCBI): domain Eukaryota; kingdom Metazoa; phylum Arthropoda; class Insecta; order Hemiptera; family Veliidae; genus Microvelia; species Microvelia longipes. The sequence continues at coordinate 41,854,975 of JACMZG010000022.1, read as the reverse complement.
GGTTGTTTTTACCGCTAGTTAAAGAATTAATTGAAGAATCAACTACCGTCGATACTTTATTTATTTAGATGAAATTGAGCACCAGTGGAGTCGTTCATTATGGGTGAAACAAAAGAGTCTCTCCACAAAAATATTTTATTGGCAAAGCGCTTTCAACCTAACATGAGGCCATCATTAGTGCCTGTACAAACAAGTAAAAAAACTAAAACTAATCAATTAAATAAAACAAAAAAGTAACATAAATACAAAAAAATAAAAAAGATAGCAACAAAATAAATAAATAAATAATAACAACAAAAAATATAGGGGAATAATACGAACATATAATAAACAGATAATTAAATAAACAACAAATAAATAATTAAATAAATAATAAAAAATTACCTTAGAGTAAAGATGAAATTAATAAATCATGAGACAATTAAAATTAAAAACCACACATAACTACTTGTTCCTCTTTATGTATTTATTTATTTTATTTATACAAGATTTGTTTCAAGACATAAAGTCTCATACAAATGAGTTGCCATTGTAACAAATGTTTGACAAAATACAAATTAAAAACTAATTCCTGGTCATATTTAAAACTAAAACCAAAGTTGGAAGACAACATCAAGTAAACACAATGCATTATGAGTAAGTTATATAAGTGAATAGAATTTGAAATTTAATATATTAAAATCATAGAAATATAAAATGATTTTTTTTTAAACTGATACAGAATGGAATACCCTGCACCCTACACTGGTATCTTGATTATACCGTCGATACTTGCTGTTGGAAAGTATCGACCACGAATTATCGATAATTCAAGTATGGCCACTTGAATTATCGATAATTCAAGTATGGCCACTTTTGAATTATCAGTTTTTTAAGAATTTTGAATAATTAATCAATGATTTTAAGACCTGAGTGTTTTTTATCAAGTTATCTGTCTTTAAAGCGTGTATGTGTTTTGCGTATGATACAATGTAGCTTCCAGTAAGTAAATGCTCTCTACAATTGAAACATGGTACAGTCATTAAATTCTTTGAAGGATTTACCCAGAAGATATGCACTAAGATGTGAAATCTCCAAGAAAGAAAAACTTACAATTCTAAAAGAAAACTTTTAATATAACTCGGCGTTTTTCCAATTCATACAAACAATCTATTCCTTTTATTTAACTTTTTTATGTCTGATTTGCATTTTTTCCGTCAGAGGGGTTGGTGTATTTAACCCTACCTAAAGGTTTTATAACCTAAAATAACTTTAACTTCGATTCAAAACATTAAAAAGATACGAAAGAATTTTTCTTTATGATTTGAATCTATTGTATACTTCATTACACCTAAAGATATAAGAATAACGCAAAAGTACAAGAACTAATTTAGAAGAAGTATATTCTTTTTTTGAAACGAAATGTATTGTTTTTTTGTTTTTTTTTTTGTAACGAAGTATTATGTTTTTTTGTAGCGAAGTATATTGTTTTTTTTGTAACGAAGTATATTGTTTTTTTTTTTTTTGTAACGAAGTATACACTTTTCCTCATTTATAACGAAAGTAAGTACTGTTATCATGACAGTATTGTGTTGAAACACAATAAAACTCATGAAAACACACACATGAAACTTTTTAAAAACACATGAAAAGTCCATAGGTTTACTAAGTTGTCTGTCTGCATGTGTGTGTCTGTTACAATCGTAGCTTCCAGTGTATTTATGCTAGAGTGTTGAAACTTGGTTTAAACTTGCTATCCAGAAAATAATTTCTATAAAACGTCATTAATAACTTAGAAAATAATTTCAAAATTCATAAAACGCGTTTTACGACAAATGTTTCGATCGATTTAAAATTTAGCTACACATATATATAGTCACCAGTATATGTTCCAAGTTTTATCTTATTATCAGAAATAGTTCAATTTTTATCAAATAAATTAAACTAGTTCTTTAAAAAAAATGTAATGAAACAAAGAATGGCCCAATGGAGTTGAAATTTTGTACAAATGAACCACATTTAAAGAATTAAGTGCAACAAAAACATGAATACCGACACCCGATAGAAGTGAAGTGTTCTACACCCTGCATTTTCGTTTTCAGGACTATGACGCCGGCCGGCCCCCCTCCTAACTTGACCGAATTTAAGGATAAGTTATAAATTGCATTTTTCTTTACTTCCTATAAATACTCTTTGCTCTATTTCACTTGTTTATGTTATATTTATATGTACATCTAAGAGCCGCCTTCTTAAGGTTAGACCTTATGAAGGTCTAACCTTCTTAAGGTCAGACCTCAAAAATACTAATCATTCTTTTGTAATTTCTTATGTAAATTCTTATATAGCTCAAAAATGCTCCACCAGTGGCTAAAAACTCTATGATATTTAAAAATATGAAAATTTAAGAGAAAGTCTTCTGCATGCATTGCTATCAAAATAAATCTCTTTCCCCCTCTTTAACATTTCCTTAAATTGGAAAGTGTCTTGAACTCAATTACCAGGGGCTTCAACCGTTTTAAATGGGGGACTTGAATCCCCCCTCCCATACCTTTTCTTTTTAACCCCCAGCGGTCCAATCAGGTCCTTTCCCTCTCCCGTGCGCGGCAACTTATCAAGCGAGCATTTTTATAGATTACCCAATTACCCTGTCGGCTTTTTCTCTCCCCCTTCTCCTGTATCGTGGAGAAAAGCTCTTTTCCATCGATTAGCTATTTCTCATCGGAAATTCAAAACTCTCTACATTCAGCTCTTTTTTAAGCAAAAAAATTTATACTTAGGATAAAGTATAGAATTAATTTATAAAAAAATATAATGAAGAATAATCATTATTAAGAAAAAAACCAAGAGTTTCCTTTAGAGAAAAATAGACCAGTTTACTAGTGGAATTTTGTATTGGCCGAAAGAGGAATAGAATGCACTTGGGTGCATCGCGGATACGGGATTGGGTACGGATACGGTGCATTGGGCGGCAATTGTTAATTTGTATGCAGAGTATTTGTTAATTTTGTATAGCAATTGTTAATTTGTTTATGCATATAATATTTGTTAGGATTTTGTTTAAGTATTGTTTTAATTGTTCATGATTTTGTCTCTATAGACGTTTTTATGGGTGCAGTAACTTTTGGATGATTCTTGCATGTGAATAAAACTTAGGAAACCACCTTTTTAATGTCCCAAACACAATGGTTTATGTGTATGACGACATGTAATCACCGTAATGACTGAGCAAATATTTCAAAGTTCTATAAACTTCAAGAAATTATCAGTTCAGGGTGAAATTTATTATTATATACTGCTACGTATGCTAAACATATATTGACGAAGTTAGATACCATTATCTCGGTTAATTCCAATTTTATCGTTTGACATATACGCACCTTTAAATAAACAAATCAAATTTTACAATCGGATATTTGCTAATATCGTAGCTCAATCCCTCTTCAAAAACTTCTATTACGACACCTAAGCACACCAACCAAGTGGACGCTTTGCGGCTACCTGTAGCAAGTTTCCTGTCTAATATAAGTGATTTTTTTATATTATTAAGTTATTATTGTAACTTAATGACGTCATACACATAAACGTTATATATATATATATATATATATATATATATATATATATATATATATATATATATATATATATAACTCTATTCAAAAAGACAAAAATATACATAACAACATAGAAACATAAACAAGAGACGATGCACGATGATTAGATACCAATATATATAAGCACACACACACAGATATATATGCATATATATATATATATTATATATATATATAAAACATTTCTATATGAATTGCTGGTGAGGTGAGTGTTGTGTCGCCACTTGACAGCAACAACTTTGCTTTGAAGACCTTTTAAACTTCCACGCAATGTCAATAAACCTCCATGCAAAGTCTGCAACTTTGCATTCAATTTTTAGCTTGAGTTTCCATAGCCCTGAACTTCTCCGTTTTCATGTGTTTATTGGTAGCTCATCATCGTGTATTGTTCAATTCTTCACTGAATAAATTCTTCTGTATAGTTCATCGAGTAAGAGGAACTTAATATACAAATAAGTATAAAAAAATAATTACTTTTCCAGATTAGGTGACCCCTAAGCCGTCATATGCCCATTGCATACTTTAGATGCAACTTGCATATAATTTATTAACTTACGTAATTTATTGATTGTATCAATTGGTATATTGTAATTTATAAAAATCGGGTACGGGGTACCTCGGAACTTTTCCTCATTACATCGAATTCGCTACGTTCATCCTCCTTCCTTCGGACTCCGCTTCGTTCAACAAAAATCATGGATATACTTGTCGTGTTGAAACGAAACTTAGGGTACTTATTTATTATGTAATAATATACGCTTGTACCAAATTTCAACTCAATTGCACCATTTCCTATTTTTTTAAAAAAAAACGTACACAAGTCATTCAATAGAAATTGAACTAATGCTCATAATGAGATGAAACTTGACACACATGTTAGGATTTGCTTATACATGGTTACATGCGTGCCAAATCTCAATCCGATCGCATTACTTTTTCCGCGTTTTATAATTTTTCGAAATTTTCGCTGTGTCATTATTGTGGGTTAATGACGTCAAAATATTTTTTTTTCCGTATAGCACAACTAAAGCGGTAGACTGATTTTTGTACAAAATTTAACTCTCTAGCATGAATAAACTGGGAGCTACGATGATAACAGACACACACACACATACAGACAGACAACTTTAGGACAAAACAAACAAAAACACTATGAGGCCTTAAAAACGCTTGAAACGGATAATTTCGGTTTCATCCCTGTTTAGAATTTTTTTTGCAAACACAATACTTTTCCCATATACCTACGGTATAAACGAGGAAAAGTAAAAAAAACATACATTTGATACTAAAATTCCCCCCCCCCCCCCCTTCACTTTTTCCATGCAATCATTTTTACTCGTAATTTCTATTAACATTCTCTAGAATCAAACCATTGCTTTGATAATTGTGCCTAAAAAAAAGTTTCTTCGAAAAAGAAAACAACTTATTTTTAGACTAAGTACTTTGTTTTGAAAGTAAATGATACAGTGTCATGTCTGTTATATGAAGACTTGCGGAGTATCTGACAGATATTAATCGACTTGCCATGAAATGAGAGCATCAGCCCGAGTCATTTTTTCACTGGTAAATTACTCTGGAGTAAAACTACCCCTCTCCCTCCCTCCGACTCGCTTTATTCTAATGCCAATAATTTATCAGCTTATAATAAAGATGTAATACTTAAAAAAAAATGTAAAAAATTAGGTATAAGGTACCTCAGAACATTTATAAACTAATCTCGCGTAGCTACATAAATATTTATATATTATATATATATATATATATAATATATATATATTATATATATATATATATATGTATGTATATAGCTAAGGTATGCGTGTGTGTGTGTATTATGAAATAAATTTTAAATACACGATCAGTTTTTATATCCAGTCGGTCTGCGTTAACCCAAGTTTAAACAGTCTTTCGGCAACGTTTGTGGACGTTCAGTCCACTACGTGGCCTACACAGTCAGACTTTGTGTGCGGACCCAAAAAGCTAAATGTGGAGTCCAATTTTATGTTTATTTATTACATTCATAACTTGTTTAGATAAAGATAAAACAAGAGGCCTATGGCCTCTTTGCCATTCCGTGGGGTCGACGGTCCTTCCTGTGGCTGCTTTGCGACCACATGGTTGTTTTACTAGCAACTCAATTTCCGGCAGCAAGGTTTAAAAATTTACAGACTCACGATGAAAACCACTCTAAACCTCTTAAATGTGCCTGAAAACGCACACAAGTCATTCAATAAAAATGTAACTAATGCTGATAATAAGATAAAACTTGACACATATGTTAGTCTTATACATAGTCATATGCGTGCCAAATCTCAATCTGATCGCATCATTTTTTCGCGTTTTATGATTGTTCGAAATTTTCGGTGAGTCATTATTGCGTGTTAATGATGTCATAAAAAAATATTTTTCAAATAGCACAAATACAGCGGTAGTTTGATTTTTTGTACAAAATTTTAACTCTCTAGCATAAATACACTGGGCGCTACGATGATAACAGACACACACACGCATATACAGACAGACAACTTTGCAAAAACCACTAAGGAGGCCTTAAAAACGCCTGAAACGGATAATTCCAGTTTCATCCCAGTTTCGGATTTTTTTGCAAACACAATATTTTTCCTATATCCCTACGGTATAAATGAAGAAAAGTAAAAACTATAAAATAATAAAATCAATTTCAGTACCAACTTTCATTTCGATCCGATAAAGCGTGCGAAATTCATCGAGTCCCATAAAACCTCTAGGAACAAAATCCCGTATTATGACGTATAATTTACTGTGACAATTTTGTCACAAATTTCAGCCACAATCTTTACTTAGGATTTTTAGGGTCAACACAATACTATTTCTATGTACCTACGGTACTAGACGAGTAAAAGTAAAAACAGAATAGGTTTCACCTGTTTTGGACAAGTCTTCATTGTGTCTATTTCCCCCAAGTACAGTTCCCTCTTCTTTTGTAATATTTACCTTCATGTTATTTATTTATAACTAACACGTTTAACAATGATTATTACAGGTTCTTTAAGCTCGCTAATGTTTCGCTACTTTAACCTCCGCGGACTGAGGTTTCGGTAATTCCAGTGATGAAGGCGTTAACGCTTTACTCGAGGAAGATGAATCAGACGTTAGCCTTTTAAGGATGTAGAACATCATTGATGCACACGTGCTACTTTTGGAGACTATTTTGTTTTCATCACTGACCTTCTTTGGGACATCATTGTCTGAGGACATCGTTTCGCAAAATTTTATAGTACGAGACACGGCTAAAATAGTGTTGAGGCACTAATAAGGTTGGCCTAATTTGGAATTGAGGGCGTGGTGTAACATCCATTGGCTCTCTTGCATTCTTTTCCAACGATTTCAACTTATTTTAGTCGAGTGACGTACTATAGAAATGTATTCGGAGGTTATAATCAGACTTTTTTATGAATGACGGGTGACGTCATATCTGGACTCGGTATAGGCGGTTAACATTGAAAATTCTTTATTTATCCTGCAATGACGTCAATGCCGGACTATAACACGAATAAAAAGTTTTGATTTCATCCATAAAAATCCTTCAATTGAATCCTTATAAACTCTCTATCAGCTTGATCGTCTCGTCCATTGACTTCTTAAACATATATTTAACATCAGCCCAAATGGGTGCGCCGCTTAAAAATCTATTTATTTCCTTTAATATTTAATATGATTTTATATAATATATTTTATTTAAGTATGTCTTTTATACCAAGTTATAGTTATAGCAAAGAAACGGCGACAAAAAAACTGCATAGGTTTCTTAAACCAAGGAATTATCGGCTAGTATAGGTTAGGCTGATACAGAATACTAATTATCGGCTAGTTTAGGTTTGGATGACACAGAATACTAATTATCGGCTAGTAAAGGTTAGGATGATACAGATACTAATTATCGGTAGTATAGGTAGGATGATACAGAATACTAATTATCGCTTGTCTAGGTTTGGATGATACAGAATACTAATTATCGGCTAGTATAGGTTAGGATGATACAGAATACTAATTATCGGCTAGTATATAGGTTGGAATGATACAGAATACTAATTTTGAAACTAGGGACATTGAAGCTTTTATACAGTGACTAGTATCTCTCGAAATCCTTGACGTTTATCCATTCTATATCTGGTATTTTTACTTGAGATATAAGAATCAAGAGTTATTCATACAGCATAAATAAGTATACTATATGCAGTGTTTTGAACATAAATTACGCTATATTCAGTGTTTTGAACATAAATTATGCTGTATGCAGAGTTTTGAACATAAATTGTGCTCTTTGCTGAACCTAATTTAAGCATAAATTATTCCATCCAGTATACGAGCTGTAAGAGTTATTCATACCTGTTGTACTTAAAGCATAAATAAGTACACTATATGTAGTGTTTTAAAAATGAATTATGCTATATACAGTGCTTTGAGCATAAATTGTGCTATATGCTGTGCCTAAATTAAGCATAAATGATTACACCTGCTGTAGACTAAGAAAAGCTCCTTGAGAATTCCACTCAAATACTATCTGTCCAATTATCACTATTCTGGTGGTATTAAGAAACAAGCGAAATTTCCGAGGAAGCCTGTGCCCTATTAATGCAAACTGTGTAGACTGCTTGTTACGATCATAATTAACCCAAGGCTTTAATTCATGATAATCATTTCGTCAACCGTAAACTTTATAATGGAAACTCATGGCTCTTCTTAGTTTTTCCTCAAAAGAAAAAGGAGGTGGAAATGAAATGAGGCATTTTTTGTGTAAAGTACAAATGTACAAACTCTCTCAGTTAAAAGTTTCGGTCCGATTTCTCTTTGAATCCGAAGCGTTCGTTTTCCAACTTTAATTGGAATCGGATCGTCGTCCTGTCGTAGGACGATCTACATCCTTTTTATTGTTCTTTTAAAACTTTTTTTCCTCTCGTACCTAAAGAACTCTCTTTTTCTGCAAAAACCCTTTTTTCTGTTAAGTTTCATCTGAAACTTTTTCTTACCCGTGTTCCTCCTTTTTCTTTTTTCTCCTTAGTAATTAGCGTAAGAAGACACCGCTGTCTGACTGTAAAATAATTAAAACGAGGGAGGGAGTTAGAGAAAAAACGGGGTAAAAAAGAAACCTTCCACTCTCTTATTCTCAAGTCTTCGACAGAGTTTTAAATTGCCCTGGAAAACAGAAAATAAAGAAAATAATTTCAAGAGCTTCGGAAAAGTTCTCGTATTCGTTAAAGTTTCATTTATTTTACTCCACCCACTTTTCTCTTTATTTCTCGCACAAAATTTTGTAAACGAAATTTAAATCTTTTTTTTTTTTGTTGTACCGCCCCGTGATTTTAATTTCTTGTAACAACGAAGGGGTATTAAGGTAAAATTTCATCTCCCCTTTCCTTCTAAAACATCAATAATTATTTTTAGTTGAAACTCTTAATATTTGATCTCATTGTTATTAGTAATTTATTATTTTTCCTTTTTCTTTGTTGATTTAAAGAATTTACTTCTAAACAAGAAATTGAATTATTATTATTTTAAGAATTTCTTTTTAAATTGATTATTAATGCCTTTGTCAGATCATGTTTCATGCTAGTTAATTAAGACTAGAAATATTCTAAAGTAAAAGAGTAAAACAAAGCAGGTGGGGTAAAGATCCAAATGAAGCTCTAATTTTTCGTTTGAATTTTTAGAATTTACTTCTTTATAGAAAACAACATGTTTTCCATCAGAGGTACTATGTTGGCAATACTGATTATGTTTTGTTACCATAGGAGTATAATAATGAGCATAGGAATATAATAACTAGATAAACCCTTTACCCTTTTAAGTAACCTGACTACCTTCGATTGGCGTTAAAAAACAGCAATTCTAAAGAAAGGATATAACATAATTTGATACTACTGAGTTTTGCAAAACATAAATAGTTGACACAATATAATTGTGGGAGAGACACCTAGGAAATGTAACAGCAAAATGCAATGCAACATCTGGGAACTGTTCCATCATTCGACATTCGTCATCATTGATGGCTCGACATAATGTCATGTCCCACTTTGTTTTGTTACGTTTAACTCATCAGGGCGCCGACAGAGCCTGAACTCACTCTGACCTTCAATTAAAATTCCGAAGAATATAATGTGAAATATTTAACAGAGACGAGCGGTGCTCTATTACCGCCTTCATGCTTGGCAAGCAAAACATATATCATTTGATACAACCGAGTTTTTCAAAACATGTATAGTTGACACAATATAACAGTGCGAGAGAAACCTGGGAAATGCAATAAGAATGTCGAATGATGGAGCAGTTCCCAGATTTAGCGTTGCATTTTGCTTGTTAAATTTTCTAGATGTCTCTCGTACAATAACATTATAGGAATATGTATTTTCAATTTTCAAAATCCAAATATATTTTCAAATATTTAAAAATTGCTTGGTTTGTGAATGCTTGTTATCGTAGTTTGAAGAGTCAAAGTGTCTCTAGAGGCGAAGTGTTGACGTTATAAAGAATTCGATTCGCTCATGCACTAAAATTTATAACATGGCTATGAAGTGATATTTTGCAATTTATTATTGCCTCTTTTCACTCATTAATAAGTTTCTAGTGGCCTAAGTGGTCTACCCCCTCTGCTTCTTCATGTAGCCCCGTTCCAGGTAGTAAATCATAATATCATTGTAAAGAGTCCGCAACTTGTCATTTCTTGCCAAACGACGTTCAAGATGTAGCACCCTTTTTGCAGCGGCCAACCGACTATCTCCCAACACCAAAGGTGATTCCCGAAAGAGGAGTTGCACTCAAAAGCGTCCATTTGCCAAACGCTTAAAGGTAGATTCGTAATAAAGTTCGCACTCTTGATCCTCTTTTCTAAGGAGGTTTGGCTGAAACTTAATCTATTTCCCAAAATTGTTTCATAAGGAAATTATTGCTTTTAATTTCGTCCGAAATTGACACGTGAAAGGCATGCACTCTCTGTGGGAGCTTGCCCACTATAGATATTAGAGCTTGCTACTCTTCCTATTAAGCAATAGCCTCATATAGATTTGATTGCAACCGGAGAACCCTTGGGTCCGACTATCGATGGGACAATCATAACATGATCATACCGGGTGCAGTATTCCGGATCTGCTAATTTGTTCCATGTGCTCCCAGTTGTCAAAGAAGCATTGCATAGAAGGGCTCTTGGAAATTCGATCTATCACAAGCGCATCAGTTTTTATTTGCAATGCATCTACCGGCTTAAATATATAATGTGTTATATTTAGTTTTGCCGAGTGTTGTATTACCCAACCCATACACCGACACATTCGTTATGGCGACTGACACAGTTAGCTGTAATAAATGTTCCCTCACTACACGAGTCAAGAAGTACCTTTAGTGGCTGATATTTACCCGTGCAATCTTGTATAAGTGCTCGCATTGTTGCTAGGAGAATGATTCCCTCTTTTGAATTACATTTGTTTTACGCCGCAGCAACAAATGCATTATTTCCTGCCGCCGAGTTGCCCTCATTCTTATCCGTCTAAGCTGGCGGTGCAGTACCGTCTTTAGTTTGATTTGAGGCTCCACCCGAATGGTCATGTCTTCTCCCATTGTGAAGGAGAACATGATGTAGCCTAGAACAAAGTGAGCATCCTGTTCGAGGGCACTGAGGGGAAATGTGATCCGTTTTCAAACATCTCCAACAAAGTTTATTCCTTATCACAATTTGAATCTGATTTGAGACCGCCTTTTTCTTGAAGGCAGCCTCGCTGTCTCATCAGCAGTCATGAATCATCACCAGTACTGTTTTGATATTAAAATAATAGGCATCACATTTAACAGCAGCATCCTCTCATATATCCTCTTCTTCAATGCGTGGAAATGGCTTTGCATTGTAGGAATTGATCTTCTTAATGGCCTCATGAAAACCTTCAAACATGGTCTCTATTTTCTCGGTCAATAGCCTTTAAAAATGCTATACTCATTTTATTATTTCGATTAATTTCAACCTTCACCGCAGTTTTATTAATTTTTTCATTTTCCGGCTATATATTTGTACTTGAAATTTCGCTTCATCTATTACCCCTATGATGAAGAAATATTTAATATGTGTATTATTTAAAACAATTTAAATCCGTATATAAACTAAAGAATCCAATCTGGAAATACCGAAATAAAAACAATATAAAAAAATTAAATTAGTCTCCAAATATTGTTAGAACAAAATAATTACTCTCCGCAAACAAAATATAATTGGCAATAGCCTCAAAAAAATTAGATCGACATATAAAAAATTGAATATCTAAGATAAATTACTGGTAACAAAAAATGAATAAAATAAGTAACCAAAAATATAATTATTCCACTCCAAAATTAAATGAAAAATATTACCAAAATAAAGTCTACAAAATCAATTCGCAATTAAACTATATCGAAATTAACTATATTAAATTTTAAAAATAACTTAAAAAATTTAATTGCTATTACAAAAACAATCTAGGCTTCCAGAAGAAAAACTTAACCAACAAATAAAGAAAAACTTTCAAAGTAAAACCTAACCTATATAACACTCACAAGTTATTGTCCATGAATCACAAAAGAAACTAAGAAAAATAACTAATGCCCGCTCTATCTCTATAATATCCATGAGTTACTTTACGGACATCTTGTAAATCACATCTACTCCCCATAAAAACTCCATGAACCGGGAAATATGAAAACTATTTAACCATAAATCACGCCAACTTCACAGACACTTGTAAAATAAACTTAAATACAACTTTTTAATAATAAATTTAAATATTATTTCCAAATTGGACACGTAATAAGTAAAACTGTCTGACAAGACAAACAAATAATTAAAAACGAACTTCAAATTTTTTCTCGCCTTCCGAACTTTATCTTCATCCGCAATTGTATTAATACCATTCATATTTTAACCAATAATAATTTCATTATAAATTCATACAATAAAAAATAATTTTAATAAAACAAAACCTCAAAAGACTGATTACTTGAATAATAAAACAAATAAGTTGCCGGCGTTACGGGAACAGGCCAATAGGGCAGCCAGCACTTTTCACCGCCGAACTTTGGTGATATTAATCGAAATACACTATTTACATTGAGTCAAATCCATCCCAGGTTCGCAAGGAACATAAAAATGTACCAATTTTGGGTCAATCTACCCGAATTGTAGATGGATGCCAGAACTGGTACCGAGCAACAAGGACTGTAGTAACTAATAAAACTTTTGTTAAGCTTTACCTTGAAATATATGATGCTGATGCCTGCCGAAACCGGTCCGGGGTGGTAAGGCCATAATTCTGGTTCTACCATAAACTATATCAAAAATATGAAATCGCCGCACACGAGTACAAAAAAGGGGGGCGTACATTGTTGGTAACTCTTATTTCTTCTTATTCTTCAGTCAGAAGGGTTTTCCAATGAAGGTTGGCAACAAGACAAGAAACATTAGTTACAGATTCACAAATCGGGGGCATCTAAACTTAGACCCAACTAAATATTATATAAATTGTTACTTTTCCTAATTTATACCGTTTGTAAATAGATAAAGTATTGTGATTTTTGTTTTAATAATAATCAAAGTTGTTCAGGTTATTTTGCCGTTATTACTTTTGTTTCAAAAGTCAACTAATAGGGCACCTCTAGTAATAATAATTTCATGTAATACCTTTATTATTGAATTTAATGGTTACTAAAGAGTTTTAGCAGCGTTTTACAGCGGCTGCAAGGTCTTAAAATGTTAAAGTATCCTGAAAAATCTAAAACTTGACGTGAGAGGGAAATTCTAAAACGATTCTTTTCAACGTGATTTTACGTTCTTAAAATTGTAACACTGGTTATTCTGTCAGATTGGTCATAAGCTCCATCTAACTGAAGCTCTACAAGCGGTTTCCTTAGCAACGAGTAAAAGCACCAGATGTAAATGAAACGCGATTATTTATTGTCTCAAGGATTACACAAGCTTTTCCAAGTGAAAAAGGTTTTTCAGTCTTAGGATTTATCTTTTTAGTATTTTTTTCTTTTCTTCCCTTGTTGGTTTAAAATTTCTTATGTTTCTCTATGCTTTCTACGACAATGTAATTTTAGCGAATTTCCTTTGGGAAAAATCGCTTATGGGATAGGCTTCCGTCAATAGTGGAAATATATATATATATATAATATATATATATATATATATATATATAATATATATATATATTCCGGTTTGCTGAGTCAGCCAAGTTATCAAAAAATCGTTAAAATTCAAGGTTAATATTTTTCGGATTGGGACGCTAATTTTTACGTGGATTGATACGATCACTTTAAGTGACCAAAAAGTGGAATAAATCGTAGTAAATTACCTGAAACCAAAATTATGGTCGATAAAAATAAATTTTGAGTAGGGTTTTCTAGGTAGTTTTGGTTGCTGAATCGATACGACCACTTTAAGTGACCAAAAAGCCGAAAAACTGTGGTCAATACCTGAAAAACATGATATACGGCCGCTAAACAACACATTTTAAGTGAGGAGTCGTTTTCGATGTATTTTGAGCCTGTGAGTAGAATGATAGTTGTCCGGAGTAAGGTACCTGGGTTCGAATAATGGTAGAAACGAGAATTTTTTATCGTTTTACTTCATTACATAAGTAAAAAGTAATACATAAAGTCATTACATAAGACATGGCATGGTAGTCCGCATGTCGGGCGAATTTTTTATGGAATGCGTGTTTCCGTGGTTAACAATCCATTACTTGCTTAAGGATCCGGTTTATGCTTTATAATTTGAGCAGTTACTCAATTGTCAAGCACTGTTCGCAACTCATTTTTTCTTTATTTTTCAAAGAAAATGCGCTAAAACCTTTAAAGAAACCAACTGAGCATTAAAATAGTGCAAATAATGGTGGGCACAGTCAATTTTAGAGGCATAGTTTTGAATAACTAACAACATAATTATGCGCATTACCTTTGAAAAATAAAGAAACAATGAGTTACTTGTAGTGCTTGATAATTAAGTAACTGCTCAAATTATAAAGCATTAACCGGATCCTTAAGCAAGTAATAGATTGTTAAGCACGGAAACACGCATTCCAAAGAAAATTCCGCCCGACTCGCGGACTTATTTAAAATTTTGCCGCGTTAGAATTATTTTGCCTATACTAAAAAATATTATTTTTTTAAATTATATTAAAAGAATTATTTTGCCTTCTTTGGAAAAAAAACGCCAATAAGGTGGCTCGTATGGCGGGTGTTGGACCCGAGAATGTTTCCAAAAGCCGTTTCAGTGGTCCTTAATTACGAAAAATTTTTTCTTTTTAAAATACTGGTGTTAAAAAACAGTATGTTTTTCAAACACGCACACACGGCTGTATAATTGTTTACTAATGTTAAGCTTATAAATATTGCTATTGTTTTGAATTGTGTAAATGAACTTATTTGATACTTTTATATACTCTTGTTTTCTACTTTAGAAAACTAAAGAACTCTTTCATGCAGAAAGAAATCGAATTGAATAATTAAATTAAAACCAATAATAACATTAATTTGATATAAATTAAGAATATTGAAATATATTATTAATTAAAAATAGAAAAAATCTGGCGCGGTGGTCCGCATGTCGTGCGAATTTCCTTTGGATGCGTGTTTCCGTGCTTAGCAACAATCCTGGTTGGAATGATAATTTTTATAGTTTTATTCATTATACAAGTTTACAACTAATAAATAAATAATTCTGGCGCGGTGGTCCGCATGTCGGGCGAATTTCCTTTGGATGCGTGTTTCCGTGCTTAGCAACAATCCTGGTTGGAATGATAATTTTTATAGTTTTATTCATTATACAAGTTTACAACTAATAAATAAATAATTCTGGCGCGGTGGTCCGCATGTCGGGCGAATTTCCTTTGGATGCGTGTTTCCGTGCTTAGCAACAATCCTGGTTGGAATGATAATTTTATAGTTTTATTCATTATACAAGTTTACAACTAATAAATAAATAATTCTGGCGCGGTGGTCCGCATGTCGGGCGCATTTCCCTTGGATGCGTGTTTCCGTGCTTAGCAACAATCTTGGTTGGAATGATAATTTTTATAGTTTTATACATTAAATAAGTTTACTATACAACTAAATAAATAATTCCGGCGTGGTGGTCTGCTGTCGGGCGAATTTAATTTAGAATGCGTGTTTCCGTGCTTAACAACCCATTTCTTGCTTAAGGTTCCGGTTCATGCTTTAGAACTTAAGCAGTTACTCAATTGTCATGCACTGCTCGTAACTCATTTTGTCTGTATTTTTCAAAGGAAATGCGCATAAAACTATGCCTCTAAAATTAGAAATACGCACTATTATTTGCACTAGTTTAAAGCTTAGTCAGTTATCTTGCGGGTTTGCTTGTGCTGATGGGCATATTATTATATACACATTGCTAATGAGCATATTATCAAATATGCATTTCTGAAGGGCACTTTAAAAAACATCCAGTGTTGATGAGCATATTACCAAATAAGTTCAGTGCATACTAGGGGGCAAAATGTTATAATAATAAATAAATAATAACTTTACCCTAACACTAAAATCAAAAATAGAAACCAATTCCATTATTCACAACAATCAAATTCTTAGTAGAAATCCATACTAGTGTATTTTACGATATTTTGTTTATTTCACTTTAATACTATTTTGTATCTTTCATTTTCATATTCTTTATATTTTAATTCCTCAACTTGTTCTTGATAAGTCATTATTTGTTATATTTTTAATTCATCATCATGTCACAAGAATAAGGAAAAACTTTCCCTTCAAGAAATCATCTTTCAGACGTTCACAATAACCAGAGATTTTCTAATATGAAAAGCTCTTTTCCAAAAAAAAGTCATAAAGAAAAGTAACAATCCAAAAAGAGTAAAGAAAGGGAAAAAAATTAAATTTACCCTTCAAAACTTTAAAAAATTAGGGTGACTTCCCCCTTTAATATTTAGTTTAATATCAAGATTCACATGTGCTTTAATAAAATATAATAAAAGATAAAAAAAAATACTTTGAATTTGTACCTGCTTAATCTCAAAACTGGTGTTTCCTATCTAGAGAAAAGTTTCGGGACTTAAAAACGGTTTAAGATGCTTCAAAGCTTCTATACTTTTTTTGTATAAAAACCACTGACTTTAATCTAATTTCAATCCACTTTCCTCGGAGCGCCAAAGCCTGTTTTCTTTAGCCCGGAAAGTTATTGTTATTGGGTCCTCTTCAGTCAGTTTTTATAAGAAAAACTCAGAGCTCCGTGAAAAGCTTTCGCAGAAAAAAACTTAATCTTTTCCATTTTTTCGAGACTTCCCCTTTTTCCACTTTTCTTACAAAAACTCATAAAAATCATAAATGTCAATAAAGTCGGAAAATATTTCAATTAATTGTTAATATTGGTGTTATTTCTTAAATTTTAAGATTTTACGGCTTTAATCTAATATTACAGCAGAAAAGCCTTTGACTTTACGGCCTTGTTTTTCTCGTGTTTTCAACTTATTTTATTCACAACCTAATATTTCCATTTGCCAAGTAATGATTTGATTTACATTTAGTCAGGATACATAGATTACTAAGTATTATTCCTACTCAGAAAACTTCCAGAGATATTGAGTCTAATAAGGCTTTAGTATCCGCGCTTCGATCCCAATCCACATCGGGTATAGATAGATGCATAATAGGGCATAGTTTGTCCGACCCCGTCCGGACAGATTTTTTTTTAAATTTCATAACAAATATTTTCATTTAAGTTGTTAGAATTATTGTTTTTGCTTTCTATATTTTTGTTTGATTCTTGTTTTTCTTGTTTTCCAACTTTTAGAAACAGGAGTTTGGTGATTTAAATTGTTTTATTTGTTAAGCCATGATTCGCGCTTAACCTTTTTGTACAATTGTTTTTACCTTAACATCTCCTTTTTATACAGCAAAAAAGTAAAGACCAATGGACTGTGTTTTTAAGCTTGTATTGAGTGTTCTCTTTGTTCCGTCGATTCATCACAAATGTATGTCTACCGATATTTTGTTTTGAAGGGGGATCCTCCATTGTTACAGTTTGGAATAGCTTTTTCGCAGTCGTAATTTAAATCTATTTCGAATTGATTGTAGCTATAAATTGATACCTCGCGTCAGCACAAAATTAGCGTGAGGACTGAATGAAGGGCATACTATTTTTATCGTTTCAGGTGTTTTAAGGCCTCTTAATTGGTTTTCTCAAATTGTCTGTCTGTATGGGTATGTGTGTGTGTGTCTGTTATCATCATAGCGCCCAGTGTATTTATGCTAGAAAGTTAAAATTTTGAACAAAAATTAGCCTATTGCTGTAGTTGTGCTATTCGGAAAATATTTTTATGACGTCATTAACCCGCAATAATGACAGCAAAAATTTCGAAAAATTATAAAACGCGGAAAAATGATGCGATCAGATTCGGCACGCATGTGACTACGTATAATACTAACATATGTGCTAAGTTTCATCTCATTATCAGCATTAGTTCAATTTTTACAGAATGACTTGTGTACGTTTTTTAAAAAATTGCAAAAAAATGGAAAATGGTCGATTGAGTTAAAATTTTGTAAAAGTATATTCCATTACCTAATAAATATGTTCACTACGTTTTGTTTCAATACGACAAGGATATCCATGATTTTTGTTGGATTATGAAAATTAAGGCGCATCTAGCGTGGTCAGTTCTGTATGGATAACCGCTGAGAATGATAAGGATGCATTTACAATCTGAAGACGAGCGAAGCGAGTCCGAATGCATGTTGCTTTATAAATTTGGGGCATTGTACTTTTAAGGACGAGCGAAGCGAGTCCGAAGCAGGGAGGATCAGCGTAGCGAATCCGATGTAATGAGGAAAAATTCCGAGGTACCCCGTACCCGATTTTTTAAAAGATGTAGGTAAGTATTAGACCTTGGAAAAATTAAAAAGATACCCCTGACGAATTGTTTATTTTTTTACCCCGAAATCTTTACCCAACCTTTTGAGTCAACAGCTATTAAAAAACTTTTCGTCTTTCTTTAAACTCCTTACTATTTTTTTAGTTCTTTTAAAGAGTGGAAATGTAAATAAAGTGTTCGGGAAAATTTTGTGTACAATAAATAACATAATGTATTAAATAACCACATAATTTGGTGATCAAGATACAACCTGAGATGTAACAATACCTCGCATTTTTGTGTGCAGCAATTAACATGAAATGTAAAAGAACCTCATAAATGTAACACTTCACAATTTTGTGTACAATAAATACATGAAGTTTAAAAAAACCTCACAATTTTCAGTTTCATTACACCAACTTTGGCATAAAATGTGTATCTTTCCAAAAATCTTCCTTAGTAAATAGTCTTTAAAAAATCGCAGAAACCATTTCATAAAATTTATTTTTAAAAAAATTAAAAAAAACTTTAAGATATTAAAAATCTTGGACATTTATAAACCATACTCTGATAAAATTAAAAATAAAAAAAAAATATATTTACTAAAAAAAGAATAACTAAAGAAGGAAATGACAATATTTCAGCATTTTTGACTTAAAAAAAGAAAATTCTTACAAGATATAAACATAATCAAGGTAGGATCATTAAGAGAAGTGGTTTCCCTCCCTGTAAGAATCACTTAAATAAACGGGTTGTTTATGACTTGATTTTACTGATGGAAAGGAAGCGCTTTAAGACGTTCTCGTGAATTTACATTATTCTCTTCATCTTGTAAAGAAGCCGTCTTAGCAGTTCATTAAAATTTATCATGTTGGAGATGAATCTAAAGGGAAGGAAGAATATGAAAAAGGTTTTTTGTATTTCGTAAAGAAGAACTTACTCCTATCCCTTTTTCTATTATCATTATAAATTCTGGTACTAACTTTCGAGTGAAATGGAGATGAAACTGATTTCTTTTGTTAGATTCTTATTTAGTTGAAGGATTTTTGGTTATATGAGGGGATTTAGCTTTACTATTGTTATTAGATAATTTTCTTTAAGAAAGGAAGATCCGGGGAATGTTGGGAGTTCCGGTCACTTGGTGGGGGGGGGGGTTTCTTTTGTCTTACCCAAAACTGAGGGGACGATAGAAACGTGAACCCTTCCAGTAATTATATTTATAACATCCCTAGTCAAGTACCCTACCAGTACATCAAGGTACCCATAAATAACCCTTCCTTCCTTAAATTTCTTAAAAGGGTACCAACCTCCTTAACCTGTATCACCCCTTTTCTTAACTTCCTGCATTTCTACTTAAAATTTACATACTAAAATATGGACAGTTTTCTACACACTTAAATATGCAAACGTATCGTACTTAAATATGCACCAACTTTAAAATGATAAACACTGAACTATTTTTCAAAATCCATCCTATAAAATTACAATATAAATAGATCACAACTATTCACACATAAATTACACTTAATAACTTATCTCCAATAACCTTATTTTTGCTACCTAACTTACTCCACCCAGGATAAGCATCAATTCTTCTCAACAAATATTTTTTAAGTTCACACATAAATTCGAATAAATTAATATAAACTTAATTCCTATAATTTTTTTCACACAATCACAAAGTACCATATAGGGGTAGTAATAATATTTATTTGTTCAAGTATTTTGTCTACCCGCTAACTTACTTTTTAAGTATATCGGCTAATCAACAATACTTATGCAACTACAAAAGAATAAATAAAAATGTTGTTAAGAATAATAATAAAGGTTGTTTAATTTGCAATTTAAATATGTAAGATGGTGTAAGAAACTGACAAAAACGATTTTAAATAATCATTTTTCAACTCAAATTTTTATTCCGGTAGATTTTGAAAACCACAGTTTTAGATTGCAGTGTTTCTATGCATTTGATTGTAATGGAATTCAGTCAGTTTGTTGCTACTTCTGGAGGTTTGAACTTCCAAAGCAATTTTACTTTTTAGTTTAGAATAAGTTTATGTCAGTGCAACAGCACATAGTTCATATTAGTATGATTTTAACTTTAAATTTATTAAAAATCTCGGGTATTGGGCACCTCGGAACTCGCCACATCAGGTTTGCTACGCTCATTCTCCTTACTTCGGACTCGCATCGCTCGTTCTCAGGATATAAAAGTCACCAAATATACTGCAGCATATCTTTGTAACATATACTGCAGTAAATACATTCGTTCTATTGCCTGCGGTTATCTATACAGGCTTTGACCTCGCTCATTGCTGTTGATATGGTTTGATTATGGTTTTGTTGGATCATAAAAGTTAAACAGCAATGAGCGAGGTCAAAGCCTGTATAGATAACCGCAGGCAATAAAACGAATCTATACAGGCTTTGACCTCGCTCATTGCTGTTTAACTTTTTGATCCACAAAACCATATCTAACCATATCAAACCATCGATATAATAGCCGTATTGAAACAAAACTTATTATACTTATTCATTGCAAGAAAGGTTATACCCAATGTCAACTCAATTTAATTATTTTCCGATTTTTAATTTATTTGAAAATTATTTATTTGATTTTATAGAAAATAATATTACTTTCAGTTTGATTTTATAGAAAACTAGCAAGGATACCCGTGCATCGCACGGGCGTTAAAGAAGAAATAAATTTTTTTTTATACAATTTCTTTTATCTGCTTATAGTACTACATAGCCAGTAAATCAGTGCACCCTCTAAATATACTATACTAAATCTAATCAAAATCAAGTAAACTAATAACTTATGCCCCTGTCCACCACAATTTTCTTTTATCTACTTATAGTACTACATAGCCAGTAAATCAGTCCACCCTTTAAATATACTATACTAAATCTAATCAAAATCATGTAAACTAATAACTTATGCCCTGTCCACCACAATTTTCTTTATCTGCTTATAGTACTACATAGCCAGTAAATCAGTGCACCCTCTAAATAGTCTTTATTCTAAATGTAATTAAAATGAAGTAAACTAATAATTTATGCCCCTGTGCATAATTATTCCCATTTGTCTGCTTATAGCACTACATAGCCTGTAAATCAGTGCATCTACAAATTAGTTTTTATACCAAGTTTTAACAAAATCACTGGAATCCGTGTTTGTTAAGTCAGTAAAATGATAAATTTTACTTATGCCCCTTGCACCACAATTTTCTTTTATCTGCTTATAGTACTACATAGGCCGGTAAATCAGTGCAACCTTTAAAATATACTATACTAAATCTAATCAAATCATGTAAACTAATAACTTATGCCCCTGTAACCACAATTTTCTTTTATCTGCTTATAGTACTACATAGCCAGTAAATCAGTGGCACCCTCTAAATATACTATACTAAATCTAATCAAAATCAAGTAAACTAATACTTATGCCCCTGGCACCACAATTTTCTTTTATCTGCTTATAGTACTACATAGCCAGTAAATCAGTGCACCCTCTAAATATACTATACTAAATCTAATCAAAATCAAGTAAACTATACTTATGCCCTGTGCACCAATTTTCTTTTATCTACTTATAGTACTACATAGCCAGTAAATCAGTGCACCTCTAAATATACTATACTAAATCTAATCAAAATCAAGTAAACTAATACTTATGCCCCTGTCCACCAAAATTTTCTTTTATCTACTTATAGTACTACATAGCCAGTAAATCAGTGCACCCTCTAAATATACTATACTAAATCTAATCAAAATCAAGTAAACTAATAACTTATGCCCTGTGCACCACAATTTTCTTTATCTGCTTATAGTACTACATAGCCAGTAAATCAGTGCACCCTCTAAATATACTATATACTAAATCTAATCAAAATCAAGTAAACTAATAACTTATGCCCTGTCACCACAATTTCTTTTATCTGCTTATAGTACTACAAGCCAGTAAATCAGTCCACCCTCTAAATATACTATACTAAATCTAATCAAAATCAAGTAAACTAATACTTATGCCCTGTGCACCACAATTTCTTTTATCTGCTTATAGTACTACATAGCCAGTAAATCAGTCCACCCTAAAATACTATACTAAATCTAATCAAAATCAAGTAAACTAATACTTATGCCCTGTGCACCACAATTTTCTTTTATCTGCTTATAGTACTACTAGCAGTAAATCAGTCCACCCTCTAAATATCTATACTAAATCTAATCAAATCAGTAAACTAATAACTTATGCCCTGTCCACCACAATTTTCTTTTATCTGCTTATAGTACTACATAGCCAGTAAATCAGTCCACCCTCTAAATATACTATACTAAATCTAATCAAAATCAAGTAAACTAATTACTTATGCCCTGTGCACCACAATTTTCTTTTATCTGCTTATAGTACTACATAGCCAGTAAATCAGTCCACCCTCTAAATATACTATACTAATCTAATCAAAATCAAGTAAACTAATAACTTATGCCCCTGTGCACCAACAATTTTTTTTATCTGCTTATAGTACTACATAGCCAGTAAATCAGTCCACCCTCAAATATACTATACTAAATCTAATCAAAATCAAGTAAACTAATACTTATGCCCCTGTGCACCACAATTTTTTTATCTGCTTATAGTACTACATAGCCAGTAAATCAGTCCACCTTTAAATATACTATACTAAATCTAATCAAAATCAAGTAAACTAATAACTTATGCCCCTGTCCACCACAATTTTCTTTTATCTGCTTATAGTACTACATAGCCAGTAAATCAGTCCACCCTATAAATATACTATACTAAATCTAATCAAAATCAAGTAAACTAATAACTTATGCCCCTGTCCACCACAATTTTTTTTATCTGCTTATAGTACTACATAGCCAGTAAATCAGTGCACCTCTAAATATACTATACTAAATCTAATCAAAATCAAGTAAACTAATACTTATGCCCCTGTCCACCACAATTTTCTTTTATCTACTTATAGTACTAATAGCCAGTAAATCAGTGCACCCTCTAAAATATACTATACTAAATCTAATCAAAATCAAGTAAACTAATCACTTATGCCCCTGTCCACCACAATTTTCTTTTATCTACTTATAGTACTACATAGCCAGTAAATCAGTGCACCCTCTAAATATACTATACTAAATCTAATCAAAATCAAGTAAACTAATCACTTATCCTTTGTGCACCACAATTTTCTTTATCTGCTTTATAGTACTACATAGCAAGTAAATAGTGCACCCTCTAAATCAGCGTTTCCCAACCTTTTCAGTACTGCGACCCTATAATTTGCTTTTCTTAAGTTTGGCGACCCAAATGGGTTTATTTTGCATAACCTGAAAATTGCAGGCGTTTTTATTTATTGCCGAACTAGTTATGGCCCTACAGACATCGTCAATCATAATTTTCATGAGGTTTTTATACCTAATAGAAAACTACAAACTAATTGGAGTTCAAAAGAAGTCTATTATTATATAATAGCAATAAAATATAAAAATAAAAAAATTTAAATTAATATAAAATGAGCATTTATTATTTAAAGAAAAAATCAAATAATGATTATAGTAAGCAACAAAAAGAATAAAAAATAAAATATGTATCATATCAATGACTAATTTGTTTGCTGTTGGTTTACCACTCATAAGTCAAGTTCTTGTTTTGTTATTCATTTCACTACTTCAATTAAAACGCAAACTACTAAAATAATAAACTGATGAAACAATTATAATTAAAAACTTGTACGCGATATTAAACTACGTTGATGTTTTACGTTGGAACCAAATTCACATATATTGAACAAATAATTTTAATTATCCGAACCTTTAAAGAAGTAGTAAGAAACTGTTAAACACAGTATTATTAGGTTTAACAATTCATCAAAGTTAGCAAGAATTAGATAAAGGCGGGTGCCTCTGTCGGAAAAGGACTTCTAAGAAATGTTTTTGGCTGCGGCTTCTTTTGGTTATCGCATGTTTAAGTATTATCAATTTCTAAAAATAATATCTGTTTAGCAAATCTGTTATTTGCTTATAATAATCTTTTTACATAAATTTTTGTCATTTTTGGGTAGTTGATAATAAAAAAATTGCGACCCAAAAAATTTCGTTCGCGACCCAATTTGGGTCGCGACCCAAGGGTTGGGAAGGGCTGCTCCTAAATATACTATCTAAATCTAATCAAAAATCAAGTAAACTAATCACTTATGCCCCTGTCCACCAACAATTTTCTTTTATCTACTTATAGTACTACATAGCCAGTAAATCAGTGCACCCTCTAAATATACTATACCTAAATCTAATCAAAATCAAGTAAACTAATCACTTATGCCTTTGTGCAACAATTTCTTTTATCTGCTTATAGTACCTACATAGCCAGTAAATCAGTGCACCCTCTAAATACTATACTAAATCTAATCAAAATCAAGTAAACTAATAACTTATGCCCCTGTGCACCACAATTTTCTTTTATCTGCTTATAGTACTACATAGCCAGTAATCAGTCCACCTCTAAATAGTCTCTATACTAAATCTAATCAAATCAGTAAACTAATAACTTATGCCCCTGTGAACCACAATTTTCTTTTATCTGCTTATAGTACTACATAGCCAGTAAATCAGTCCACCCTCTAAATATACTATACTAAATCTAATCAAAATCAAGTAAACTAATTACTTATGCCTGTGCACCACAATTTTTTTTATCTGCTTATAGTACTACATAGCCAGTAAATCAGTCCACCCTCTAAATATACTATACTAAATCTAATCAAAATCAAGTAAACTAATAACTTATGCCCTGTGCACCACAATTTTTTTTATCTGCTTATAGTACTACATAGCCAGTAAATCAGTCCACCCTCAAATATACTATACTAAATCTAAAATCAAGTAAACTAATAACTTATGCCCTGTGCACCACAATTTTTTTTATCTGCTTATAGTACTACATAGCCAGTAAATCAGTCCACCCTTAAATATACTATACTAAATCTAATCAAAATCAAGTAAACTAATAACTTATGCCCCTGTCCACCACAATTTTCTTTTATCTGCTTTAGTACTACATAGCCAGTAAATCAGTCCACCCTCTAAATATACTATACTAAATCTAATCAAAATCAAGTAAACTAATAACTTATGCCCCTGTCCACAATTTTTTTATCTGCTTATAGTACTACATAGCCAGTAAATCAGTCCACCCTTCAAATAACAATACTAAATCTAATCAAAATCAAGTAAACTAATAACTTATGCCCCTGTCCACCACAATTTTCTTTTATCTACTTATAGTACTACATAGCCAGTAAATCAGTGCACCCTCTAAATATACTATACTAAATCTAACCAAATCAAGTAAACTAATCACTTATGCCCTGTGCACCACAATTTTCATTTATCTGCTTATAGTACTACAGAGCCAGTAAATCAGTACACCCTATAAATATACTATACTAAATCTAATCAAAATCAAGTAAACTAATACTTATGCCCTGTCCACCACATTTTCTTTATCTGCTTATAGTACTACATAGCCAGTAAATCAGTGCACCCTCTAAATAGTCTTTATTCTAAATGTAATTTAAAAACTAATAATTTATGCCCCTGTGCATAATTATTCCCATTTGTCTGCTTATAGCACTACATAGCCTGTAAATCAGTGCATCTACAAATTAGTTTTTATACCAAGTTTTAACAAAATCACTGGAAATCCGTGTTTGTTAAGTCAGTAAAATGATAAAATTTACAAAACAAATCTGAAGTCTTTTAAAGTTATTTTAACTACACTTAAAGATTTTGAGACTCGTACAATTATTATTCCTATCCGTAAGTTACTTATAGACATAATTTTATATACTTATTCCGAGGCCATTGTCAGTTATATTCATTACTTTATTTAAAATTATTTACTGTCCTAAAAAGCTTATTATAGCTCTAAAATCAAAATTTTTAGCATCAAAATATTGTAAACGTACTGCTCTAAAATAATAGCTCTAGACATGCATGATATTATGCTCTCCAAAAAGGCTATGATTTTTTAAAAATTTTGATGCCCCTGTAGACCACTTTAGATGCCCCTAATCATCTTAAGACTCGGCTCAAACCTTCCCATCACTGTGGATTAATTTTGTAAAAAACTTTCGTGAAATTCGTCCAGTCGTTCTCGAATTTAGAGGAACATCGGTAGCGACATTTGAATTTTATTTATATAGATAAGATTACTTTTAGTTTGATGTTATAGAAAATAATATTACTTTTAGTTTGATGTTATAGAAAATAGATTACTTTTAGTTTGAGTTATAGAAAATAATATTACTTTTAGTTTGATGTTATAGAAAATAAGATTATTTTCAGTTTGTATTGAGTTTTTTATAGAAAATAAGATTACTTTTAGTTTGATTTTATAGAAATAAGATTATTTTAGTTTGATTTTATAGAAATAAGATTACTTTCAGTTTGATTTTATAGAAAATAAGATTACTTTCAGTTTGATTTATTTAAGAGGATTTTATAAAAAATAATATTACTTTTAGTTTGATTTTATAGAAAATAAGATTACTTTCAGTTTGATTTTATAGAAAATAAGATTATTTTCAGTTTGATTTTATAGAAAATAAGATTATTTTCAGTTTGATTTTATAGAAAATAAGATTATTTTCAGTTAGATTTTATAGAAAATAAGATTATTTTCAGTTTGATTTTATAGAAAATAAGGTTATTTTCAGTTTGATTTTATAGAAAAAAAATTATTTTCAGTTTGATTTTATAGAAAATAATTACTTTCAGTTTGATTTTATAGAAATAAGATTACTTTTAGTTTGATGTTATAGAAAATAATATTACTTTTAGTTTGATGTTATAGAAAATAAGATTACTTTTAGTTTGATGTTATAGAAAATAATATTACTTTAGTTTGATGTTATAGAAAATAGATTATTTTCAGTTTGATTTTATAGAAAATTTACTTTTAGTTTGATTTTATAGAAAATAAGATTACCCTTTTAGTTTGATTTTATAGAAAATAATATTACTTTCAGTTTGATTTTATAGAAAATAAGATTACTTTCAGTTTGATTTTATAGAAATTAAGATTATTTTCAGTTTGATTTGATAAAAAATAATATTACTTTTAGTTTGATGTTATAGAAAATAATATTACTTTTAGTTTGATGTTATAGAAATAAGATTATTTTCAGTTTGATTTTATAAGAAAATAAGATTACTTTTAGTTTGATTTTATAGAAAATAAGATTACTTTAGTTTGATTTTATAGAAAATAAGTTATTTTAGTTTGACCTTATAGAAAATAAGGTTTATTTTCAGTTTGATTTTATAGAAATAAGATTATTTTTCAGTTTGATTTTATAGAAAATAAGATTAATTTTCAGTTTGATTTATAGAAAATAAGATTATTTTCAGTTTGATTTTATAGAAAATAAAATTAATTTCAGTTTGATTTTATAGAAAATAAGATTACTTTTAGTTTGATTTTATAGAAAATAAGATTACTTTTAGTTTGATTTTATAGAAAATAAGGTTATTTTCAGTTTAATTTTATAGAAAATAAGATTACTTTCAGTTTGATTTTATAGAAAATAAGATTACTTTTAGTTTGATTTTATAGAAAATACGATTACTTTCAAAATAAATAACTAAATAAAATAAATAAATAAGATTATTGAAATAATAGAAAACTGAATTCAATTGTTTTTAATGTTGTTAGTGTAATGTTTTAGTTACATAAAATTATGAAGTCACCAAAACAAGTTAAATTTTAACCTCTTGAGACCTTTTATTAATTAACATTAACTAAACTTAATTTGAACAATTCGATAAAAAATGTTAATTACTAATATTACGGCGTGAGGGGGGGGGGAATCATTAAAATAAAAAAAAATCATCTGTTTGCACAGTTATACCCTTCAGCAGTTACTGTTTAAAGTGTCCTTAGAAAAGTACTTTCATTCGTACTTTAAACTTTTTTTTAGATATTTTCTCAAGTATGAAGCATTAATTTGAAGCTACGAATAAGAGGTTACGTTGAAAAAAAAAGAAAGAATTCTTAATTTCTAAAGAAAACAAACCTTCTGAAGTTTTTATCCTGACCGTACTTTTCCAAACCTTACCGCCCAACTTGAAGAACGAGAAATTTTATATAAAAAAAAAACGTACCGCCTAACTTGAAATAATATAAAAATAAAACAAATATACACTGTTCTAAAAAAAACTTATAATGATTATTTACAAAAAGAAATATTTAAAAAGGGAAGAAAAAACTTAATAATTCTAAAAAAAAACTTTTTCCTAATTATTCCAAAGAATAAATAGAATAAGGGTGTGTGGATTTTTAATTAATTGTTCAATTTCTACTGGGGGTCCTAATTTTATTATTGTTATTTTTACTTATAATAAGGGATATTTTGTCGCAGCGCTTAATTATTTGTTTGTCTTGGAACAATTTTTACTCCCCTTTCGGTTATTTTTAATAAGAATATTAAAAAATTAGCATTATTGTTTGTTTAAATTATCAATTATTATGTAATAATTTTTAATTGTAAAGGGTACTTAAGGGTCTATAAGCGTTTAAAGAATATAATCAAATTATTTGCGTTGTCTTTTAAAGGTCCAAGTTTAAAGAGCAAAAGCAATATCAACTAAAAAGGATATCGTCTCATGCCTTCAGAGTCGAGGATGTCATGCTAAGTTCACCCCTCTTAATTTGTGGCAAAATTAAAAAAATTAGTCGTTAAAAAATTAGCAAACCTGCTCCGCTTCAATTGAAGTAGCATTGGTTGACCTTAAATGTAAGAAGATATCCTTAAATTTGACTTTCAGACACCTCTTATAGCAAATTCTTAGTAGAATTTTTAAAATATATTTTGTAATTTTATTCATTTTTTCACATTGACCTGTTAAAATTATGTTCAATGATTTTGGTTTTAGCTAGTAGTATATGGGGGAGTGGTAGTAACTACCAGGCAAGTAGGCCACGTCGTTGGGCCCTTTTTGCCAGCTCTCTGAGAGATAGTGTTCTATTCCTTTTGATTTTAAGTGTAGGAAATTTTAATAAAAAAGGACTGATGTCTTCATTAATTCAATTGATATTAGAAAACATATGAAAGCTAAACGTTTTGCAGAGTGAAACTCTACATCAGTAGAGTACATGAGTAGTAGCATGTTATTAGTACAATGTTATTTTTTCTGTAAATCTGGTTAAGGTTTTGGTATAGCTATAAATTTTGTTTTATAATTTCAAATGTATTTTATTATTAATACTTAGTTATTTTGGTGCTGGAATAGTCTGAGTTATTTGCTACTAAAGATGATGCAGTTTCAATCTGCAAAACGTTTAGTTTGCATATGTTTTCTATATCTTTTTTAAGGACTCCAGTTTTCAATAAGTTATTTTAATATAAATAATTAATTATAAATTAAAAGCATTAAATAGAAATCAAATAGCAAAATGAAATTTTTGTCAGTTGTAAAAGCCTAGCCGAACTGAAGAAGTTTTTTGGGCATTGGTTTACTTGGACCATACAGCCATGCCATAGTTTTTAACTTAATAACATCTCCTCTAGAGCAGATTGTAGGATTAGGATGAAACTTTACGAATTTACCTGTAACTTATCAAATTTTATTAGTTTAAAAATTTCATCTATTTAGGCTCGAATATGTTGAAATTGGACTTAAATAATGCAAAAAAAAACCATGGAGTTTTTGTGAAAAATTTTCTTCTAACGTTATTATATAATTGAAACTTCTTAGATTTTTGTCTTGTTATTTAAAACCAGATATATTTCCTTTTTTTGCCTTTTTTAAAGAACATTAATCTAATTAGAATCACTGTTGAAGTATCGATTTGCTCCCATAAATTCTCTTTTGCTGTTTCATTTTATTTTACACTTCAAGGTAGGCGGTATGTTCAATATTTTTCTTATTCTTCTCTGAAGACTCTCATTAAGGGTTCGTATTGATCTTTACATACAAATGTTTTCTTTCTCTAACTCATTCTAATTTTATTCTTTTTATTTCGGTATTTCTTTTTTTTTCTTGAGGGGTCTAATCTAATTACTTTTTACATCCCTATACAGCGACACTTACCCTCCCTCCCTTATTTTTATCTTACGTTCGCTTTCTTGTTTAGTTCTTTTAATGGCTCTTAGAGAGGGAATTTTTTTCAAGAATGAAAATTTTTCTGTACTTTTAAGTGGGTTTCTTTTTTTAAAAAAAATACAATGCTTATATGGATTTTTTTATAATCTATTCAAGTATTTCTTTTGTTAATTTGATTTTAAAAAGATAAAGAAATAAATAAGCTCTATATTTATTAAAAACTTATTATGCCAGGTCTCTAGATTATAAATTAACTAATAATAGAAACCATAAATTAATGGTCGATTTAATAAAAGAATATATTTCAGATTTCGTTTTGTGTCAACCTTAGTTTATGCATCCTATAATGAAATAATGAAATCCAAATATATTTGCAACCATATTTATAACAATTAACAACACATGAGTTGAAACCTAGCTCACAAAAAATATTGTTTAAACAAACAAACAAAAATACCATGGGTTAATCGAAGCCAATTTATTTCTAATGGCTATCAGTGAAATCTCATGAGATGTTCAAATATAACATTCCACACATGATTCATGATAACATTTTGCGACTATGCCATAGCCTAAAACTTCATACGACTAATAATAAATCATGAATATTACAAAAGAAAATCTATATAAGAATATGAGACTACATAGATAAAAGAATATTATAAATTGTTATATTATCAACTCAGCAATGTCATAGAAGGTTTAATCTTTAGGTTGCAGGTACTAGTTATGCCTTAAGTAAATATTACGAATTTTATGTTTAGTTAAAATTTACAATTAAGATAACATAATACATATTTTGAGCTGTAAAGTCATATGTTATTGAATTTAATTTTTTTTTTTTTTTTTTTTTTTTATAAAACCGGCCTCTCCTTATTCATAGTTTTAAGTTTATAGAACTCACACATTTTTAAGGATATTAAAAAAATACTGCGTTTAGTTCTACAATTAATTAATAAAAGCTATGGTTACAAAAATACTGACTTTAGTTCTACAATTAATTAATAAAAGATATGGTTACAAAAATGCTGACTTAAGTTCTACAATTAAATAATGAAAGCTATAGTTACAAAAATATTGCATTTAGTTCTACAATTAAATAATGAAAGCTATAGTTACAAAAATACTGACTTTAGTTCTACAATTAAATAATGAAAGCTATAGTTACAAAAATATTGCATTTAGTTCTACAATTAAATAATGAAAGCTATAGTTACAAAAATACTGACTTTAGTTCTGCAATTAATTAATAAAAGCTCTACTTAAAAGAAATTAACTTTAATTCTACAATTAATTAGTAAAAGCTCTACTTACAAAAATTCTTACTTTAGTTCTAATATTAATTAATAAAGTTCTAACTCTTAATGCTTGTACCGATAATGTTTGTAAAATTTTAATTAAGTTTTGTAAAAACCCCTAGCGTTTATTGATTTGTTTCTGTATTTATACTTTGTAATACATTTTACAAACTTTGTAAAATTGTTTTAAAAAACTGATGATCAATTTGAAATTTATTTCTTGGTCTATATTATATTAAATTTCGTATTAAAATTTCAGACCCATTTTTAAAATGTTTATACAAATCATTGTTAGTTGTAAATTGACCATTTTTCTTATTCTTTATTGTGTAAAATAATATTACAAACTTATTGTAATTTATTTTAAATCTATTGTCAGTTTGAAATTGGAATGAAATAGTAACTTATTTCATAGTTAATATTACAAACTTATTATTAAAAATCTATAATCAGTTTGAAATTGGTCTTATTTTTTAAGGTCCTTATTATTTGATATACTATTACAAACTTACTATTAAAAAATCTATAGTCAGTTTGAAATTGGTCTTATTTCATAGTCCTTATTATTTAATATATTATTACAAACTTATTATTAAAAATCTATAGTCAGTTTGAAATTGGTCTTATGTCATAGTCCAAGGTGGGGTTTTTCTTTAGGTGGGGTTGGTTGTGTTTGTCATGGTCTTGTGTTATGTCCAGTTTGAGTTGGTCTTATGTGTAGTTGTAATATACTATTACAAACTTACTATTAAAAATCTATAGTCAGTTTAAAATTGGTCTTATTTCATAGTCCTTATTATTTAATATATTATTACAAACTTATTATTAAAAATCTATAGTCAGTTTAAAATTGGTCTTATTTCATAGTCTTTATTATGTAATATACTATTACGAACTTATTATTAAAAAAAATAATAGTCACTTGACGGTCATATTTCTTGATTTATATTTTGCAATACAAATTTACCAAATATTTCCAAAATATTAGAAGAGAAGCCAAAAATTGAATCTTATATTTCTTACCATCTAAAAATCAAAATACGAAAAAACAAGTCAAAAAAGCAGAGCAATCAATTTTAAACAAGTTATTTTATTGGTGAAGCCCTACAAAGTTTTCAAAACTTCCAATAAAGAAAAATTGACAAGGTTTTTCTAGAAGAAAATCAACTTAAAATTTCTCATCTCCTTAAAATCCCGGCTAAAATATACATTTTCTTAACACTTTTTTCAAAGAAAACCCATCTTTAGAGAATCTGAGGAGTCGAACGCTCAATTAATGGAATATTTTTACAGAAAAATACAAAATAAAGGTTGGTGGGCTTTTTTGAGTCACGTTTTCTCTTAGTCCAAATTCTCATTACAAACTGGAAGGTTATTTCTTCGTTTTCTCGTTCCACTTTTTCTCATTCCACTTTTTCTTACCACCTTTTAAAGACTCAATATTTAACTTCTTCTTATTCGTTGTAAAAGAGTTTCCAGTGAGTTTTTCTTTCTCCTATATACTTGAATTTCAACTTCATTTTCCTCCAAAAAGGGTCCTGCTGTTTTTCTTTCTCTTTTTCCTTTAAAAAAAAAGTCCTTTTATTTTCTTTTTAAACTTTTTCTTGAAGCTTTTCCGTTCGACTGAAATGGAAAAAGGGATAAAATAAACAGTGCCAATACATTTCAAGCTTAAAAAGCACGAGGGCGTGGTCCTTCACTTTTCCACAACGTTTCTTCTTCCAACTATTTTCCTACCAAATCTCAGAAAACTCGGAAAACCCTCCTTACAATCTTTTCAAACACTCCATCAAGACAAATTACTTCTGATTCCAATGACATAAATTTTTTGTCGAATTCTTATACATCTGAATAAATCTTAGTATCAGACCTTCTCAGACATATTCAAAACCAGACTCTATTCACCAAATATTTAAAATGAGAATCATTTACACAAAATTATTAAGCAAGTACTTAAAACACAAAAACACAAATCTATTATATTTAATATCAGGTCTCAACAGTTATTATATTGCATTAAGTACATTTTAGTTAAGATAGGACATGAATAAAAATAATTAATAAAAAGTAATACTTTAATTACTAAAATAAAAAAAAAAATCATATAAAAAATATTTAAAATAAAAATAAGATAAACTAGAAATGTAATGAAGATAAAATACTTAAAAACCAACAAATGGTTTAATGTCATAGGTCGCTGACAAAAATACAAAAATAGAAATGAATACAAAAAAAGTTAGTAAACAAAAGAGACCCTGAATTTTAAAAATTATTTTGAGGGCTATAGAAATATTATATCGCGTTTTAGAATTTATGTACTTAATTTATTTCTTTACAATTTTTTATTTTATTTAATTTTCATTTAAATTTTATTTATCTTTTTTCTGTTGTTTTATTTATTATTCAGTTGTTATTTGTTTGTATAACATAACTATTGTTTATTTATTTTTATTCATAATTTAATTATTTAGAGACCGACAAAATTTTTCTTCTTCTTCTAATATCTTCTAATATTATTCCCTTTTATATCTTATTGTCAAAGAATCAATCTCTAAGACTTGATGTGTAATAATAAAAAATAATTTTGTATAACGCCATTAACCGGAAATAATGACTGAAAATGTATATAATGCAGAAAAGTTTTTTGGTTAAATTTTGATAATTTAAACATTTATTACGCATTTAGTCATACATAAGACCAACATATGTGCCAAGTTTCATCTCATTATCAGCATTAGTTCAATTTTTAATCGTATGACTTCTATTCGTTTTTTAAAAAAATTAATTGAGTCGAAAATTTAGAACAATCGTATCCGTTTACGTAACAAATAGTTTTGTTCGATAATAAAAGTTAAGCAGCATCTAGCGAGGTCAGATCCTGGATGATTTGCCGGTGGGAATAGAACTAATATATTAAATACTACTCTACTATATTACTAACTAAATATATTAAATACTATATATATTAAAATACTAAATCTAAGATATATGGCAGATATATAACCAAAATTTATAAAAACAACACCTTATTGCATATATGTAAATACAATTAAAATAATTGAAGTGTGAAATTAAATACTGCCCTCCTCGGCACAAGAATATTCTTTTATTCTTTAGTGGAGGGATATACCTCTATGTAAAAATGTATATTAAATCTGTTGTAATGATAAATGAATAAAGGTTTAAAAAAAATATTTAAGGACAAGCGAAGCCAAATCGTGTTGCAGTATAAAGTTAGTGATTGTTATATTCTGAGGACGAGCGAAGCGTGTCTAACATAATGAGGATTTATGTAGCAAAACTAACGTGGTAACGAAAAGTTCCGAGGTCCCCCGTACCCAATTTTTTTAAAAATAAATCAATAATTTTAAACTACGGACTAAATAGAAATAGAGATGGTTGGTTTGTGTAAGGCGTGGATTGTAGGAGGAAACCTTTATCACCAAGGGAAATACTTTTCTTAAATATAACAATAGCTTTCCCTTCACACACTAAGAGGGTGTGACAGTTGAGACAGCTCCTAAAAAAACTTAACAAACTCTCCCTTCCAAGATAAAGAAGGGGAAAAAATTCCAAAAAAGAAAATATGGCCGTTTCTACAGGGAAGCTTAGCAAATCCGAAATATAATTAATTTTCTTGCCCCCTTAGCTTTTGCTTAGTTGTGTAGAGGAGTTCTAAGATATGGGAGGGGGAAAGCACAAGTTTTCTCGACGTTTCTCTTTCTTTTTTATTCTTCGCCATAGAATAAGAACAATCTCATACGTATACTTGTTCTAAACAAGCATAAATGGACTTCATAGAAAAGGAACAAAAAATTAAAAAAATCTTTCCACAATTAAAATTCTTTGATAACAATATTCTGGTGCGGACCTCCGCACTCTAGTTAATGTGTTACCATATTTATTAAATTAATTTATTTACCGGAAATTATGGCTTAGCAAAAGCATAAGCTTCATAAAAAGCAGAGAAATTTGTTGATCGGTTTGAGATTTGACTCACATATACGAGTAGTCGTATATAATATCAAGATATGTGGCCAGTTTCATCTCATTATCAGCACTAGTTCAATTTTTATTCAATGACTACTATAAGTTTTTTTTAAATTGTAAATAATCGAAAAATATTCCAATTGAGTAGTAGTTTAGTCAAAAGAGAGTTCCTTTACGGCAAATATATCTAGTTAATAAAAGTTAAGCAGCATCGAGCGAGGTCAGATCCTGGTTGGTTTACCGTAGGGAATAAAACTAATATATTTACTATCTGAGGACTAGCGAAACGCA
Source organism: Microvelia longipes (assembly GCA_018340805.1). Lineage (NCBI taxonomy): Eukaryota > Metazoa > Arthropoda > Insecta > Hemiptera > Veliidae > Microvelia > Microvelia longipes. The sequence goes on along the minus strand of JACMZG010000022.1, from coordinate 41,818,798 downwards.
TCCAAATCGTGTTGCAGTATAAATTTAGTGATTTTTAAAAATTATTAATAAAAATAAAAATCTCGCTTCGGTCGTTTTCAGAATATAAATTCTGAGAATGAGCGAAGCGAGTCTGAAGTAGTACGGATGAATTTAGTGAATCAAATGTGGTCAGGAAAAGTTACGAGGTACCCCGCACCCTAATTTTTATTGTACAGTCGAATGGAGCTAGATCGAACTTACAACGCCCCAAACTTTGGAACCAAACTATCTTTCCATTCCGGTTTGGTTGGACCTAACGGAAAGCTTGTCAGGCTTGGTCAAATCTGACCAAGCGGTCAGATTTGACCAAGCCTGACATTCCGAGGGCGAGCGAAGCGAGTATAAAATTGTGAGGAAAAATGCCAAGGTACACTGATACCAACTTTTTGCAGAATTATTTCGTCAAAAGTATAATTATAAATAGTACAGTCAATGGAGCATAATGCCTCCGATTTGCTTGCCTATAGATGGAATTACTTGAAAATTTGGAATTAGTCTTATCTCAACCTTAACTTGAAAGGTGACATTGACCCACAGGGTACTTTTTTCCTGGGGGGTGTTGCTACCCCATCTCGAAGGTGGACATTTTTTTGGTCAAAATAACACCAGAAATCGATTAATTGACTTATTTAAAGAAAATAATGTAGTATGAAGTTTTTTCATAAAAGCAATACTTTCCGTTATATTAGCGATTGAAAACGCCGAATTTTCCCAAGTTTTTTAACCATTTTTCGGCAATATCTTAAAAATTAAGCATTTTAGGCATTTGTTTTAACAAGTTAAAATGCCTAAATAAGCATTTTTGATAAAGGGGTGGTTTTCACCCCTTAAAATTAAAAAGCACCCTACGGGCCAATGTCACCTTTGAAAGTAAGGGTAAGATAAGCCTAATTCCAAATTTTCAAGTAAATCGGTTGGTAGGCAAGCAAATCGGAGGTAAGGCTTGATTTTCATCTCCAATGACTGTACTACAACAAATCACTCTACTCATAAGGCGCTAAAGAATATCCGTTACTGTAAAACTAAAACATAAACTTATCATAAAACAACTCTATTAGACCATGAATTACTTAAAGAACATTGGTTTATAAAACTAAACATACTACTAATATTTACTTTTTAAAAAAGACAGCCTAGAGGAAAGTCTTAAGATTAATAATCACTTCAAAGGAACAAAACATACTAAAAACTCGTCGAACTACTTTCTTCGTTTAGGGTTCAAAATTTTATTGTTAGGTAGGTCATGAACAACACTGTTTGGAATTTATAATTAGTCTCGATGCATTAAAAACGATACAGAGAACTGCATCTGCTTGAGTCAGTGAATACAAAAAAATTAATAAAAGAATATAAAAATGAAAACAAAAACTAATCCGAGGAAAAAACAAAAGGGTTGATTGTTTGAAATATAATTGAAAAAACCCGACAGATGTTTTACGGGTGAAACAAAAGATTTTTTTTGTGTTTATTATTGGTAGGCACGTATACGACCGGTGATCCTATTGGATGTCACCTGGAGGGAGTCACCCTTGGGTAATTCTGTAAGTTAAAGGGCGGTCCTTTAGGACACAATGTACCCTTGATAAGTATGCAAGTATGTAGATCGAAAATATCAATCAAAAATTATTATCAGCGTGTCATTTTTTCTTTGAAAGTCTAGATATTCAAATATTACATACGTGAAGTTTTTTGAGTATGCAAACACTGTTCTTGAGGACATCAATTATAAATAAGTTTATTATTATATGATGGGTGAAAAAAATCAAAGTTATACTTCTAATGCTATTAAGTGAAATGTGCTGAATAAGTGAATTCGTACGTTATTGGACAAGCATACACGAGAATTTGAGCGTGGTCAAAGCTGTAATGGAAGCATGGCTTGTCAGAGCCCATGTAAATCAGTGACCCCTCACCAATTTCTCTCAGTAAAGACTGAAAGAATTTATAGGCGATCTAGCGAGCGAAGCGAGCCTTTTTTAATTATGTATTATTATAAATATACGTAATCTAACGAGCGAATATTTAATTGTCTGTCTGTATGTGTGTTTGTCTGTTATCATCGTAGCGCCCAGTGTATTTATACTAGAGGGTTGAAATTGTGTACAAAAATCAGTCCACCGCTGTAGTCATTAACCCACAATAATGAAAATTTCGAAAAATCATAAAACGCCATAAAATGATGCGATCGTATTGAGATTTGGACGCATGTGACTATGTATTAGACTATTATGCGCCAAGTTTCATCTCATTATCAGCATTAGTTCAATTTTTATTGAATGGCTTGTGTACGTTTTTTAAAAAATTGTAAAAAAAAATGGAAAATTGTACATTTGAGTTGAAATTACTGTATATTATTACCTAATAAATAAGTACACTAAATATCGTTTAAATACGACAAGTACACCCACTATTTTTGTTGGATCATAAAAATTAAGAACCATTGAGCGTTGTCAGTGTTACTGTCTGAAGACGAGCGAAGCGAGTCCGAAGGCATTTTGAAGAATAAATTTGGCAAACTGTATTTCTGAGGACGAGCGAAGCGAGTCCGAAGCACAGAAGATGGGCGAAGCGAATCCGGTGTAACCTCCCGAATCCCGGGGTACCTCGGGTACGGGGTAATTTTTTTCATTTATATTTTAGAATACTAGCGTAGTTTCTCTATTTCTTCTATCGAACGAGCGTAGCGAGTCCGTTATTAAATAATGTTATTTGATGTATTCTGACGTGAGTTCTTGATGCAATGCATTACTATTTTTTAATTTGTTTATGGTTATCAAGGTAATTTTATGATTCTTTTCATATCTGGTATTTTGTTATTCATTTATATTTATATTTCATTTATATTTGTATTTTGTATATTAGTAGTTTGATTATTCTCAAAAAAAATCTTTTTTGGAAGTAACTTTATTTAATATTTTGTTTTCATTACTCTTACTACGTCCACACATCGTAATTAACAGGCGATCGTTTTCAATAAACATTAATACGATCCGGTTCTTGCACCGTATTTTACTAAAACATCGTGTTTTTTATTGTGAAGGTTGACTTAGGTTATAAGGCACCGTATTTTACCAAATCATCGTGTCTTTTATTGACTTAGGTTATAAGGAGATTTAAAACAAGAATTATATTTTATTAAATTGAGATTTCGTTGCATAATAATAAATAACACTAAACAAATTATATTTCAAAAGTTTATTATTTATCGTTTTAAAAAACGATAAAATTTAAGTGTAATAATTAATAGTTTGACGATAACATCATATGAAGGTACATATAGCGTATCCGGGATCGATCTAGATTACATCTCCTCTGCATGGTTCTTACAGCGTATATATGTAACCGTATTTAGATATCGTACTTAATACGATCCGCGGATTTAGATTACTGTGTGAACGAACTATCTGTTATACGTTAATATGCTTATTAACCCACAAGATTGATGTTAGGGTGCATATATTTTATTATAATTTTTGCCAAATATTCAAAATCGTCCAGTTAACACGTCATTAAAATTTCGATATTTTTCTTAAACTTCTAAAATAATATCGATCAAAATTTGTTTAAATAAATGCACCTTTTTTTATTTGGAATCGTAACTTACGTTTTGTAAGTTACGATTGTGAGTTATGATTGTAAGTTACAATTGTAAGTTACGATTTAAGTTACGATTGTAAGTTACGATTGTAAGTTATGATTGTAAGTTATGATAGTAAGTTACGATTTGTATTGAGCAATTGTTTACGTTTTGTAAACATTTGCTCAATACAGTTAAAATAAATTTTAATATATCTGATATATGATGATATATTTTAATATATCATTTTAATACATATATTTCTATCCACAGCGAGTATAGACTTTGTTATATAGCAAATGGTCTTAAATCGTACTCAAGATCCTTGCCTAGGTCCTTTATGAAAATCGAGAATTGGATCGACGTGTATTTTTTGATATTTTTATTATTCAAAATACTTTTTGCATTGTTCCCATAAATCTTTGTTTTTTAATTAATGATAATTCTTGATGCGTTCTTCTTGTACAAAAAATTAATCAGGACAAAAATTTTTTTTTCTCTATTAAATTTTTAATCTAGTTGTCTTTTTTCCGACTAACTATGAAAGACGGCAACCCAAGTTTTTCTTTAAAATCAAATTATTTTCTGAAAGGGTACCCCCCCCCCCTGCAGCATTATACTTACATCTTGTTTTTAAATACCCCCCCCCCCCCCTCTCAAGACGTCTCTATGAATTATTTAAAAGTTCTTTTTAATCGACTAAAAACAAGACAAGACTTGATATTTCTTGTACTTCATCTACTCCAGGAGAAGAAAAACTTTGGCTCAAGTTTTTCTGTACGATATAATTAAAAATATGAATAACACAACCCTTTTCCAAAAAACAAATGAAAATTACTAACAAAAGTTTTGGCCAACATTACATCCTAAAAAAGGTGGTGTCCGTCCCTAAAGCATTTCGAAGACTTTTGAAATGATCTTAAACACTTTAAGTGAAATAATCTATGCTAAGAGCTCAAATTTACCAATTATGATAAACTAATTAAACCAAAAATGATATGAAATAAAAATAACAAGAAATAAAATAAAGAAATTCTTCCTTCTCTAGAAGTAAAACCAAATAGTATGTATAATTCTATTATACTTCAACTTCAGTTATTGATTCTGGACTTAGTATAATATGATATAGAGTGCCTGTATATCATGCACTGTATCATCCTGTATATCATTGAGTGCCTGTGATATGCAGTCACTCTATTAATATACAGGGTACCTCCATGACATCTTTACTTTGTTGTCAATGTTAACTCTTTTATACCCACTTTTTTGTTATGTTAGGCTATAATAACATTGGCAATAGTTAACATATTTCTTTATTTTCATTTATCATATATTGGTAATTATAATATGTTCCTTTTTCATATTTATTCAGGCTTATGAATAAATGTCAGTCTCTTTCTAGTTGAGCTCAACTTTATGGCAGAGTTGCGAGTTCTTCGATACTGAAACAATTAAACATTTAAAATTGTAAAAATACTCTCATTTGCAGTGATGTAAAAAATGAGGGGTCGGCGTAGAGACAGTGTTCCGACTCCCATTTCTTACACGGCCTTGAGCAAAGTCTGTAACTTTAGTCCTTAGAATAATACTATATATAGAAGGAGCACTACTGATAACACGAAAGTCGGTTCACTGGTGCAACTAAGTAATGCTGCCACCCTAACAATATACAATTTTCTAAAAAAAAAGTTGGCAATACTTCCGGTTGCTGAATTATTATGTTATATTATTAATTAATGATTGATTATTCATAAAATACTAATATAAATATCGGTGCATTACAATATTTTAAGCATTTTAAATTGTAGTTTAACGTATTTATTAAAATTATATTAAAAGTAGTCCTCGTCAACTAAATGTAGATTCTTGTATTCCGCCACCCTTTTGCCATCTAAGACCAGTTTTATTAAATACTCAGCAGGTGTTTTAAGTTATTATATTTGTTCTTTACGATCTTTCTTCATTAATAGATATTTATGACAAATATTTAAAATAATGTTTTGTTGTCAGGTTGGCAGCATTACTTAGTTGCACCAGTCAACCGGCTTTCGTGTTATCACAGGAATTACATTGTGTTTACGGTCCTGTGCTCCTTCTATATATAGTATTATTCTAAGCTTTAGTCACTCCAACTATCCGCATTGCAGCGCCACATATACTTCCATCATTCCAATTTTAACCCGCTACAACAACCTGTTCAAGCGGCTTTTTTTAAATTGATTTATACAAGTGTAATATTGGTTTCAATGCACTTAATTTACGCATTTCACCTTTACAATACGCAACACAACATTTATTCCTTTTTCGATGTACCATATTAACCAAATTAACTTACATCCTTATATTTTATTTAGAAAATTTATATAATAGAGAAAATTTAAGAAATGGGACTTTGTTGATTGGTGCAACGGATATATATCAACAAACCAGGATGAAAGAACAAGTTTTCCTGGCTTATCAATTGAACTAAATTTCCCTAGATTAAAGCTGATTGAAAGCTCCTATCTCACCCATAGGAAAAAGGTGGGCTTTAAATAATTTGACGAAGCTGCACGAAGAGGAACAACCTTCCATCCATCATTTCAGGAACTTAAATGGAGAAATGTTGGAGAGTGGATGATTTAGATGATTTCGTGGTTAAAAAATCCGAAGGTGTGGTCTAAATCACAATAGAATTACCATTGCTAATTCAAAAATTGCTAATTTCAAAATTCAATCTTCTAAACCCTACGCGAATAATTATTTTTACCTTGTTTGGACAAATGTAAGTTTTGACCACCTTGCTTTACATTTCATTTCCACCCTGTTACATAAATAATTATTTCGACACCTGGTATAGTAAATTGGCATTAGTACTGTATGGACTTAAATGCAGTTTGTTTGAAATAATTCTTACCTCTGACATAGTGTTCTATCCAGTCGAGATAGTGTGCTATTGACGTATGGACAGTTGGTCCCTGACCGCAAGCCCTGCCAAATGATACTGCTCCTACCAAAGTGTATCTGTTGGTTTCAGGATCTAACCAAATTACTGGACCGCCTGAATCACCCTGTAAACCAAATCAAAACGTTTTTTGACGTAAATATAAGCATCAGTTATATACTTTATATTTATAGTTTAACTCTTGTTATTTAACTTACTACTTAAACAAGTTAGTTGTTATTATAACTTTAAACCATATGTTTACTCTTTTTTACCAAATGATTCATGATAAACGTTTTTGTACTTTAAAGGCTTGTAAGCCGTTAATTGTAAAGATAAACATTTACAAACATAGAAAATACTGAGCGGTAAGCGTTCAGATTTGTCTGTTAACTTGCCCGGGATCGAAGTTTTAAAATTCGCTAATAGGTGGACTTTTGAAGAGGGCTAGGACGGTATATTTTCTCAAAAGTTTTTTTATACTAGTTTCTACATAGAGATATGGCAGTGTATTTCATACGATTATGTATTCTGAAGCAATTCCTATTAAGATATAATAAGAGTAGAGCTGGTTAAGAAAATCTAGAATGAATTCATTGCTTTAACCTACTGTACCTAAGCAACCTTATTGTTTTATTACCTTCTAATCACTGCCATCCCTATGATATATACCATTTCTTAATATAAATATGAGAAATGCCAATCCATAATCAATATTATGTTGTACTTAGACAATGACCCAGGAGTCACCCGTGGTGTAGTGGTTAACGGCTCTTCTGTCTAGATTAGATGAAATATACCTACACTTGAAATTAAAAGGAGTAGCACACTATCTTAGAGAGCTGGCAAAAAAAGCCCAACAACGTGGCCTACTTGCCTGGTAGTTACTACCACTCCCCACATATTACTACTATAACTACTACTAGACAATGACCCATACTAATTTTAATTAGTTACCTGGCATGAAGCTCCTCGCTTAGCGTAAGTGCAAATTTGTGTAGGCTGGTCCTTATTGACTGTTCCGTACTCGTAATTACACTCATTCATTGTGATTACTCTAACATCGACTTTTCTTAAGTAATCTGATTGTGGTCCCTGCCAGTATAAGCCTCCCCAACCTACAAATCATAATAGAACTACTTAAAGGAAGAGGATATCCACTTTAAATATTACAACATCTAATATACTGTATATAAATTATTGTATAATATATATATATATATATATATATATATATATATATATATTATATATATATATATATTATATAATATATATATATATATATATATAAATTGGTGCTTGAAAGCACCAATTTGTCTTAAATTTGGTTTTAAAACTATATTGTACTCACCTATAATCTTGATATAAGTTCTAGAAAGATCCACAGGATGAGTAGGCAAACAGGCTGGCCCTACGAATTGATTGAAAGTGATTTTGTTTTTAAGAACCAATAAAGTCAGATCGTTGTGCCAGGTTGGTGATCCTGTATATTCATGGTGTTGAACGATCCGCTCTACTTCAATGATTTCTGTTGGTGATTCAAACTCTGTAATGACACAACAAAAATTATCAGAGACAGTGTACTTATTTAGTACTTATGTATCTTCTGGAATTTAATTAGATTAAAAGAAATCTGATAAATATTTATTTTAAGTTTTATTAGCTCAAATATGTAACCTCCACCTACAACTTTAGAGAAAACCATTAATCGACCTTCATGTACCGAAGCCTATGAAATATTTATGACGTAATCAAAGCACAATTATTACACAAAACTCGACACCAGTTTATTATAATTATTGCAAGCCTGCGCAGTCCGTACTAAGCACGTGTAGATTGTTTTTGACATATTGTTTCGTGATAGATTTTTTACTTTATTATAATCAACGGGGTCACTTTGCTATATGGCTAATTAACTTAGTGAGTCGTCCCCTTAAAGATCCATTAAAGAGTCGTCCCCAGTTAAAGATCTTTGATTCTAATTGGACTTTCTGAAACCTTCTACTCATGAGGAGTCTGAAAGGTTACTTTTCTTTATTCGTTTATTGCATACTATATCTAATCTAATTGTTTAAACCAATGATTAACGCACCTTCGTGCAAGTTATGAACTCCAACAATGATAGCTAACGTGACTCCATTCCTGAGTGGTCTCTCCGTGCAGTGGGCGGCAGTGATGGCGTGGTATTCACTGATGATTGTGGATCCGCAGAAACGCCATTTAGATTCTTTCTCAATAAGAGCGGCGGCGAATGGGAACTCATTTCGGCCTGCTTCTGTTCCATTGACAATGCGTGAAAATTGCTGAAAGAGCAAAAATATCTTGATGTAAGTTATAATATCAACTGGAATAGGTAGTCTTTGTGTACGTATGCGCTTAAACGCGGAAGTTCTTTTATCGTAAAAAAATATTGTTTGACCCAATTTCGATCTATGTTTCCTATACCCTCAAGAATTAAAGAGCTATGAAATCATCGATTCGATTTTGAAATGAGACACAAAGAATTTTAGTGTAGACATGGATTTTTCGTAGTTCTACCACAACATGAGTGTGGGCGCACTCAGAGCCCACAAAGTTTAGGAAGCTTCCTTTACTATCTTTGTGATCGAAGAGGTTCTAGCGAATTTATTAACAAAAAGAGGTTGATGTCATGGAAACAACAACCAGAGGTAGGAAGTGTTATATTTTGTGAGGGGGACCCCCAGATCAAGAATATGTATTGTTAAGGTTTATTTAATATATATATATATATATATATATATATATATATATATATATTATATATATTTTGTGTGTGTGTTTGTGCGTATGTAAGTATGTATGTAAACATAAACCAGTATTATGACAGACTAATATAAGACAACAACCATGGGGCCGCGAATTAGACCCCTGCGGCGACGTTGCGTAGTGGTAAAGGCCGCTTGTTTTTGCTTGTGCCGCAAAAACTACCATGAGTACTTTCGTTTTCTTATGTCATTCCTTTCCCCTTCTTTGGTGGAAGATCAAAATACATTTACCTTGTTAGTCCAGCCGCACTTACAGTTGGTTGATTTGACACCTTGTTCTCCTCCGTGTTCAGTTGAATCGATTTCTTCTGATGGAAGAGTTCTGAAATGGTTATCAATAGGTAGTGATAGTTATTAGAAAGAGATGATAGATTACATAGCATATAGGCCAAGTCGTTGGGACATCTTTGCTAACTTTCTTAAATAAAAGGTACGATTCTATAATCGAAGAATCAGCTACCGTCGATACTTAAGTATCCACGGTAGCTGATTCTTCGATTGCTTCTTCAACTTGCGGTAAATACAACCTTTTTAATTTTACGATTCTATACCTAATTGCCCCAGATGTGGTAATTTTGTGTCAAATCTAATTAAATAGAATCATCGGGTACGGGGTATCGGGGAACTTTTCCTTATCACATCGGATTAACATCCTCTCTACTTCGGACTCGCAGCGCTCGTACTCAGAATATCTTCTCGTGTTGCAGTATACATTTGACGAATTGTATACAATTCGTCAAATGTATACTGCAACACATCTTCGGACTCGCTTCGCTAGTAAATACATCCGTTTCATTCTCAGGGATCACCCATTCAGCACTGACCACGCTCAATGCTGCTCAACTTTTATGATTCAACAAAAATCATGGATATATTTGTATTAAAACGAAACTTGGTGTACTTATTTATTACGTAAAGTAATGCACTTGTACCCAATTTCAACTCAACTGGATTATTTTCTAATTTTTTACAACGATGATGACAGACTCACACATACACATCCAGACCGATAACTTTGTCAAAATCACTCAAGAGGTCTTAAAAACACCTGAAACTGATAATTCCGGTGACATCCCGGTTTCGGAGTTTTTCGCAAACACAATACCTTTTCCTATATACCTACGGTTTAAATAAGAAAAAGTGCAACGTGTGCACCATTGCAAAATTTAGGTTCTTTACTATTCATCTATTAGCCAGATAGGTACACATTGTATATTTTTGTAAATAAGCTACAATTGAGGGTCCTAGATTTTGACTTAACCAAAGTTTATATAGAGTTAGGTATCTTTTACTCTTGTAAAAGGTCCCTAATAGACGTTAACCTGGTAGTTCCGAACAAGCGTTAAGCCAGGTTCTTACCTGACTTCGCGCTTGTTTGGTACCACCGGGTTAACGTCCATTAAATGGAGGGAGCATGCTTGGATTTTCCATTCCTATCGATCCATCTCAGAGTTCGAAGTAGACAGCGATCGAATCCGGAATATTATGACAGGAAGCAGGGTCGTGTGCTAAACAAGTTAACCGTTCTTTTTTTAATCCGCCACAATCAAGACCAAGGGCCATGTAAGAATAATTACAGGATTACAGATATTTAGCCATGAAGCTATACCATGGAGACTGCTACGCTGAGGTGCAGCCCGAAGGGCCATCCTTGCATAGCGCCAAAGAAACAGAAACCCCCTTTTTTAATAGTAGCAAAGTGAAAAGCGTGGTTACAGTCAAATTTCATAAATTATAAATTGAAAAATGTGCGAAGATGGTAATACCTATAAGCATTCCTTGGTGCTGGGGTGGTTGTAGTTAGTTCGTTATTGTTTCCATCCAAATATACAGCCTGCAAATTATTAGAAATAGTTTATAATACTGTGGATTGGCCCATTAGGATTGTTCGAGAACTTTTAGTGAAATGTGTTTGTTCCTTTGGCAAATAGGCCTTTATAAAAAGAACATCAACCTATCTCGTTGATAATTCTAAATCAATACGCTCGTCTTTCAGTAACATGATGAACAATTCACGAGGGACTGCAACCACAATTCAATGTCTAAACAATTTTTTATTTAATCCAGATTTAATGAGGCCTATCAATCCAACAAGAGGTCATCATTAGTGCCAAACAAAAAAATAAGAAATTGTAGACATAAATATCTAGCTGTTTAAACTCATTTTAAAAAAATAATGTCCTTAACATTTCATTGAGTAACTAGTAAACAATATATAAATAATAAATATAACTTTTATCAGTCATGTGAAAAATGAACGGGGCACGAAACTGTTAGATAGAACGAACAGATAGAGATTTAGATAGAACTGACAGATGGGAACATAGCAGATAGAGTTTTAGATAGAACTGACAGATGGGAACATAGCAGATAGAGATTTAGATAGAACTGACTAATGGGAACATAGCAGATAGAGATGGCAGGTTCAATGTAAACTCATTGACTGAAGCAGTTTGGATAAGGGAGGTTGTAGGACTATTTATAAGATTTCTTAATCTTATCTCTATGTAAATATCATGTAAAATTATTGTAAAAAAATTTGATACAAGGTACCCCTGTACTATTCCTCAAATATTCGGACTTGCTTCGCTCGACCTGAGACTAAAGAAGTAAACCAATGTCTGAGTGTTATAACTTTGCTCTACGCTACGCTTATAGCCTACGCTCAACCTCAGAATAAAATAGAAATCAAATGTCTAAGGGGTTAAAACTTGAAAATCGCTATGCTCGTCCTCAGAATGTTATGCTTATCAAATTAGTCAAATTTTTGATTTTCCTCGACTTTTTATAACAACGCAAAATAAGTTAACGCATTCAAAAAATATTATCTACCGGTCAGCACAACTAAACCTTACACAAATAAATCTGATTATGTGCCAAGTTTCAACTCCCGGATGAACACAAAAGGCGCAGTATGATGAAAACCCGCTCAAAACGTCTTAAAAATATCTGAAATGGGTATTAATGATGAATTCTGGGTTTCGTATTTAGTGTAACACAATACTTTTTATGAGTGGTAACATAGAGATATTATTACTAGAGTGGCCCTATTGGTTGACTTTTGAAACATCGAAAAAATAACCTGAACACCTTCGACTATCAATATAATCAAATAAGCAGAACAAAATTACAGTAACTTATTTAGAAGAAAGTTTATGATACAACACAAACAATAAACGAGAAGCCGACAACAATTAATTTAATAAAACCTTAACTTTTTCTTGGATGTAATTTCAATGAGGTTACATTAAAATCTTTATATAAGCTCTCAGGCTCCTGGGAGCCCCCAAAAATGTTTCAAGCGTCTTAATGTATTGAGATAGACTATGAACCCACTTGTATTATTTTGAAGGGCCGGTAGTCATACGAGACAGAACTCAGCATCATCTCCGAACCCAGGTTACATATAAGTGGGTTGAGTGTGTGATGCGGGTGAATATACAACACCACTAGTGTATATCTCTATGATAGGTAAGGAAAAGTAAAAAAACATTAGTTACAAAACATTTAGTTAAAAGCTTTTCATGAGAGTGAGTGAAAATCAATCTTAACTCAAACTTAAGGAACGTTTAGGTTGTTGAATTCCACCCCTAAATTAAATTTACCTCAATAGTACAGGATACTCTTCCACCAGGTCTTCCTCCAGTTCTGAATTTCAGAGTAATGTCAGCAGTTTTGGATATGTAGGTGAATGGTTTGACCAAACCGCAATAACGTTTAGCAACTGATCCATCTTCGAGCTTAAGTGTGATTTCATCGCATTTGTCTCCACTCTGGAAAATAAGAAGGAAGTGTCAGGTTTTCTTATTCGCAAGTCAGAGACTGCCTTATTGGTATGACTTTTCTTGACGCCTATGGGGTTTTTTCTAAGCTCAAGGTTCCCCAGGTTCAAATATTAATCAGGCCACATACATATTAGGCTAAGAAGCGCTTTGCCTAATGTTAACTAATGTAGCTGGCGCCCTACATTTGATTCCTTTACTTCAAGATGAGAGTAGAGTTTGTATTCAAAGGGTTTAATGAATGTTATGTTAATGCTAATGTCTTCAATGCTACTTGTGTATTCAGTAAATGTGCATGCAACATGTCATGCGCATGCGCACTTGTTTGAGAAGAAATTAGCACCTAGAAGATATTTCCGATGTTATTCAAGTCTCAAGTCAACAGAGTCTTCACAGTAAGGCCACAAAGTGCTGTTAATGTTAGATAACCTAGAGCAGGTAATATTCATTTGATGATACAGAAGATATTAATGCTAAAAGGTTAAGTGCTCGTCATTTTCATTGACTAACTCTAGAGATTTAAATAGGAAAATACATTTGTCAGGCCCACTTCATTGATCAGGTTCAATAGATCAGCTCAGCGAAGTGAGCTGATCTGGTTTTCCACTGAGAGGGTTTTCCCTCCAAGTAGTAAAATTGAGGAATATCTACTAAACTCACTTTGTACTCGCCAAGAAAATTTTAACCTATTATATAAGAACCTGGGAAATAGATTCCCCAGGATATCTAGGGAAATATATCCCGGATTACATTGGAAACTACCTATAGCACATAGATGTAGGCGTTGGCTCGAATTAAACAAAACAGCAAACAAGATTTCAAACATCTTGTTGAAAATTAAACAAGATGTATTTATGTATTTTCTGATTTAAAACAAAATTGTACTCTCCGATAGCTAAGCCCCTCCCTCTCTTGATGAATTTATAGCACTCTATAGAGTTTTTTTTTTTTATAAGGAAGATTGTATCCATTAGGGTTAATAAAAACACAGATATAGAGTTTTTAAGAGGACTCTCCTTACATAAAGAGTTGGTAAAAAGTGACTAAAGTCTATCGTTTAGTTTAAAAATCTTGACAGGTCAGTTTAGACACCCCTCATTCTTTAGAAAAAAAATCCCTGCAAGAAGGGAGCGGGAAAAAACTATGTAAACAAATCAGGTTATTTTACCCGTATTTTCTTGGCAATGTTTTTTTACATTTCTTTTGTGACTTTTAATTTAAAATAGCATTTTTAAGATTAATTTGAAAGTAGTTTTCAAAACGATGTAATGAAAAGAAGAACCATAAACAAAGTGAACGATTGTCGAGAAGAAGGTTTTTTCCCTATAGCGGTTATTGTGGTAGGTTGGCAGAGGGTTCTCTGATTGGTCAATCCCCAAAATACTTATGACCTTGGGGATTTTTAAACTAAACGATAGACTGTAAGTCGATGATTAGTTGATTAAAATAAAGTTCATTAAAATGATAAGCTCCCGCTTTATATAAAGAAAGCTACTTACCTTCGGAATGTTGACGTCAGTACAGATAAGTTTCAGAGCCTTTGGCTTGTCATCGTCAGCGAAAGCAACGTACCTCCATGTCTGCTCTAAGTTATATGGAGCTGGGGATGGATAATCAATAGATTTGATGTCACGAGCTCCTGTGTTCCTGATCAGACAGTAAACTATTTTAGTTAAATTACACCTACATGAATATCTATCGTAACAACGCTGATTTTTCAACTTTTATCAGCAAACATTCCCGATGCCGCTAGTTTTTCAGCATCTTTGTCCAAATTGTAAGGGAACAATTTAATATCTTCAACCAAGTATAAACGGAAATACCATTTCAATTCGTCGGAATCGATTTAAATCAAAAGAATTATTTTTTTCTATGTTCCGATCTTACCCTGAGTTGTATAACCCTAAATTAATTAACAGCAGAGGAATAAATAAGTATAAGTAAGACCACCCAACTTGAGGTCATCGTTGAGGTGAGTCTCCACCTAAAAGAGTTCATCAATAATAAATTAAATTATTGTTAAGTCCTCTTCACTAATAAAATATTAAGTTATACCCGCAAATTATACACCAATCATCAAAAGCCTGAGTCAAAAAAGAGCAGCTGACATTTAAGAGTGAGAACTGCTCAATTTTAAAAGTGTTCCGAGATCTTTTGAAAACCCTTTTATTAGTTTAGGAGCCCTAGACTTATCTATGAGCCATGATGACTTACCATGGTCTGATTCCCACAGCTACGTGCTCGCGTAGTGTGCCATCATCGTCTCTCTGCTTAGTAGCGCTGCTCCACACGAAGCACACACACAACACCACAAGTTCTGACCACCTGTGTACAAATCAAGAAATGTGTAATCGAATTGTTATCCAGCTTTTAATATAAAAGTCAATATGCGTGGAGCTAATAATGTCTGATTTAGCTCCTCTATGATCAAATAAACAATTTATCAAATCTTGTCAGCTATAAGGATACGGGACCGGAACCAATGGAAAGTTCTGATGGATCAAATTCTCATTGTGTTTATCCTCGCGTGGCTTGAGCTAAAGTCAAATTTCTTCTCAGGTCCCAACTCTTCTAAAAAAAAATCCGTGTAAAAAATGAAGTGCGCATTGTGTATTTTTGTACATATTTAGATATAATTTATAATTAATAAAATTTGTTGCAGAAACAGTCCATGATAACGGTCATTAATTATTAAAAACAGTAGTGCTAGGGGAGTTAATCGTTCAATGATAAATAAAATAGTCTCTCCACTTATTACTTTTTTAAAAACCAAAGCCGACTTTCAACCCCAAAAGGTCATCATCAGTGCCTAACAAACAAATAAATTAACATAATAAATAATTAAGTGGTTAGACTCTTTTATTTATTATTATAAAATAAATAAATAAGTTTGTATTAACCGACTCACCTCATACTGAATCTAAAGAAAGGTCAGGAATGGAGACTGCTTTTTATTAGTCACCTAATTTTATAGTTGTATTCATACTTTGTTTGTTATCCATTTTCCAAATATTTGAAAGACATAATTACCTTATTATCAATTCGTTTTCTTTTATTGAATAAAAAACAACAAATAAATCTATTATTTTCAGAAGACAATAATTTTACAATTTTTGTAAAAAGGTTTTATTTTTGTATATTGCCATTACCATAACTTATATTTGTTCATTCTTTTAATTTATATGTATTGTTGTGAGGTCACCGCGTGCGTACATAGTTTAGTATACAATGGATTTACATAGTAAATTAACTCATAGCATCTGATTTAACCAATTAAATACTTTAATTTGTTTGTTTTAAGGTTAAACCGACCAATTAAGTCTCAAGACAAAGGTGTTGGACCAAACTGACCTATAAAGAATAGTCGGTTTGCCAGAAAACGAACAAATTAAATTAAATTGACTAATTAAAATTAATTTATTAATCAGATTTGTTAAATCTAATTGGTTAAAACCGACCGAGCCACTTCCTGCTAACGAGAAACAGCCAAATGCTGGCTATGCCAAAACTAAAGAACTGTTATTAGCATCTTTGCTAAATATTGGTTGTGAAAATTGGATTATATGACTATAAAATGATAAGTTGAAAAGTATTTTAGGAAATGCATTTTAAGTATAACCAAGTGCCAAAATTTATTTAATTCCAACTCTGTTTCACAGATTGAAGTTGTACAAAAACCAACTGCCAATCGCTAAACGATGCTTCCCTTCATAGACTTAAAAACTTCAGAAGTGTCATTTTCATTATGAAAATTCGCTGAAAATATGTAATGTATATATTTATATACAATTATATAATATTGCCGTTTAAATAAATAAATAAATAAATAAATAAAAACTTTATTTCCATATAAAATAGATGAGCGAAAACATTTAAACAAATGACATTTTTTTTATGGAAAAAGGAGATATTTCAGGAGATTTTACTCCTGCTCTTCCAACATCTCCTTTTGATAATAATTGTGAAATTAAAATGACCATCATAACATTTATAAACTAGTTCACAATAACAGTAGTGATACAAAAATAATATTATATTTAAAAAATATAATATTTTAAACATATTTACATTTACTAGAATATATCAGAATATGTGATAAAACTAAAAAAAAAAAGGAACTGAGAAAAAAAAAGTTACAGAGTGAAAAGATTTTTTAAGGCACTTCAAAAGAAACATGATTAATTATTGTTAAATTTATATATGCTCACATAACTTAAAATATATATTTTTATTATATTAAACAATACTAAATATTTTTTTTTTTATTATGGTTTTAATAAAAGACTAATGTTTTTTTAATAAAAGACTTTTGCTAATTATCCTTCACAGCCATTATTGACTAATAGTAGTAAAAAATTAGTAATGTAAAAAAATGTAAATAAAAAATGTAAATAAAAAATAATACAAAAAAAGTAAATTAAAAATAATACAAAAAAAGTAAATAAAAAATAATACAAAAAAAAAATATATAAATAAAAATCAAACATCCGGCATGAGAAGATAATAATTTCAAATCTAAAACTAAATTATATAATACATACATATATACATACCATACATACATACATACATCCATAAACATATATACATACATATACATACCTACACACACACACATATACATACATAACTTCACATACATACACACACACATGTATATTCATACATATATAATATATAAGTGTTATATCTTATGACACTCATAAAAAATAAAAATTAGAAACTATAAGTAATATTGAGAATTAGGAATACAAATATAACAATTAGAAGAAAAAATATATATGTATATATACATACATATATATACACATACATATATATACACACATATATACATACACACACATACATACACACACACATATAGACATACTCAAACACATATACATACACACATAATATTTAGAGAAAAAATAAATGAATAAAAAAATTTTAAATTAGAACTTATATATCTAAAAATATATAGATGTATATCTTTTGGTTTAGTAATACTATGATTCATGTTCATATTGTTTCTAGTGATTTACAATTGATCTCATAAACTTATCTCCTTTTTTTTGACAGCTTAAATTAAAAGCTTCATGTTACTTTTAAAGGACTGTTCTTTTAAGTTAAATAGATGTTGAGGTATGGAGTTTAGTAACCTAGGTGCATATCCTGAGAAGCAGCATTCAAATTTAGCTGAATTGTGCTGGGGAATGTTGTATTGGTGGTTGACATATCGAAGATTTACATCGTGCTGATCAGATCTACGCTCCAGTAAACAGTCAAGATAGCTAGGTGTAGACGTTTTGGTTACTCTATACAGGAGACATGCTGCATGTAGAGTGCGTCTATTTTCCATGTTAAGAATATTATTTTTGTTAAGGTAAGGTGTAATATGGTCTCTTCGTTTAATATCCCAGGCAAACCTCATGCAGCTGTTTTGAACCTTTTGAATCTTAAACTTTAGATCTTCAGTGAGGTGTGGTCCGTATACCATATCACAGTAGTTAAATGTTGATAGTACTATAGTATCTGCCAGTCTCCATCTCTCAGGTGCTGGAAGAAACGGTTTTACAGAATAAAGATATTTTAGTTTTATCCATGCTCGGCTGCAAAGTCCTATCACATGCTTTTCAAATGATAAGCAGTTGTCTATGGTAACACCTAGATTTTTTGTATGGCTTACTTCTTTGATTACCTCGGTTCCCAAATTTATTTCAATTTTTTCTATTTTAAGTTAAGTTTTAAGTTTTTTTCTATCTTAGTTTAAGCTAGCGTTTTTATTTTTACAAAAAATTATATCTATTTATATAAAGATCTCAAGATATGTGCTAGTCACAGATTTAGTTGAGGCCTCATTGTACTCAAAAAATTTAAAAACGTCATTAGAAACCTTTTTTTGTAACACGAACGTTTTTTCGTAATTTTTGTTGACGCTTAAAGTGACACACCATTTTGATTCGCCGTGTTGGATTAATCTCAAAATACTATCAGTTTATCCTCTTATAGGACTTGTTTTATTTGCTAACTTTCATTAAAATTAGATCAGCAGTTTGATCTGCAGGGTGTTCACTAAAAATGTGTACAACCATAATCTCATACATACAAACACTGTACAAGTACATACAGAGAACTGTTGTTCCATTTTTGGGATCTTTAGGTGACGAAACGTTGACATTTGATGAATGAAGTGGGTGTTACTATTTTTGTGTAAGCAGCAAATGCTTGCCTCTCCTTTGAGGAGAAAAGGAATAAATGTACTATACATAGATTAAACACAGTTTATAATGTCTAAAGTATTAAATTAATAACATATAAAAAGAAAGAAGAAGGTGTTTAGATGATAAACCGCCGGTGATAAGCCGTTTACAAAAATATTTGTATTTTGTAATAATTGTAATTTTGTAATAATGTGTTGTATTTGTATTTCAATTTGGTCATGAAGAATATTGAAAAACTATGTTGTGAAATCGAAAAGTACTTAACTTATGATATTGTTAGTACAGAATGGGGAATTTCTTATCAAGATATTATTTATTTGATTTTACGTTCATACGATCACTTTATAAATAATAAGTAAGTTACCAATGTTAAGAGTATTTATATAAAAAATTTAATTTGCAATGATTATTGCTTTGGTCACAATATAAATAGATTACATCATACCACTAAATAGAAATTAGCTTTGTTGACAAACAAGTCATAGAAAGAGAATCAGATAGTACGTTCACACACACTTTAGATCCGCGTATCGTATAGAGTACGATCTCTGAATACGGTAAGTTACGCTATATGAACCATGCGGAGGGAATCCGATCGCATACGCTAGAACTAGGGAGATGGAATCTAAATGGATCCCCCGATACGCTGTCTTTTTGTGTGTGTACCTTTAGAGACGATCATATTTAACGGATAACCTTCTCGTTGAACTTTTATTTTACTTTATTTCACTTCTATATAACCGTTTTTATCAAATAACTTTACGCTACAAGAACCGTGAAGTTAGTTGACTGTATTGTATACGTATTCTATACGATCCGCGGATCTAGAGTGTGTGTGAACATACTAATTAAATTTGTGGATCATATTAAGTACACTGGTTAAATACACTGTATGAACTATGTGGAGGGAATCCAGAATCTTGCTAGAACATGAGAGTTGCAGACTACATGGCCCATCACTGTTAAAAGGCGACCGTATTTGGCATATAACATTTTTAACTAATTTTTTTTTCTCCTGAACTTATTATGGGCAAGAAACGGAGCATACTAAATGGAATACCATCACCTGTTGAATACACTGTGTACACATTGTAAATTTTTTTTAATAAAGCTCTTACTGAGGTAAAAAAAATCAGAGATTTGACCAACTGTTTAAGACTAGGTTGAGTCTCCTACCAACTGTCTCATCCTCCGGCATGAGACACAGTTAACTTATGGTAAAAAGACCCAGTCCCAAAGTAACTGAGGACCTCCTCAGTCTAAGCAAAAGGAACTTTAGAACAGTAACTGGACTACTGACCGGTCACTGTCACCTCCGAAAACACCTCCATACCATTGTTATCTTTAAAAATAACCCAGTGTGTAGGCTTTGTGAATCGGAAACCGAAACGGCCTCTCACATACTTCTGAAATGTGAAGCCCTAGCCTTTTAAAGGTTCACCAACTTTGGTAGCAGCACTCTCACTAAGTTTGACTCTACCAAGGAATCACTGGTCAAAAAGATCCTAGACCTAGTTTGGGGAAAAGGATTATTCTGACCTGGACCAATTGAGGGGATTGTACAATAGACTTCCAGTGGCAGTGCACATGGGGTCTATCCTCGACTCCAACCCCAATCTTTAATAATAATAATAATCACAGAGTCTGTAAAGAGTTTGTCTCTACAAGTATCACTTGTTAAAAAGATCCTTAACCTAGTCCAGTGAAAAGGAATATTCTCACATGGATTAATTGAGGAGACTGGACATAGAACTCTCATCGTGATGCAAATGGGGTCTATACTCAACTCCAACCTCACTCAATAATAATAATAATAATAATAATCACAGAGCTTCCAATCTTATCAAGACAGTTCTCTCTGTCCTTAAATCTTTCTTCTGATTTCCAGTTTCTCTAGTGAACTCTACTTGGGTTCTTTTGTACGCATATAGAAATTTAAAATCTCTTTTAGGTGCTATTTGAAACATACAAAAAATCTGTACCCTGTCTGACCTTGATAGTATACCTAGATAGTTTGATAAGGACTTAGAGGTCAGAGATGAGAATCTGTCATAGTAAAAGCCCTTGATAACTTCCAGTATTAAGACTTCTTTCTGTCTTTTATTTTTATAATGTATACTTCTCGTTTTATTTGATAGTTTTTTTGTGTTAGTCAATAGTGATTTTAGTTACTGTAGATGGCACTATTCTCGATAGCATCAAATATCTTAGAAAATTATAGTGCTGTGAAAAAGCGTGTCGGCATTTCTTTATTTCATTTTTTTTTTTCAATTTTAGGTATGAACTTAGCTTGATGGATACCCAAGTTGTTCTGGACCGAACCTGGGAGCTACTAAATACTGGGCCTTGGTGCAATGTTCCTTTTAAAACCAGGCAAGTATATGCCTCTGCGTCTTTAATCAAAGTGAGTTTTTGAATTTTCCTATTATGAAAAAAACAAGAGGCCCTCGGTCTCTTGGCTGCTCCACGGCTCCCGTGCCTCCCTGTCGCTGCTTTGTGGCCACATAAGGGAATATTTGGCCAATATAAACTACAAGCCAGAATATACAATATATACAACTATTCTATATTGTATAGAATAGTTCTTCCCAACTGGTATACTGTGGACCACTGCTGGTTTGTGAGCAGGTTCCAAGGGGTCTAGATATTTTAAAAATCATACTAAAAAATTAATCCACTCTGGCCAACAACTTACCTCAATAGTTTATCATCTTCCTACGGCCTACACTGCATTACCTGATAAGAAATTTAAGGAAGAAGTCAAAAGGCTTTTCACACTAAAAGTGTATTACTCTAATGTAATACAATTTGACGTCGTTAGTCAATAACCATTTATTTTTCTACTAGAAAAATTATTATATAAATAAATTATTAACATTATCAAATAAAATAGGGAATTTTTGCACTGGCAATGACCTGTCATTGCATTCTTAGAAATATTTAATCTCTACAGTGTCACAACATATTGCTTAAAGGTTGTTCATTTTTCAAACAAAATGTTATTCACTCTATGAATTAATAAAAATTACAAATTTTTCTATTTCTTTTATAATTCGTTGGAGGATTTGTTGGAGGATAGTCAAGAAATTAATTTTCCTTAAATACCACACATTTTCAAACTTCGCCTATTATTTTTCTTCTCAGATTAAAATAAACTATCACTGTGGAAGTCTAGAGCCCATAGATATTTTATCAGTGGGGTAAAGGGTACAATAGACTATTTGCACATTTTTTTTTTATTGCATTATCTTTAAGTATGTCGTATAATAGAACACCCTGTAAAATATTAGAATGAAAAAACATATACTTTTGATGATATAGCAAAAAAACGAAAAATATATTTAAACATGTTCTCTTGGTGGAAAAAATGCCTTGACTGCGTGTGTGACGTCAGACGTAAGAATACCGCCATGTAGTATAATGTTCACTAGAGCAACAGCAACACTCATAAGAGTTTATTCTATACTGTCAACAAGATGATACTGACAACTGTAGTCATCACGTTCCTTAGGCATTGTATTACATGAAACAAGGAATTGTTTTGTTTCAGTCTTCTTTTAACTCTATTGAACTGTAAGCAACTGTTGACTTTACGATATTTCTAAACAAAATTCCCATCTGTACCTTAAACGACCCAACCTTTAGAACATTCCATTTTCACCCCACTCTCTCACCCATTCCCCCTCTCCTCTTCTTTAAATGCTTATTTCAACTATTTAAAATTAAATTAAATAGTTTTTTACAGCTTAATATATTTTTTAAACATATTTAATCATTTTATGAGCAAAACATTTTTTTGGAAAAATGCAAATACTCTATTTAAGGGTTTTGATCTAACAATGTTCTCTGATTGTTGTCAAAATATTGTTACTACAGTAATTATTTTAAAATAAATACTTTCATGTTTAAAAAATAGATGGGAAACTTAAGGTGACCCATTAAAACTGGTGCCTCAGCCGCTCCTCAGAAGCCTCAAGCCTTCAACTCACTCAGGAGAAGTCCTAGTGAATAAATTGTTTTATTATTATTTTTTGTTACATCGGATTTGCCATGTATTGAGTAAATTTCCAACAAATGGCCAACTTTGAGACTACCTTGCCTTTTAGATATATGAAACTCATAGCTCTACTAACCCTACAATAGAGGGAGTAATCCAGTAGGTCCCTGTTGGGTTTTAAATAGTTCAAGGGGGTCCGTGGGTTGGGAACCTACAGGTCTTGATCAACTCTTGCTCAATTCTTAAATACATCTTACATATTCATACCTTACGTGGTTTGTGGAATAACTAATATGTTTAGTGACGAGAAAAGTTATTAAAGATTTTTCAACTTTAGCTAAAAACATTTTTCACAGAAACACCAATTATTTTGTTTTGTTATGTGATACGCAATTAAAATTTAGTTTTAATATTATGCAGGTTTGTTGTATACTAAGGCTAGGAGATAGTAAAGATGTTATTCGAGTACTGAGTGATGCTCTATCTGCTACAGATGATGGATTGTTGCTTGGAGCTGGACTTTATCCTCAGTTGACATCTATTGCCTCTACACTCTCTGACGCACTTCATCAGGGTAATTTATATTCCTTGAGGCCCTTTTCCAAAAAATATATAAGGTTCTTACCACCTTATAATAAGTCAAAGAGGTCACTTTCTAATTTTATTTTCCACATTTAAGATTGTACTGCTGCACAAAAAACATACATGAAAATGCAGTATTTATTTTCAAGTATACATGTTATTTTTAATTTTCAATTATATTCATATTCATGTATTTACTTTTCCTCATTTATACTACAGGTATGTAGGAAAAATATTGTCTTTGGAATATATAATAATAATAATAATACCCGTTTAGAGCCTTGCAGCTCATCAGGGATAACCCCTGTGGGAACCACCTCGGGTTGTAGTAGCAACCGTCACACTCAAAGTGTATTCTAAAGTTGGCGATAATTTATCTAAACAATAATCTTCTATAAACTGAGAGGGTAACCTGGGATGCGAACCCCAGACCTCTGTGGGTGTCAAAGGTCAATGTAAAGACTAACGCCTTAACGACCTCGGCCACGGAGGCGGCCGTCCCGCCTAAACTTAAACTTTCACCTCAATCCTATATTCCAGATGTTTTTAAGACCTCTTGAGTCGTTTTTACAAATTTGTCTGTCTCTATGTGTGTCTGTTATCAACGTAGCTCCCAGTGTGCTTATGCTAAAGAGTTAAGTTAAGTCTTCCTGAAGAAAAATCAATCAGGAATTAACAAACCTAATTTAAGACAAAGTATTCTTATTATTAATAATATTCAAAGGATTAGAATTGACATTAAAAACAGGATAAATAAAAAATTATTAATAATTTTAAAATAGAGTACTCAATAAAGTTTTTCAATTCGATAAATCTATAATATGAGACTTCATATTATTGATATGAAGTCTGGTGGCTGCTCTAACAATCAAGCTGAGCAATTAGCAATTGAGAAGCATTAAAATAGCTACATGAAGAAATTTCAATCTACGATAACACAACAAAAATAGTAATAAGAACTGATAGTCAAATAACCCTTCAAGCTTTAGACAATCCAAAATTTGAAAACCCTACTCTTATTGAAATAAGAAAATTAATTAAAAAAATATCTGGTTTAAGTAAAGTTCAATTTTTATGGGTAAAGGCTCATACATGGATATTAGGGAATGAGTACGTAGACAATCTAGCCAAAATAGCCTCAAATAACCCTCATCTTAAAACATCTTATAAAAGGTGCCAAGAAATACACTATGCTACTTTAGAGAACAAAAATCAATAATGGCCTGGCAAGAAGATTGGAGAAAAACACAAAATGGTTCAGCAACTAAAACTTTTTTCCCAACCTTCGAAGAAAGATTGAAATATTGAGTTTAGGAAGAATCATATAGAATGACGACGATTGCCATTGGACACGGCAAGTTACGAGAATACCTTCACAGGTTTAAATTAGAACAAAGTAGGAATTGCCCATGTGATAACATCAGTGCACAATCATCACATCCCCCCTGTTCCCTCCCAATGTCACATCCCAATTTGACTGTTCCCTTCTCGATTTGATCAGAATGCCCATTATAAAACTTCATAATAAATTATCAATATTTTAGCCATCTAGTTCTCACCACCTTATTACAACATCAAAATTTAAAGAGACATTCAGGTTATTCGTTAATCTAATTGATTTCGATAAACTATAAACAACCAAACTAATTTTAATCTATTTTATAACCAAAACACATATTATACAAAAAAAGAATATATATATTCTTTTTATGTTATATATTAATATATATATATATATATATATATATATATTATATATATATATATATTTATATATATATATATATATATTTCAATCCCTGTATTAATTTAAATTAATTTATTCTAGTTATTTTCAAAATCATAAGTATTTTAAAACATTCAAATTTACGATAATCTCTTAGAAGTTTTTTTAGAAAAAAAAAAATAAATAAATGTTAGTATTTAATTATCAAAACTTAAATGAGAAATAGTGATAAACAGAAGATTGCTACAAAAAAAGAAGATTCCAATTAAAGAAAAAAAGAATCATAATTATTCTTGAACAAATGCTAAAACTAAAACAAAATGAAAATGCATAAAAGAAGATAAAGTATTGACATGTTATGCGAAAGCGGTGCATGTTTAGAAAAATAAAAGCCATAGCAGGGCTACTGTTATGGTAATTAAACAAAATTATGAGACTATGCTAGAAACCTTCATTAAGACCTGAGGATATAATATATATATATATATAATATATATATATATATATATATATATATATATATATATATTATATATATAATATATATATAAGGATATTTTTAATTTTGTAAAGCAGAATAAACATATTTTATTTTTATTTATTTATTTTATATCCAGTATTTCTATATTTGTTAAAGGAGAGTAAAAAAGCATGATCACTCTGGTATCATATATCTTTGAAAGATGTAGATGCTAATGGGTGATACATCCAGGTCACTTTAAATCCAGTTACCTACTCAATGTGACCAGTATTAGATTGGACATTCACTCATCTTTGTACTGACCAGACCCTATGCTATTAACTTGTCAGCAAATGAGATTGGGTCTTACCCCAAAGGTACAGTCTATAAAACTTAAAAACAAACAAAGAAATAAACAAAATACATAAAAACAAATAAAACCAAACTAAAAAATCCTTTATAAAATTATTTTATTTACCAAATGCACTATAATTGAGATCTTCCTTAATTCCAGAATGTCTTGAAGAGAACAGTAGCTTGCTGAAAGAGCAGTCTCTTGGTTTTGAAGACAGCCCTGCTGATTGGGAATTACCAGGAATTAAAGGAGAAGTGGTACCAACACTCAAGTGTCCCTCCCTTGAGGCATTCAGTCTGTCTCACTTTAACCCTAAACTTCCTGTCAAACTAACTGGTATTTTTATTTGTTATTACTAATTTTTAGAAGGAATAGGTCCAAAAAATTTTGGTAATATATAAATTGGTTCATAATATTTTTTGGACCAATTCCTCCTAAAATCAGTTATAATTTAAAATAGAGGACCCTATAAAGTTTTTTTTGTATGTTTATTTGTGTTATTTCTTTAATAACACAATTAAAAAGCATAATTAATTTTAACTACTTGATGATTTTTCTGATTTTCTGGTAAAATTGTCTAAAAGTAGGTCTTACCAATTAAAATTGTAGGAATATAAATAAATAGACTGC
The DNA here is from genome assembly GCA_018340805.1 of Microvelia longipes. Lineage (NCBI taxonomy): Eukaryota > Metazoa > Arthropoda > Insecta > Hemiptera > Veliidae > Microvelia > Microvelia longipes. The sequence continues at coordinate 41,791,750 of JACMZG010000022.1, read as the reverse complement.
AGTCCTTCATGTTTTCAAAACGTACTGGTTGAAAAGTAGCTACAAAAATACATTTGGGTTATTAATCTCAAAACAATATTGGTGAAATTGAACTCACAGGGAATAAGACCATTTTCTAGGATAATTCTTTCTCATTAATTACAACGATGACCGTTTAGAGCCTTGTGACTCATCAGGAATAATCCCTGCGGGAACAACCTCTGGTGGTAGTGGCAACTGTTACTCTCAAAGAGTTATCTTAAATTGGTGCAATTTTATTTTAACTATAATCTTGTATAAATTGATAGTGTAATCTATTATCCAAAACCCCAGACTTTTTTGTGTTAGTGGTTATCATACTAATGCTTTCACCATATATTTACAAATTTAATGTCACCACATCTCTTATTAACAACTTAGTATCATAGAGATATTATTACTAGAGGGGCCCTATTGGTTGAATTTTGAAACATTGAAAAAATAACCTGACTATCTTCGACTCTTAATATAATCAAATAAGCAGAACAAAATTACAGTAACATATATATTAAGAACTTTCAAAATACATATTAAAACACAGATAAAGTTCGGGATGCTAAAAACAGGTGATTAGTTATAACCTTAACTCACTCTTGAAGAAGGTTTCAATGAGGTTACACAGAGCCCCTTAGAGCATCGAAAAGATGTTTCAGGCATCTCAATGTATTAATATATGCTATGCCCCCTCTGGTATATATCTCTATGCATAGTATATGATATATATTATTAACTTTTTAGTTATAATGTTAAGGTTGCATTGATCATTGGCCTGCATTGACCAAATGGAAAGATATTGGTTACTTACTAAAGGTTGGCGGAGGACGCAAAGTTCCGATAGAGATTGGGTCACAGTACACTGAGAGTGACTGGGGAATGAAACTGTATACCCTGAGGGAGTTCATTACTCGACATATTCTCAACAAACAACCTACCATCGGCTACTTGGCCCAGCATCAGCTTTTTAATCAGGTTAGTTTTTTTTAGGCTGTGCTACCCGTAACTTTTTCTGTTACTGTATTTTCCTTTAAGTAAGCAGTGATTATAGTTATTTATTTACTTTAAATTAAATTCTATTGTTAGATTTTAATTTATTTATTGTCGAGCTTAATTAAATATTATTAACTCCCCACAACTTGTTTAATATTAGTAAAGGATGACACGCAACGATTTTATTTCAATATTTTTAATTCTATTGGTGTATGCCCGCTTATCCTTCTGTTTGGAGGAGTCAGAATGAACCAATAGCTTTTTATATATAATTTTAAACTGAAACGGTGAAGAACACTATATGTGCATAAAGAAAAACTAAAACATCTCAGCGTGTTGCTGTATTAAGTTTATACAGTCCTTACTATAACTAAATTTAAATTCTACTTAAATTGTTGTGGCTCATTAGAGATACCTTTGTAGGAACCATCTGAGTTGGGAGTCCTCAATGTAGGACATAATGAAATGTATTGTTTTTTGTATACTGTAAATTATTTTAATTCTTAAATTTGTGTTAATAATTACGTGACTAATGTTACTTAAGTCACTTAAAAAGTATTTATTAAGTATTATATTTTAATATTCTCTGAGTGAAAGTGCATGCCCCTACCCAATAAGATTAGTCTGGTTTGACTATGCCGAAACTCTGGCAACCCCATTAACCTATGCTGGGGCTTGAGCCTATGGCCTTAAGTATAGATTTGAACTAAATTAATCTGCTGCCTGCCTCATAAGAAAAGTTTTGAGTTCCCGCTACAGAAATCATCTTTCTAAATCCTACCTATTCAATTAATATATATATATATATATATATATATATATATATATATATATTATATATATATATATTATATATTATATATATATATATATATATATATATATATATATATATATATATATATATATATTAATATATATATATATATATATATATATATATATATATATATTATATATATATATATATTATATATATATATATTATATAATTATATGTGAAAGAACTATTTATGTATTTATCTATTTAAAGCTTTCTATCTCTAGTCACATTCAAAAGATAGGATGGGCTAGGATACCATTTTGCTAAGTAACAAAAAGTTTTAGAACCCTTTAGATTTACTTTAGTGTTTAGGTATACTTGACCCGCTATACATTTCAATAATACTTAAATTAACATAACCTAGGTTTTTCTTATTTTTGTTTGAAAATTTAAATCATTCCTGGAGGCGCGAAGTTTGAATTTACTACAATTGTATTTTGAATTTTGCTTCATTCAATTAATATTTTTTGTTGTTCCTTGTATTTGTTAAATTACAAATAAAAATATTATTATTATTTAATAATATTTTCAATAATTTTTGATGAGTGAATAGTTTAAAAAATGTTGGTTTTAACTGAAAATTCTAATTTATCAAATATTCAGTGCTTAACTGTGGGTAAATATTTTAATTCTTCATTGATAGGACAATATGCTGAAATTAATGTTAATAATCATAAGTTTATCTGTAGGATTTGGAAGAGAAACGATCTTCACAGTGACTATTGTTTATTAGATACAAGCGTTGAAATTTGTAGTATGGACTCTGACTCTTATGATTTCAATAAAACTTGTATAAACATGGATAATATCAAAATCATGCCTCGAATTTCGCCTGTTAGGTCTGTTAGTTTATTGGTTGTTTTTAAAACACCTTGGGAGAGGCTGAAATGGGCGGAGAAAGGCACAGAACTGGTAGATTGTTTACGAGATTTATTAAAATTATTTGTTATATCTTCGAATTCTGTTGTTAAGTTACACAAGTTTAAAGAATTTGATTTGTTTGGTATTCATTCTGTTGTTGTGTTATCCGAGATTCAAAACTGCGGAAGGATTATTAAAACATCGAAAATTAAGATTTTTAATCAAATAAGTTTAGAAACACATAAACAGTTTTATAGAAGTCAAAAGTTTAATATCTTTCATCAAGAAGCTTACGATGAGTTGACAAAAATAGTTAGATATCGTCAGGATAATGTGGATTTATTTAAGCAACAAGTGTTATTGATTGGTCCTGGTGGTTGTGGTAAAACAAGTTTGCTGAGTCAGTTATGTTTTGATAACGGTGTTGTTATGATAAAGTTGGATATTAACGAATTGTTTTGTTTGAAATATGAAGAAAGACCATTGTTTTTCCGAAATAAGCTTAAATTAGCTGAAGCTCTTTCAAGTGAAGTCAGCAGTAATATTTGTATGATTGTTATAAAACGTATCGAGTGTATAGTTTCTAAAAGTGGTAAATTAGTAGCGTTTCTTAACAGTTTTATTGAAGATGCTTTGAAATATTCAAATATTATTTTAGTTGCTACAACGGACTCGCCTCATTCATTGCATCAGTCTTTACGTTCCGCTAATAAATTTAGTGTTGAAATTTATTTAAGCATACCTAACGAAGAAGAAAGATGCAAGATTATAAGTAAAATAAATACTTTTAATTTTAAAGAGACATCTTGTATGGAAGTAAGTAGAAATACACCTGGATTTGTTATTTGCGATTTAATTTCAGTTTTGCGGAAAGCAAGTAAGTTAATTGAGATGAATTATTTTGCCAGTGAAAAAGATAAGTTAGATGTTGTTAGGAACTGTGTAAGGCTGGTTCAGCCTGCTTCTGTGAAAGGAATCGGTGTTATTAAGAAAAATGATGGTTATAACATGAATGACATAGGAGGTTTAGATGATATTAAAAATAAATTGATACAAAGTATAATGTGGCCAATTATGTTCTCAGATTCGTTTAAAAGATTTAATATACCTCCTCCTTCAGGTGTTTTACTCTATGGTCCTCCTGGTTGTGCTAAAACTAGTTTAGTGCGAGCTGCTGCTGGCTCATCGAAAACAACATTTTTATCCGTTTCTGCTGCTGATCTTTACTCACCTTTTGTTGGAGATGCAGAAAAAACAGTAACCGAGTTATTTCAACGTGCACGGTCATCAGCACCCACAGTTTTGTTTGTGGATGAAATCGATGCTTTAGTTGGATCGAGAATGCTACGAGAGAAAGGTGTACAAGAACGAATATTATCATCATTTTTAACCGAATTAGATGGGGTTGGTTTTAATAAAAATTTGGAACATACTTCAGAATATTCACCAAGTGTTGTAATAGTAGCAGCTACTAACAGACCTCACATAGTCGACTCAGCGCTCCTTAGACCTGGTCGTTTGGATAAACTAATCTACGTCCCACCGCCTTCGTTAAACGAAAGATTAAATATTCTAAACAAAATAACTGAAAAGTTACAAATCGCCGATAATGTATCGTTGTTAAAAATAGCAGAAAATACTGAATATTACTCAGGAGCTGATTTAGTTAATCTTTGTAGAGAAGCTGGTCTCTATGCAGTCACTGTTGAGGGAACAAATGTTAGCTGTATTGAACAAGATCACTTTGATCATGCCATTAGTAATTTGAAACCTTCTTTAAGTGAGGATCAAATATCATGGTATAATAATTTCAGTTTTGGTTAGTGATCATGAAAAAGGTAATTATTGTGCAAAATACAACTGAAGCTACAAGTTGGTCTACAACTATTTCACCTCCTGATTCCCAAAGATCACAGTTTAAGTGAAAATTGTAAAATAAAATTATTGAACATTTTAAACCCTTTCAAACTCAAAATAGAAACTTGATTGAAAAGAGAAATAAAGAGTTTTGAATATAACAATAAAATATCCTGGAATAAAAATCATAGAAAAAAAAATCATTTTGCAAGCCTTACGAGAAGTTAAATATATAATTTTATTGTAATAAATATATTTGTTATGTATATTATTTTGTTATGTACTGTTTTGTTATATAAATATATTACTTTGTTATATCTTTATTATTCGTTCCAACTCTTTTGTTAAAAAAGTTCTGATTTTGATCAGTAGCTATCCTATCTAAAAATTAGTGTAACTACCTGTTGAGTTATTGCCTTTGAATAACACTATTTGCTGAAGGAGCATTACTGATAACAGTGAAGTCGGTTTTGTTGGTGTTTTAAACTCAGACTGCCACCCTGAAAATATACAGTTTTCTTTTAACAAAGTTGACGAAACTTCCAGTTGTTGAAACATTAAGTTAAATTACTAATTAATGCTCAAATAGTCATTAAATACTAATTTAAATATTGGTTCATTATACTTATTTAAAGTTAGTTTAATTTTAATTTAATGTTATTCCAATAACTATGTTAAAAGTAGTCCTTGTCAAATAAAAATATTCTTGTTCACCTTTATCCTTTCTGCTTTCTAATGCGTTTATTACCAATTATTTAGAATATTTATCTGCTTTTTTTAAAATGTTTTATGCTTGTTTGTAGCGAATTATCTAAGAAAAAATCAGCTTATATATATTTGACAGGTTGGGGTCATGGAATGGGGGAGGTGGATTTTTTGGAAAAGGGACATATCCTCTTGTTTTATTTACTTTTATGTTTTTGATTTTTTTTACAATAATTATTAATGTAAAAAAATTATGTTAGGGTGGTACCCCTAATTGATATCACAAGAAATCCAACTTCCATGTTATCAGAGGAAGCATATATAGTTTATTTTTAATAAATTTGATGTGAGTAGGTGGCTGAACTGCACGATGACATTAGGGTGCCTGAATATTGTTGTCTGTCAGAATCTGATGAGGAGTCTGGTGTAGATATCAATACATGGTTTGGACCTAAAGGAACGGTATCTCCTTTACACCACGACCCTAAGCACAACTTGCTGACTCAGGTAGACTTTCTTTCTATTAAAATCTCAAAGCATAACATAAAGTGACCTACTTTTTAAGAATTAAAACTTTAAATCCCTTATTATTTATGAGACTGAATGAACTCAAGCCCCATGGACAACCATAGCTTGTCCTGATTTGAGTATTATAAAATTAGAATATGAAACCATAAATTATTTGTTTATAATAACAGCTCAATAAATGGTAATTTATTTATGTATGTGACTGTGAAACAGAGTATAAATACATTTTTTATCTTTTTTGTTATTTTTTTTATTTATTCTTTTAATTTTTTAAAAAAAATATTGTTATTTTGTTTAGGTAATAGGTCGAAAAAGAATAATAATGTTTAGCCCGGAGAACTCTTCTAGTTTATACCCTTTGGAAGGAGATATAATGTCCAATACTTCGTCAGTAGATCCAGAGAATCCTGATTATAACAAGTTCCCTCATCTGGCTGAAACCATTGCTTATGAGTGTCATTTATATCCTGGTATGCATTCACTATAACCTGAAGTGAAAATTTATTTTTCTAAAAACATTAATGTAAATAAATAAATATTCTACATCCAGAAGGGAGAAAAAGTGTACTTTTCTCTCTCTTGTAGAGGGAGAAAAATGGCATATAACTCCTAGTCTGAATCTGAGTAAAATAGCTTTGGTTGTCATTGCAACTACTTTACTCTCGCTCTACATTTTCCCTTTTTGGTCAGTTGGTAGCGTCTTCAGCTCCTAACTTGAACAAGTTTCAAAGTTCAATCCTCAAAGGGGTCACAAACTTTTAACACTTTTTTATACTTTTTGTATGTATGAGTTATAGTCTTTTTTTTTCTTTTTTTTAGTCTTAGAGTATTAGTGTTAATAACACTAATAATATTAGTGTTATTATTATTCTATTTGTGTAAATTTTGTCAATTCAAAAAATAAAATATTTAATTTCTTTAATACTTTATTTTAGAACTCTAAAATTAGGATATTTTACTGAAATCTTTATCAGTTCAACATATTGATTAGCTTCCCTATCACATATAATAAGACAGGGAAGTCATAAGATAATAAGACATATAATAAGACTGGAAGTTTTAAATATAATGAAAAATTTGGTACTGGGTACCTCGGAATTTGCCATGAGATTGGTTTTGCTACGCTCATCCTCACTACTTTGGGCTTAATTTTGTTCATACTTAGAATATGCAAATTGCCAAATTTATACTGCAGCACGTTTTTGGACTGGCTTTTGCTTGTGCTTAGATAGCAAATACATTAGTTTCATTTCCACCGGTCACCCAACCTTTTACCGACTGATCTTACTTTTATGATCCTACAAAAACCGTGGATATATTTGCCGAATTGAAACAAAACTTAGTTTACCTATTTGTTACACAAGTGGTTTCCAGATTTCCCTTATTGGTATTGTTTTTTGTTTTTTTTTAAAAAGTGTATTCAAGTCATTAGATAAAAATTTAACTAATAATGATAATGAGATGAAACGTGGCACATATGTTAGTCATGTATATGGGCCACCTAGCATTGCCACGGCCTCTTTGAAGGCAAATGATTGTTTTTTATTATTTGTTATTGCATGGTTATTGACCATATGATTAGCTAAGAGGCCACCTCACCTTGCCATGGTCTATTCAGTGTCATATTACAAAGCCTCATTATAACATATTTTCGAATGCGTAGTCACTTATTTTTGTATGTTCGATTTTAGGGGAAATGCTGTATATCCCTCCCAAGTGGTGGCATCATGTGAGGGCTTTGGATATTAGCTTTTCAGTCAGCTTCTGGTGGCTTTAGTAAAACTTTTAAAATCTTTAGATAAGATGTTTTAGAATGAGAAGTCTTAGTTTTTATTCTTTCGTTTTAGAACGAAAGAATAAAAAGTCTCTCCACAGTTATAGATTTTATTAAACGTAAAGCAGAGCGCTTTCGACCTAACAAGAGGTCATCATCAGTGCCTATTAAACAAATAAGACAAAAAATGTCAAAACAAACTTATACATAAAATTACAAAATTATACCAAAGAAAACAGATAAATTACAGAAATAGAGTGATAAATAAAATATAAATAAATTAAAAATGAATAAATAGAAATATTACCATTGAGCCGAGATAAGTGTTGAAAAGGTAGTTTTAAATATAAAACAAAATCAAGATGGTTTGAGTAGGCTTGTAACAAGACACATACTGGTGGATGCAGGGTGCGGCGCCCGTAGTAGCGCATTGATAAGCGGCGTTCGCTCCCCTCTTTCGTTCAAATTAAGATCACCAACAGTGTCCTGACTTCTAAATATCTCTAATGGCTACTGGCCTATGGCATCACATTGTGGGGCCATGCCAACATTTTAAGTCTTTTATTGCTGCAGAAGATTTGCATGCAAATAATCGACAAGGCAAAACATAATGATCACTGTAAAGATATATTTTTTTTAAAAACTAGGAGTTATGACCATTTATAATGGTTTAATGTGTACGAAAATTAATGTAAATATAAATTATCACAATTACATCAAAAATAAAGATTAATAACTTTAGAGCTTTTGAATTGTTAAGAACGCCCCGTTCTTTCTCCCCTCTCATTAATATTAACATCGCACAGTGTCTCTTGACTTCTCAAAATTTCCAGTTTTTCCAAGAAGTCCATTTTCTTCCCTTTACTAATAAAATAGAGGCAGCCAACTTTTTGTGGTCCAAACTTTGAGGTTCAACTGTTTTTTTCTTCAAACGATATATAATGTGAGTTTAGTTTATTAGCTAGCTTTCATGGAATAAATAAGCATTTTCTCTTCCAAGGGAGAAAAATTTACTTTTCCCTCTGTTGGGAGTGAATAGTAACTTTTCTCCCTTGAGAGTCAAAAGTGTTTCCTATAATTGGGGTTAGAGCCCCTAAATTTTATATGAAGGGGTATTTTTTAAATTTATATGGGGACAAATCAATTTTTTACTTTCCTAGGTGCTGCAACCCCAAAATTTATGAGGAGGGGCTTTGCCAATTTTTGTTTATTGACTCATAAGAAGTTGTTTAGAGCATAGAGAAATATATTCTAGTAGTTTTAGTGGCTTAGAGTAATAAAAAAATACTACAAATCATATAAGAATATAACTATAATTACATGACATCAATGTTTCGACATAAAATTTTGTTTGCTCCTAAGGAGTAAAATGCGATTTTTCCCTCACAATAATTACCTTCAGCTTTGCCTCAGGAGTTAAATACTTGGTTCCTTCAGCTTTCGCTTTAGAAACCAACTAACTGCTCAGGGAAATAATAGCATTCTTTACTCCCTTGGTGCATAAATAACTATTAATATTCTATTTTATTGTTTGTTTCCTTTTACTTCCATGTTAAGTGCCATGTTATTTTTTTCAATTTATTACTATTATTGTTGTAATATTGCTATTGTTATAATTTGTTAATTTAAGCTGCTCTGGTTTCTTTAACTAGGTTTGTTAATGCATCGGAGTCTTCTGATGATCACCTCCTGAAAAGATTTCCATTGAAGTTTTCTTGCTTAGTTGTGGTTTAATGTGTGCTTGAGCCAATCTACATCATAATACCTGGGATCACTTAGCTTGAGTGTGGATCTCTTGTAGAAATAAAAATAAATAACAGATACTGAAACAAAACGCACCGTCATTGTAAATGTTTTGCTCTTTAACTCTTGCAATACAAGAAGGGAACATTGTAATAAGTTCGCCCAACTTTGTTATCAAAAATCTACACATTGCAAAATTACTTATTCTTTCCTTATCGGTTTTGCTAGACTCATCGTCGACACTATCTTAGAACTAGTAACACTAGCACTAGCTTATCTCTAAAAACACTAGCACTAGCTTATCTCTAAAACACTAGCACTAGCTTATCTCTACTCTAGCTTATCTCTAGAACACTAGCACTAGTAACACTAACACTACAGTCTATCGTTTAGTTTAAAAACCCAAGGTCATAAGTATTTTGGGGATTGACCAATCAGAGAAGCCGCTGCCAACCTCTCACTTAAAAATAGAAAAAAATCCCTACCACAATTACCGCTGTAGGGAAAAAAACTTCTTCCCGGCAATCATTCACTTTGTTTGTGGTTCTTCTTTCGATTACATCGTTTTGAAAACTACTTTCAAATTAATCTTAAAAATTATATTTTAAAATAAAACTACACAAAAGAGATATAAAAAAACATTGCCAAGAAAATACGGGTAAAATATGTAACCTGATTTGTTTACATAGTTTTTACCCGCTCCCTTCTTGAAGGGATTTTTTTTCCTAAGAATTAGTGGTGTCTAAACTGACCTGTCAAGATTTTTAAACTAAACAATAGACTGTAGTAACATTAGCACTAGCTTATCCCTAGAAACACTAGCACTAGCCTCTCTAGAAACACTATCACTAGCTTATCTCTAGAAACTCTAGCACTAGTAACACTAGCACTAGCTTATCTCTAGTAACACTAGCACTAGCTTAGCATTAGTAACACTAGCATTAGCTTATCACGAGTAACACTAGCACTAGCTTAGGCATTAGTAACACTAGCACTAGCTTAGCATTAGTAACACTAGCACTAGCTTATCACAAGTAACACTAGCACTAGCTTAGCATTAGTAAACACTAGCAGCTAGCTTAGCATAACACTAGCACTAGCTTATCACTAAGCACTAGCACTAGCCATTAGTAACACTAGCACTAGCTTATAGCACTAGCTTAGCATTAGTAACACTAGGTAACACTAGCACTAGCTTATCACGAGTAACACTAGCCATTAGTAACACTAGCACTAGTGATCCAATAAAAGCCAATAAATATGCTGTATTAAAGTAAAAAATATGCTTGTCTACTATTTAAAGGGTTTAACTCATGATAAATTTTAACTTGAAGATTGGATAATTATTTAATTTTTGCTGTTTTTTGTTTTTAAAAAATGTATAAATGCCATGCGATAAATATTGAACAAATGCTGATAATGAGATAAAACTCGGCATACCTTTTGTCTTGCATATGACTACATATGTGCCAAATTTTAAATCACTCTGAAAATTATTCAGCGTTTTATGAATTGATCAACGTTTTACTCAGTCAATGATATGCGTAATAAAAATTGTATTCCAGGAAGCAAGACTATACCTAAAGAACCTTTTAATTATTTAGTTATAATTCTCGAGGATAAATGCAGTGGGTGCTATAAGTGATAGATACAATCTTCTTTGTAAACTTGATTATTAATTTACTTCTCTCTTGAATGCTTTTTTACTATCCACAGATTGGGTTGTACATTCATAAAATCGCCAGAAACTCTTTTTTTCGATAAAACGTTACTCTTCGTGAAAGTTTTTATTTGACGAAAAACTAAAAATTTTTAGTTTTAATCGATTTAAATTTAACATTTACCCTGAACACCTTATAAGTACCATTTTCGAAAAATTAAATATTTTGTCATTTATATTTATAAATAAGCCCATCTGGGGACACACTGTAGAAAAATTGTAGTGTATTATAATTATACGTCACCTGATCTTTGTAAAATATAAAGTAAAGAAATTCCTGGAGGCCATGAATATTTTAAAGGATTGTCCCACCTTTGGAGAAGTATGTAGGATTGCAAAGAGGCTGTTGTTATTAGATAGATGAGTGATAGAACAATGGTCAGCATAAACCTATCCATCAGAAGACTTCCAAATCCTGCCTGATCATTCAACAATAAATAAATATTAACAGAAAACGGAGCAGTGGAGTAAACACAGCTAACAAATAACAACACCAAAATCTCTCCACAAAACCTTTATTAAAATCAGAGCCGGCTTTCGACTCACGATCATCATCAGTGCCGGAGAGTTGAAAGAAGGAGAATCCTAGTCTGATTATAGGCAGAGTCATATAGCGGACTCAGTGATCGTGAGGTCGAAAGCCGGCTCTGGTTTTAATAAAGGTTTTGTGGAGAAATTTTGGTGTTGTTATTTGTTAAATAAATAAAAATCTTTATTTGCATAAATACTAATAAAAGGACAATGGTAAATCGTCAAAAATAAAAATATTTGAAACATTCTGATTACAGTGTTCTTTAAAAATGCTATTTAAAACTAGGTGTCTAAAAGATGGCTACTTCTAGTAAGTTTTCTTTGGAAAAAAATTGCTAATGGGGGGGGGGGAGGGGGTGTTGTATGAAAAAATAAAAAATCTGTTTCATAGGTCCCTGATCACAAAAAATAGGGTTTTGAATAACTTTGTATACTCATCGGCACCTAAAAACGGCCCCTAGTCTTTCAAAATGATCTCTACTGTGTGTTCAAATTTATTAATATTATTATTATTTTTGTTAGGTATTACATAAATATGGTAATTTTGTAACATTGAAAAGTTAAATTAGAGCATGCATTAATCAAAATAAATAAAATAAAAATAAAATAAATGTTATCTGTAATCCCATAAGTTTAGCTATTGTTTGACATATATAGTAGATTTCTGTTAAACTTATTTTTTCTTGAGATTTTGAACAAAAACAATGATATATGTCGTGATATAAAATTAGCAGATCAGGGTGCGACATTAGTATCAAATTTAAAGTAGATTTTAAAAAAGCCATGGTGGTTGTTGTTGATTGTTGTTAGCTCTAATTTAACTTATCAATGTTACTAAAAGTGGTTAAAAATCGCCATATTTAGGTAAAAGTTATCAAAATTATAATAGTGAATTTTAACTTGCAAGAATCAATTTGCTTGGGGTCAAATGAACATTTTCAAATATCTAGGACCATGTTTCCCCATATTTTTAGGATTAATTGTTGGTGCATCTGAAATTGTCCATGTGGTATACATACATTTTAAAAGAAATGTATGCGTATTATTACCAAGGCTGGTCATCAGGATCATTGCAAACCAATTTTCAAAAGATTAGAGATTATGACTGTATATAATTTGTATATTTATAAGTCATTATTGTACATAAAATTAAATTTAAATAAGTTTAAAGTAGGAGCTGACAACCACTCTTATAATGCTAAGCACAGGGGACTGTTAAAAATCCCTCAGCACATGTTAAAAAAGTCTGTAGTTGGCCAGAGTGTGTTGGGAGTTAAAGTCCTTAATGTATTACCGACCATATTAAAGTCTTAGATATTTTATTTTCAGAAAGAAAATCAAAAATTTCTTTATTAACAATCTATGTTATTTTGAAGACTATTTTTCTTTTATAAAAACTGCTTGATCTGTATGACCTTTTCCTATTGTTATGTATTTTTCTTAATGGAAACAATAAAGTTTATCTATTTATTTATATTTATTTGTATGTATTTCTAGAGGATTCTTGTCCAACAAGGTATCTCTTGAACAGATTAATATTTTTAAATCACACTTTCTAGTAAAATCATTCTTGAGGCATAGAGGAATATATAGTAGTAGTGACTTGAGGGTACAAAAGCCAAAACAAACCCTATTAAAAACCATAGTGTTGTGACCCCATTAAACCCAGTTTGTTGAGTCAGGAAATTTTAAAAAATCAGTAAAATTTCAAATTTTTGCTGCAAAAAAAGTCCTAGTTTTTTGGAAAAAAACATTTTTCCAAAATGTTTTTTTGGCCACTGAATCGAATAAAATTGTTCTGGAGTTGATATGACTACCAGTAGTGCTCGAAGCTAGGGCTTTATAGAATGGGTAAAAATGTCTTTGTTTAAAGTGCTATTTAAAGCTAGGGCTTTATAGAATGGGTAAAAATGTCTTTGTTTCAAGTGCTATTTAATGCTTGGCTTTAAAAAATGTCTTGTTTGAAGTGCTATTTAAAGATAGGGCTTAATAGAATGGGTAAAAATGTCTTTGTTTCAAGTGCTATTTAAAGCTTGGGCTTTATAGAATGGGTAAAAATGACTTTGTTTGAAGTGCTATTTAAAGCTAGGGCTTTATAGAATGGGTAAAAATGTCTTTGTTTGAAGTGCTATTTAAAGCTAGGGCTTTATAGAATGGGTAAAATGTTTTTGTTTGAAGTTTTAAAACTAGGGCTTAAAGATATTTGAAAATGTTTAAATTTATGAATTATTCATTACCTCAAATAAATTAGTGTAAAAAGCACAGATGCACAGTGTTGTGATGCCGAACAACTGCATTCCATCTTGTAATCTGTGAACATAATGTTCATTGTTCATATTAACTTTAGTAATTTTTCCTATCCACTTTATTCTATTTTTTTATTGGAAAAAATACTCTTTGACGAGTAAGATATTGTTTTCTATGATTGATTGTCTTTGTTGTTTTATTGTTGTTCTAATCAATTGCCAACATACAACAATAACATGAGCTCAAAGAGGAAATTTACTGAACTGAAGACCAACTGCACTGGAAGAAAAAAATCACATAAATGTGATGGCTCAGGCCAATTGCCTCTTTTTTTATTTAATAGTTTTGTTAAATAATACAAAATTTAAAACATCGTTATAGTATGTTTAAATTTTAACATGTAAACTTCATGCCTTTAGTATAATCTATTATGAACTATGAACTGCACCTACATAATATAATATATTTAGTATTATAAGTATTATTATAGTATATCTAGTATTACTTTAGTAGTATTATAAGTATGATTATATTAATATTAATAGTATTCATCAACATTGTATATAATTTTTTAATTTTTTTTGAGACACTAGATGGGACTAGAATTATTCCTGTTAATTCATTTAAAGAAGTAAGAAGTTGTTTTTCCAGTCCCATCCAGTGTCTTAAAAAAAATTAAAAAGTATGATTATAGTATATCTAGTATGACTTTAGTAGTATTATAGTACATCTAGTATTATTATAGTATATCATAACTTTACTAGAGCCGTGACTTTTTACTTGTAAGTTTCTATAGTTTCAAATAGAAACAACACGTGCCCCTCTGCCAATCCAGACTTTCCTCCTCTCGAGACCATAAGGCAAAAACATGTGTATTTAATATAAACTACAATTGAGGGTCCTAACTTTTACCTAAAATTTAGGCAAAATAATAAGATCCCTAGGGTTAGGGATCTTTTACGAGTGCCTGACATCACACAGGCTCAGAACTACCGGCTTAACATCTCTTTCGAAAGACGGCACGTGAAAGGATTTCCATCCCTCGCATAAAAACCCTAGAAGCTCCGACCAGGATCGAACCTGGACTGTCTGGGTGGTGGTATGTGCAGTGAACATACCACATTGTGCACCTGCTAACCTGTACACCACCAGGACCCCCCCCTTCCCAAGGAAGTGAAGAATGCTGTTATCACACCGAGCAGTTAGTTAGTTCCATAGGTGAAAGCCAAAAGGAACCAAAGCATTTAACTCCCAAGGCGAAGCTGAAGAAGATAATTATTGCGAGGGGGAAAAATATAATTTTACTTTCAGGCTGCATACAAGATTTTAACTCCAGTCATCATTTAATTATTGTTATATTCTTATTTTCATTCGTTTTGTTGTATTTTATTTTAATTCTTTTGGATAAAACACCCACTTATTAATTTATGGGATGCGGACAAAAAAAAATTTTTTTATTGCTGTAAATAACTTCTTTTGTGCTGAAACGGATTTTGAGCCAATACATCTTTTTTGGTCGGGTCCGACTTATATGTTTTAGAGATACCCCCCCCCCCCCCCCCCCAAAAAAAATAAAAAAATAAAAAATATTGCTCTAAATGTGCTAAAAAAGTTCAAAATCAATAAACTTCACATTATAAACTGTCTGGAGATAAAATAATTTTTAATAACCCACATCATCAGTAAAAGGTTAAAGTTGAGACCTCAATTACATCATCTCAATCAGGGCAAATAATTTTCACATATTTTAACCTAATCAGTACCACAAAATCTCTCGCAATCCATCCATCGAAAACTATTAGATATACGATAGTATAGCGTGAGTACTTACAAGTATAATATAAAAAGTATGTGTATATCCTTCCTGATGACAACCTGATCTGCCAAAATATTACAAATTATATCTAATACTATGAAGGTGAATTGTATCGAAAGAGAGACCCCATATCTTAATTTAGTCAATCCCATTTTATTATAAATAAATGTTTATTATTTTCTTTAACAAGAAGTACAAATATTTTTTTTGAATGTACAAGATTACAGAGAAAAAGAGATCAAAAAATAGTGATTGTACCTGGGTCTATATAGACATAAAAGGGTTAATACTAAAAATAATTTACATAACATACAAAAAAAAACATACATTATGAATATTAGTAAAAGTTCAAGTTATTTTTCATGATAACTTTATTCTAATCTTACAATTTCTTTAGACCCTAATTTACTATTTTTTGTCTACAGTAATCATAATAGTTACAATTACTCATTATAATTTTTAATATTTGTTTTTAATTATTGGAATTGAATTATTTTATTAATTGTCATTTAGAAAGTCAGCTGACCCAACTTGCAAAGCTCGTATATTGTTTTTTTTAATCTGGCTTAAAAATTCTGTCAAATTAATTTTCGAACATAAATATAACACTTATTAAAGTTACTTTTTAAACATAAAAATACACTCTAGCCACTGCTGAATAACTCATTAAACATAAAAATACAAACTCATTTCATTAAAATTATTCATTAAACAAAAATATATACTTTATTCACTACTGAATAACTCATTAAACATGAAAATACAAACCATTTCAATTTAAAATTACTCATTAAACAAAAAAATATATACTTTATTCACTGCTGAATAACCATTAAACATGACAATACAAACTCATTTCATTAAAATTACTCATTAAACAAAAATATATACTTTATTCACTGCTGAATAACTCATTAAACATGACAATACAAACTCATTTCATTAAAATTACTCATTAAACATAAAATAGCTCATTAATTACTGTTGAATGACTCATTAAATAAAATGAAAATTCAAACTCATTTCATTAAAATTACATAGTTATTTAAAAAGTTAAATGAAATTTATTGTTTTTATCTACAAGCATATGATTGTCTTAGTTGTTCAATATTTTTATTGGTCACCCCTGAGTTAGTTTGTTTGTTAGTCTGTTGCCATGGTAACATGAGGGTGATGTCCCTTGCTCATGACCTATATTTTCATGACTTGCATATTCAATCAGGTTTTTTACATAGAGACATACTAGTATTGCGTTGCATCAAGAACTCACATTAAAACAATTACATAAAACAAAATTAATATACAAATTAGGTACACTAAAAAAGGCTTGCTCCGCTCCCTAAATTGCTATAAATATAAATTCAAAGAGGCTCGTAAGATTGCTAAACTATGATATTAAATAAAAATAATTGGGGCAAAGCCCAAAACAAAAAAGGGGCCGAAGCCCCTTTGGAATGCATGTGTCCGTGCTTAACAATCCATTACTATCTTAAGGTTCTGGTTTATAACTTAAGCATTGAATCAATTATCAAGTACTAATCGTAACTCATTTTTTCTACATTTTTCAAATGAAGTGCGCAAAATTATCTTGTGTATAACCAATAAAACTATGCCTTTAAAATTGGTAGTGCACACCATTATTACACACATAGGCACACCTACTCAGTAGGTGTTTTTCTTTACAGGTTTTTGCGCATTCCCTTTGAAAAATACAGAAAAAATGAGTTACGAGTGGTGCTTGATAATTGAGTAACTGCTCAAGTTATACATCATTAACCAGAACTTTAAGAAAAGGATTTTTAAGGACGGAAACACGCATTCCAATGTATATTTGCCCGACTTGCGGTCCACCGCGTAGACTTTATCAAGGATATTTCCGCTAATTTTCAAGAATTTTGAAGATGGCCTTTTTTCATAAATTTGCTTCAAAAACGCCACTAAAATTTTCATTTTCAAGACACTCATAGAGCCACACCGATTTTCCTAGAACCTTGAAAAAACATTAGGTGACTACTACTATTATAGACAATAAACAGTAGCACCCATATAAAGTTCAGCTCATTGCACATTATTAAGGGACCAAAAAAATCTTAGAATTTTGAAAATTATTATTTTTGTCGTTGTTTATTCAAGAAAATACCAGTCAAAACTATACGTAAGAACACAGATGCATACTTTTCTTTATAGACCCATCCTTTGCCTTCAAAACGAGACCAAGAAGCTCATTTTTATCACAATTGGTTCTTTATTTATGATGGTTTTTATGAAACATAATCTAAATATATATAAAAAATAAGTTGAAAATTGTTGTTGCTTATAACTCGAAAACTACTTAAAGGATCTAGAACAAAGTTTAAACTTAGGCTAATCACATATCAGAAAGAGTCATAAACTCTGTCTGAAATTAATCAGTGCTAAAATAACAGTAAGGGATTAGTGTAAAAATTCTTTTTTAAGTGCTTATAGCTTGGAATCTAATTGATAGATCTTGACTAAACTTTAAACTTAGAAGTTTAAACTAATCTTATCTTATCTTAATCTTATCGGGACCCATTCGAAAATAATATGGGTTTAGTGCAACACTAAATTTTAAGTGCTTACAGATTGGAATCAAATCGATGGATCTTGACTAAACTCTACACTTAAACGACTTATAGGTCATATTGACTACATTATATTTCTCATTGAAATTCCTTCACAAATAAAAATTGAGGATTAGTGTAAAAAATAAGTTTTATATGCTTAAAGATCGCAATATAATTGATGCATCTTAACTAAACTTGAAACTTAGACTACTCATGGGTCAGAATGACATGAAGAATTTTCTGACTGTTAACAACTTCTATTTTATGTAGCCCTCTAAGGAATAATTAATAATTCGTTGTTTGGTGAATAAAATATTTGCTAAACGAAGCTCGGGTATTACTGCTAGTTCTTTCCTAAAAAGAACGAAATTTAATGATTTTTTAAACTGTAACTCCCAATTTTTTTTCAGCAAAACCGTTTGGGCAACTTTGTTTCTCTCCTGAATAGAACATCACACCAAATTTTCACGAAAATCGGCGAGGGACACCTGACACCCCTCTGCCTGATTTGAGATGGAATCCTTATACATTTTAGGGATTAAAATTAAGGTGCATTCACAATACTGCGGTAGCGATGCATCCGTCCGTTGCGTGCGGTGACAGCTCAAATTCCAACCTATCTAATCATATGGGACGTTCTTAAACAGCTTGCGGTAGCGTTGCGGAAAATGAAAATTTGCGGTTAGCATTTGATTGATTACAAACAAGGATATTAATATATTACATATTAATTTAGCACTTGTGTTAGCATTTTACTCCCAAGGTATCATATAAGATAAAATCTTATATGTAAAAGATTTTATCTCCAGACGTTGACGTCATTTAATTATTTTATTCTTATTTTTTACGTTTTGTTGTATTTTATTCCATTTTTTGGTCGCCCTCCCCCCTAATAAATTTTGGGGGTCCAGCTCCCAAATAATAAAAAAAATGTATTGCTCTTAAACAACTTCTTTTGACCTGAAATGGATATTGAGCCAATAAAAATTTTTCCGCTCTTCGGAAAAGTGTAACGAAAATTGATAGTTGATTTCATTGATCTCTGTATAAATTTAAAGATACAACTTCCTTAAAAATGGATATAATTGGTTTTAATGACCCATAAAATAAATAGGAAATAATAGGAAACAGTCTTTATTCCCAAGAGAGAAAAAAATACTTTTTACTCCCAAGGGAGTGAAAAATAACTTTTTCTCCCTAAAAACTGGTCAATAAACTTTACATTACACACCGTCTAGAGATAAACTTTGACGTTTTAGTTTTTGAAATGGTCGTCAATTTTTTGAAACAGTGGATTTCATTATTACACCTTAACATCTCTGTGATGTTAAGGTTTAATGGTGTCCAGAGGTATTAAATGTATTTGATATTTTCATTAAGACAAAACTTTCTACTAATAATAAAATAGAGGAAGTAAACAGTATTAAAATAAGAGTATTGATTAATGGAATGTTGCCAGTGGTGGGGCGACATGTGGCATGCTACTAGTGAGCGCATGCGCCGCCATACCGTTGAACCCTACCATCTGGCCTTGCCTGAGTTTACGTAGCATGCCGCCTCAGTCTTTTAGCCGCATAGTGTTGACTTACACGCCGCGACGCGTTACCACACCACTATACCTAGTTTGCTTACTATCTCTGCCAGTTCCATCTGTAATTTAAGATTTCTTTTTACCTGTATAACCAAATTTTATGAAAAGCTTTTAAACATAGAAAAGAAATACTGTTAATTTAAATACTGCAAATTATTGCTTTACTTTCTTAGATTATTTTAAATTTTCCCAAATTAAAAAATTAGGTACAGGGTACCTCGGTACTTTTCCCCACAACTTCGGACTCGCTTCGCTCTCCCTTAGAATGTCATGGTTATCCTAAGCTAAACGTAGTATTACTTCGGACTCGCTTCGCTCTCCCGTAGAATGTCATGGTTATCTTAAGCTAAACGTAGTATTACTTCGGTCTCGCCTCGCTTCACCTTAGAATAAAACAGTTATCTTAATTCTAGGATATAATAACCCCAAGTTCGCTCGTCATCTGAATGTCATGATTATGTAAGGCCGAAGGTGTTATTCCTTATTCGGTCTCCCTATGCTTGACCTCAGAATGAAGTTTTCATCCAAAGTCATTAATGTTTTAACTTAGGACTCGCTTCGCTCGTGCTTACAATATAATGATTATCCCAAGCTTAAGTCGGTATCACTGTGTTGGTATTAAAAATGAAATGGTTATTCAAAGTCTAGGATGTTATGACTTCGAATTCGCTTCGCTCGTCTTAAGAATCTCATGCTTATTCAAAGCTTAAAGTGAAATCACTTAGGTCTCGCTACCCTTGACCACAAGAATTAAATAGTTTTACAATCTCTAGAGTGTTAGACTTTAAACTCGCTTCGCTCGACCTCAGAATTTTATGATTACATAAGGATAAAGGTAGCATTCCTTATTCGCTCTCGCTACGTTTGACTCTAAGTCGTAGAGTGTTATGACATGGGACACGCTTCGCTTGTCTCATAATGTACTAATTTCCAAACGCTTAAAGTTTTGTTACTTCTTTATAATGGTATTTATTCTTAATGCTTAACATACCTATATTACACATTTTGACTTGCTGTCAAAGTTAATAAAGTCAGTATCTTCATAATAGCTTACTAAGCTGATCGAATTTATAATGTGATTCAATTAGAGCTTTTTTGTGAATAAAATCTAATTTTTTGACATCTTAGGTTATAGTCCGGAATTGACGTCATTGCAGGAATAAATAGTAAATTTTCAATGTTGGCCGCCTATACCGATTCCTGCAATGACGTCACACGTCATGCATAAAAACATCAGGTTACAACCTGCGAATGCGTTTAGTTTGTTTACATCGAATTGAACCACCTTATAAATTTATAATATGTTAAAACTTCATAATTCTCAAACTTCTCACTTACTTGACGCATCATATTAATTTAGCGTGTTATGGGCCGTTTAGGCCAAGAATGAATAAAGAAAATTATGCGATAAGGGAACTTTACTTACCCTATGAACGTTATATGACATCAAGGATCTTGAATAAAGGGGACGACGCACTAAGTCCATTTGCCTTCCAAAAAATAGATAGAACTCAACACACGTCAAAAACCAACTGCACATGCTTGGTACAAACTGTGGATGCTTACAATTTCTATAACAGCGCAAGTCTTAAATTTTAGAGGCAAACTTACCTCTCAATGGTTTTCTATTGTTTATTGCTTGAGAAGATTATAAACACGCTTAAATTATCACTCTCTGAAGTGACTAAGTGTAGTCCAAAATTTAAAATTAAATTTACATTAACAACAACAAATAAAACAAATGACTTAACAAGAACAAATGACTTAACAAGAACCACAAATATAACAATCATGAGAAGCACAGAAACAAAATTAAGAAGCAAACTCAACAATCTTGCTGCACAACCTGCGTTTGGCGCCTTTTTTTCATTATAACCATGGGGAAGGTAGGTTTGCTCCTATTTCTCTATCTAATACAACTTCCATGGGGTCAGCAATTTTCCTTCATGCGTCATCCCTTTTATTCAAGATCCTTGTATGACATAGAGACACAGGAGCAACCTTACCTTCCCTAGGTTATAGATAAAAGCGCGAAACGCAGGTTATGTAACATAGATAAGACGAGTTATTAACACTTACAATACTATTAATACTTACATATTTAACACTTGAGTGAAAATAATTAATTTAAATGTTAAACGATTATTTAACAACCTACATTATTTTTATATGATTAAGATTAACGAAGACTGCGGTCTTATATATATATATATATATATATATATATATATATATATATATAATATATATATTATTAATATATATATATATATATATATATATATATATATATAATATATATATATATATATATATATATATATATATAATATATATATATATATATATATATATATATATTATAGAGTATCCTAGAAATTTACTCTATTATTTTTAATAAAAGAATTAAGAGACGAGGAGGTATCTAGCAAAGTATAGGACATTACTTTCTCTATTTGTTTATAATCTACAATAGCAACTTTTCGTCAGAAGTTAAGTTTGCCGCTAAATGTAACTATTGTAAGCATGTGTAGTTTGTTTTTGACGTATGTTATGTGATGGATTCTTCTCTATTTTTATCCTCAACGGGGTCACTTTGTTACATGGCATATTGACTTAGCGCGACAAACCTTTTATTCCAGATTCATAGTTTAGGAAGTTCTTAAAGGCAACATGTCTTATTAGATAAAATATTAAAATATAGGTAAAATTACTTAAGCCATGTATAAATCAATTATCATTCTAGCCAGTCATTTTTAGAAGCAACAGCATTCAAAAAATTTGTTCACTTTAAATTTCAACATTTTAAACGATTATTATTGATATGTAGAAATATTGGTTAAGGAAAAAAATGATTTAACATAATAATAATTATATTAAAATAAACATTTCATTAAATTATATAATAAATAGCATTATAATAAAAGACGAAACAATTACTTTGTTTCGTTCAATCACTACGCGGGAAGTGGCAGGGGGTTGAATCCCAACTGTTCACACGGCATTTTTAACCTATAGTTTAGACTCCACCACGATAAAAAATGAGTTTGAGAGTTGAACCCCTTGTTTAATCCTTTTCACACGACAACTGCCGGGGAGTTGAACCCCCTAACCCCCTGCCAAAGCCCACGTCTAAACAAAAATTATACATCAAACAATAAAAATTGGTAAAAAACAACAATTAATAAACTTTAATTATAATTATAATTAATTTTAATGATTATATTTTTGAATAATTATATTTAATTATATTTTTATAATTATAAAAATAATATAATTTAATAATAATTTTATCTTAAAATATAATAATATAATTATATTTAAATATAATTATATTTTTTAAATGATTAATTATAAATAATCATTTAAATAGTTACTTATGGTACAAGGCAGGAAAATTAAATTTACTGGCAAGTTATAAATTTAGCTCCCGTGTGAGAAGCGAGGGTGGGTTATAAATAAAATAATTCTGGCTCGATGGCTCGTAAGCTGTGAAATTTTGTTTGAAATGAGTGCTTTCTTGCTTATCAATCAATTTCTTGCTTAAGTTTCCGGTATATAGCATTAGCGTCATAGTTGGTTATTTATTTGTCCGAAACTTTCAAAGAATGTGCTCGTATATATCCCATTGATTATACAATGCACGATATAACCATTATTCGCACTCATTTGAAGGTCAGTTTATGCTCATTTTTAGTGTATTCTGTTTAAAAATACGAAAAAAATTAAATTACAATTTATAACGCTACTGCTCAGATTATAGTTTCCGGTATAGGCTTTATACCGGAAACTTGAGCAAGAGAGTTCGAATTTAAAGAATATTCTGATGTTTGATGTTATTATAAACTTTTATGCATTAAATTGACTATACAAATTATCGCTAGTAACAAGATTTGAACCTTGGAACCCTATATTTGAGTAGTCGTATTGGCTCCGGGTCGGGTTTATTCCCTTAAGCGCCCCCCAAAAAACAGAATAAGACAACTTAAGTGAACTTTTTTATTTCCAAAATTTTTAATTTGAATTTCAAGTTTTCTGGTAGTATATTACCGTTTTTGAACATTTAAATGGTCTTATTGACTCCGGACTGATTTCATTCGATTCTGCGGGCACCAATAACATAAAAAACGACACCCTGGTCTGGTATGGATTATAGACGTAAAAAATGTATTATGTTTTGAAAAAGGAATCGAAATAATCCATTGTAAATTGGTGATCCTTTTCAGCCTTACTGATTTTTTCTTCCACACCATTTCCTTTTTTTGCCATCAGTTTATCCCTCGATTGATTTAACATTTGATAGTTCACATCTGCTAATTCATCAGAGATAAAGCCATCATCAACCAGTTGTTTTTTGTAGGTAATTATCTCGAACGTACCTTTGTTGTCTTTCCGAGCTGTTCTTCCTTTTATTTGAGTTTCTTCTTTAACATCTTTACAAAAGAATGTCTGAACGACATGCATTCCTCCTGTTCGCTCGACAGCAACACTTGACTTAAAATCCACACCTCTCCCCATACCACGAGTGCATAAAGTGACCGTTTTACTGATACCTGCCTCATTGATGATTTTTTTCTTATCTATATCTCGTATGTTTTCAGTTAAAACACTTAGTCTTTCAAATTTACTCAAATATTTATCCTTAAATTTATTCAATTCTACATCAGTATTAAAAAATATTAAAACAGAAACGCCTGAATTAATTTTAGTATTGGTGTGGTTATAAATTGTACTGAGCCAATCATCTTCCGACTTCTGACATGAGAAATCATTGTACGAAGTAAATTTTAAATTTCTATTACCGAAAAACGATGGCATGCTGGTGATTTTGTTTATACCGTATGATTTACTTATAGCGTCTCTCTCATGATTGTACAGGTTTGTTAAAGTTCCACTTACCCCCAAAATAAGCGGATACTTCTTTGGTAAACTTGAATAGGAAACTTGACCACAATTAATATTTAGATAACCGTAGTTTTGATAAAATTTTGTATCGAAATCACGTCTTTTCAATCTAAAATAGTTAAAAATATTGTAGTAACTACAAAAAGTATGAGAGACATAAACTCCATCACTTCTCCTATAAGTTATCACATTGTTATCATTAAGTTTATATCGATTTATAAACCAGTCAGTTTCATTACCTTTACGGATTTCTAAAGCATCTTCTATCAGCCTTTTAAATTCCTCTTGGAACAAAGTTGTATTTGTGTATTGCTTCTTTACCAAGCCATCACCTTCATTTTTCAACAAAAAATATTTCCCAGGCATTAACTTATGTTTATTAAATTCTTTAAAGTCTTCGTCTCGATCTTTTAATTTACTAGCTACAAACTCTTCTATCTTAGTTTGAATTACATTTTGATCTAGTATGTTGTTGCTAATCATTTCCCAAATCTTTTCCTGTATTATTGCTAAAGCTTTTAATTTGATTGTTGTAACAGGATTGTATAAACTACCGTAGAATTCATCAGAAAAGAAAACATCGACCTCATCTATAAGTAATATAGTATTTCTCGTGTCCTCACGTTTGACTATCCCTTTTTGTATGACATCAGGGCTAAGGATTTGCTTCTCGACGAGTTCTCTTATTCCCACTCTATTACCATCTACTTCTGGTCTTAGTAATTCGTTAGCCATATCGTTAAAAGTATAATAAGTGATTTCATTTGTGACTCCTAATAATTTAAAAAAATCCCTGAAGTCCTGAAGATCTCTAGAAGCTAAGTATTGACTATAGCACACCGTCCTTATTTTATGACCCGTTAATGCCAGTAAAGTGGACAACAGACCTAACACTAAAGATTTTCCTTGACCAGTTAACACCTGAGCTAAATGTTTATCCACACCTTTAGCCTCCTTTTCGACATTTAAAAGGTTTAAAATACAAAGAATCTGTATACAGTGAGGTTTCAAGCTCTTTCCGTTGCAAGCCAGATCCACTGATTCTCTAATGGACCAGACAGCTCCAAGACCAGCCAGTACTTCAGGCACTGTTTCTTGTTTAAATTTCTTATCCCAATTCGTAACATTTATTGGTTTTAACATTTCTTTGACCTCTCTAACAATTTCGGATATTCTGTAGTTACTGTCGCCATTTATATTAGATTCGATAAAAGATTCGAATTTCTTTATATATCTATCGTAGCACTGTTTCAAAATAAGAGCTACGTTAGATATTTCGGTGCTCGAGTTAAGATTCTTGTAAAGTTCTAATGCCTTATCTATATCTATTTCATCTTGTTTTCTTAGGAACCAGAATGATTCACCGACAGTTGATATACGTTTAATGAAATCAAAAGGTGAGGCACTGTTTTCTACAGCGAAAAGGAACGGTTCAGTGCTTTCTTTGAGAAAAGTATCAAACGAGTAGTAATCAGGCTGCTCTTTTAGATAAAGTAATGATTTTCTCATGGCCGACATCAACTCAGAGGATGCCTTTACAGTATCCTTATCATTCCATCTATCTAACTCGAGAGAATTAACAACGCATTTTAATAAAATACTCATTACTTCAATTATATAATGTCGTGGAATGTCAGAGCCACATTTAGTTAAAAAATTAGGAACATCTGAAACTTCGTAAGAGCCTTTATTGTTATCAATAGGTTTAACGCAACCTGTGTTGGAACCGCATTTTACAAACCAAGTCATCTCTACACAATCGATATCTTCTAAAAATTCATTATATGATCTAAAAAAGTTAACTAAATCATAAGCTTGTATACTTTTAACCAAAACATTATCAATAATATTTAGTAATTGCTGACCTATCTCTTGCATACTATTTTTAAAATGGCCAAACTCAAACTTTTGAGATATCTTTTGAATTATAATTTCGCGATTAGACCAATAAACATTGTAAACACTTATTAAATCTCTTAAAACGTCCGAATCGAATGTTTCTCTGATTGATCTGTTTATAAACTCGATTTGTTTTTTGAATATACTCTTATCTATATCCGATTTAGCATTCGCGAAAGATATTGTTTTAATTATGAATTTAGCAATATTATGAGTCACAACTCGAAATAATTCGTAGCTGTTGTCTCGAGTAGATTCGATAAAATTGATAAAGCCCTTGAGTAGCGGTTCAAATATTTCTTTATTTGATTCCTCAGTGAATAACTCACAGATTGACTTATCTAAAATATATATCCACACAAGTCTGTCTTCATCCAACGAATCATTAAAATCTTTTAAATAAAGACAAGTATATTTAAATTTATTTCTACTCGAATACTTTCCTGGGTCGAAAAGATTCATTAATTCGTACAAAAACCTGTACTGGTTTTCTAAAATTTTAGTTTCGTTGTTCTCAATACCCCATTTTATTGAAGAAGGTGGTTTCCAAACACCATTTTCATTCACAAACAATTTCGAACTTCCAATTCCAGACACTTTACTTAAGTCAAACAATGTTTCTTGAAAACTTTTGCAAATGTGGTAGAAAATGGGGAACGTCAAAGGAGCTACTTCTTTGATACTTTTAAAAGATTTTATTTTTGATACCTTTTCAAAGAATTTATCCAATAATCCGTCCAAATAATGGTTAAAAACATCACTGTTCAATGTCCTACTTAAATCAGTGAAGGTATCGATATCCTTGGAGTTAAGATAGAGCGCTTGCTGGCGTGACAAGCTTTCTACTTGGGTATCAATAACATGACACATTTTCAATTCAAAATCAATATTTTCCAATAAAGACCGCTTATGATGTTTAATCCCTTTATCACAAATATTTCTAAATTCACCAATCAAGTTATTTCCATTTTCAATCGAGTTTTGAATACATGGCAAATCTCTATTTCTTTGATATAAAGTTTCATTTCCTTCTTTTAGCTTTTCTGCTAATCTTTTAAAATTTTCAGACACATATTTATTATCTATTATATTAGTTAATAAATAATTAAAGTTATCATGCGACTTACATCTGTTTAAAATGTTATAAAACTGCAATAAGTCCTGGGCGCAGTTGATATCCTTAGATGTTTTCTCACTCATGTCTGTAACGAATTGTTTAAAATTATTGAAAATATCATTTCTTGCTTTATTTAAATTATCTCTCAATACTTCAACAATAATAATCCTTTTAAGTAATTCTCTTTTAACTTCAAAAAATTTATTAAAAGTTAAACTTTTTAAATCTTCAAATTTAATTATAGCTACAAAATTATTACCATCATAGGTCAATAAATTGGCTTCGTTGTGAATTTTAACATATAAATTACCAATTTTGAATTTACCCGAATAAGAAATTTTATTATTTTTATCTACTTTTTTAATGTATTCTTTGCCATCTTTGCTATATATTTTACTGTGATCTTTGTTTATTTGTTTGTTACTTAAATTATTTTTTATTATCCTATCTTTATTCCAAGCATGATTTTCAAAGTGCTTTACCGTTGGAACTAAGTCTAAATCAAAGTAATCATTATTTTTTGAAGAACAGTTATCAATTGTTTTGTTGAAATCATCATTAGCACAATTTACTTTCGTTGCTGATAGAGTTTGCTTAAATGATCTGTTATTAGGAACTTCATACCCAGAATTGATCGAATCTGTGTCCAGATTTGATTGGTTGTAACCGCTGTTGGCCGGTTTGCTATTTGATTTAACCTGCTTTATATTCGTATTCTTACTATGCTTATTATTTCTAGAAGAACGGTTATCAATTGTTTCATAAATGTTTTCATTGACTTCATCATAAGTGTGATTTGCCAGAGTTGATCCATTGTTATCAGATATTGATGTTGTCTGATTGATAGATTTTCTAATAGGAATTTCATACCCTGAATTGATCGAGTCTATATCCTGATCTGATCCACCTGAATCGCTATTAACTTGTTCATCTTCAACAACCTCATTGTTAATTTTAGTTTTATTTTTATTTAAGCCTGCCACATCTTTCAACAAATTAGTGAAACTTTTCATTGCTGATCAATTTTTAAGAAAGTAGATTATTATCGTTACACATTCAAACCTACTCGAATTAGCTTAGTATTAATTCAAATAATTGTATACAAGATTAATTACTTTTATTAAATGTGTGAACTACTAGAATATATGTAAATTTCAGAACTTCACGAGAATTTATGTAACTTTGATAAACTACACTAGAATTTATATAAATTTGATAAAACAAACTAGAATTTATTTAATGATTATTTAAACGTATTAAAAAACTAATATTGACTGAACAGAACACATAATATAAAATAAAGTGCAAAATCTTGAAAATGCATTCTTCACATACGAGTATTATCAAATTATTATTATTAAATATAGAAGTTTTAAGCTAAATTGGAATTAAATAAGTGGAATAAACGAAAACAATACAATAGTTAGTATTTAACAGCACTATATGATCTTTATAACTATGCAACAATAGTTCTGTAATTCACAAAAATGTTCAACGCCCAACATTTCTACCACTCATTGATTTTCATTGAACTAAATCACGAGTTGGATACAATGTGTACGCTATCTAAATGTACTATACTCGACAAAAGTATATTTAAGATTACACAGAACTGATAATGTGATATAATTTTTCACTAAGTGATATAATTATTTCATAGAGTGATGATTATTATTTTAATTTTATAATTTGTTTTCTATCAGTAAGATATTATACAAGCATAATCGTATGATTATATGATTTTGATGATTATCAGGAACCTTGGATAATCATAATATTCTAAGGACAATCTAAGTGAGTCTGAAGTTATAACACCCTAGACATTGCATAATCATTTTATTCTGAGGTCCAGACCACTGGACCAAGTGGTCTGGAGGTCCAGACCACTTGGGTTCTGTTCATTCGACCATTCTGAGGTCGAAGTAATGCCACCTTAGTGGCATTACTCCGGTAGCATGATAACCTATTACTTAGTGGCATACCTTAAGTTATCATGACATTCTGAGGTCAAGCGTATCGAGACCGAACTAAGACGACCTTAAGTTTTATACTTCACTTACTTTATACTTAACTACCTTAAGATAGTTATGATATTTTAAGGACGAGCAAAGCGAGTCCGAAGTTGTAAGGAAAAGTACCGAGATACCCCGAACCCAATTTTTTTATAATTTAAATTATTTTGCATTTACGTAATAAATGTATATTTCTAATTATACGAGTCTTGAATTATTTTTACTTTTCCTCATTTATACCTTAGGTATATAGGAAAAGTATTGTGTTTGTAAAAGAAATCAGAAACCGGGATGACACCGGTATTATCCGTTTTAGGTGTTTTAAAGGCCTCCTGAGTTGTTTTCGCAAAGTTGTCTGTCTGTATGTCCGTGTGATTGTGTGTCTGTTATCATTGTAGTTCCCAGTGTATTTATGTTAGAGAGTTGAAACTTCGTACGAAAATCAATCTATACATGCAGTTGTGCTATTCGAAAAATAATGTTTCTATGACGTCATTAACCCGCAATAATGACTCATTAAAATTTCGAAAAATCATATAACGCGAAAAAATTATGCGATCAGATTGAGATTTGGCACGCATGTAGCTATGTATAAGACTAACATATATGTGTCAAGTTTCATTTCATTATCAGCATTAGTTCAATTTTTATTAAATTACTTGTTTACGTTTGTAAAAATTAGAAAATAATTCAATTGAGTTGAAATGTAGTATCAACTATACATATTCATGTATTCTACTATACAATTTAGTATTCATGTGATACATGAAATTTTCTTTATGTGATAAATAGGTACAGTAAGTTTCATCTCAATACGACAAGTATCTATGATTTATGTTGGATCATAAAAGTTAAGTCGCATCGAATATGGTCATTGCCTGGATGGGTGATCGCTGGTAATAAAATAGATGTATTTACTATCTGAGGGGAAGCATAGCCAGTCCGAAGACATGTGAAGTTTAAATTTAACGATTTTTACATTCTGAGGACGAGCGAAGCGAGCCCGAAGCAGGGAGGACGAGCGTCGCAAATCCGATGTGATGAGGGAAAGTTCCTAGGTACCCCGTACCCGATTTTTTTAATATATGAAAACTAATAGTATATACTTCCTGCATAAAGAAAAAGTACTACTATGGACTTTATTGATTAGTTCATTGATTTTTCCTTTTTTAGATTTACTAATTAAATTGAAGCTTCTCTAATTAATTATTTATATTTTAACCTAATGACGATAACACCATTCGCTATAAATAATTATCTAGAATAATTTGGAAAAATTGCTTTTTAAACAAATATAAATTTTTGATGTTATATTATAATAACAAAAAAGTTATTAATAGTAAAAGTATCAGAGGATAAATTGATGTAGATATTTTTTGGCGCAAAAATAATTATTTGGACACTGAAGAATAATCTTTGAATTTTCTCTAAAAAATAGGACCCATACCAAAAGTTAAAAATGGAGATGTGGGCATGGTTACCGGAAAAAACAATAAATTTTATAAACGACTACAAAGCTAATCGTATTCTGTGGGATTCGAGCCATCCGGACTACAAGAAGAATCTGAGTGAAGAAAAAGTCGAAGTCATCAGATCTTTGTCCAGTAAATACGATCTATCCGTGCTTGAGTTTAAGAAGAAGATCAAAAATTTGAGATCAGCGTTCCATCGAGAGAACAACTTGCAGAAGACGATCGCTAAACAAGGGAGTAACTACTCGAGGAAATGCAAACCCTGGGTCTTTTACCAACATTTGATGTTTTTAAATGATTTGAAGAGGAAAAACGATGATTCTGAAGTAAGTATGAGTTAAGCTTGAAGCAGGCCCGTTGCCAGGTAGGGGCCAGGGGGCATCGCCCCGTCTGGCTAAGTAGATGTGTTATTCCCTTGTAGATGTTTAAATTTCGCCCCTAAATGCGTTAAGGGACAGTTCAGTGGTACCCTGTACCCGATCTGTTTTAATTGTATTGTTGTATAATGCCCAGAAAGAGCCTTATGGCTAATCAGAAATCACCCTTGCGGGTGGTTATTATGGGTTACTAATGATTACCATAGTTCTGATGTAAGTTAATAATTACTTATTTTATCTCCAAACGGTGTATAATGTAAAGTTTATTGACTAGTTTTTTAGGGAGTAAAAAAAGACTTTTCACTCCCAAGGGAGAAAGAAGTTACTTTTTCTCCCTTGGGAATAAAAAGTGTTGCTTATATTATTTATATTATTGGGTTATTAGAGCCAATTATATCAATTTGTTAGGAGAGTGGTATTCTCTAATTTTATACATGTATTCTCAATTTTTATAATTTACCCGGGGGTGGGTGGCACCCCCAAAATTTATAAGGGGGAGCGGACCAAAAAAAAATGTTTTTGCTCAAAATCCGTTTGAGGTCAAAATAAGTTGTTTGGACCAATATTTGGGGGAGGGGGGGCAGCACACCCTAAATTTATCAGAGGGTTCGACCAAAAAAAATTAGTAAAAAACAACAGAACGTGTTAAAATAAAATCAACGTCTGGAGATAAAATCTTGTATGCACCTTGAGAATAATATGCTATTTTCCCCCTCGCAATTATCTACCTCGGCTTCGCCTCTGGAGTTAAACACAAAAATACCTCGGCTTCACCTCGAGAGTTAAATACTTTGGTTCCCACGGCTTACGCCTTTGGAACTAACTAATTGGTGCATAAATAACTATTTAAGCATAGAGATATAATTACCAGAGAAGATCTATCAGTTAAATTTTTAATAAAAATATTAGGAGACGAGGAGGCATCAAGCTAAATACAGAACATTACATTCTCTATTTGTTTATAATCTACAATAGCAACCTTTCGTTTGCCTCTAAGTAAGTATTTTAAGCATGTGTAGTTTGTTTTGACGTATGTTACGTGATGGATTCTTCTCTATTTTTATCCTCAACGAGGTCACTTTGTTACATGGCATATCGACTTAGCGCGTCAAACGTTTTATTCCAGATTCATAGTTTAGGAAGTTCTTAAAGGCGCTTCATGTCTTATTAGAATATAATATTAAAATATAAGTAAAATGACTTAAGCTCTGTATAAATCGTTTATCATTCTAGCCTGTCATTTTTAGAAACAACCTCTATTCAACAAATTTGTTCATTTTAAATTAAACTTCAACATTTTAAACAATTATTATTGATATATAGGAAAATTGGTTAAGCAAAAAAATGATTTAACATTATAATAATTATATTAAAATAAACATTTCATTAATTTATATAGTAAATAGCATTATAATAGAAGACAAAATAATTCCTTTTTTTCGTTCAATCACTACGCGGGAATGGGCAGGGGGTTGAACCCAAACTGTTCACACGGCATTTTTAACCTATAGTTAAAAATGCCGTGGAGTCATCACCACCACGGTAAAAATGAGTTTCAGTGTTGATCCCCGTGTTTAATCCTTTTCACACGACAACTGCCGGGGGGTTAAACCCTCTGCCAAACCCCGCGTCTAAACAAAGTTTATATATCTAACAATAAAAATTGGTAATAAAAACAAAAATTATTAAACTTTAATTATAATTAATTTTAATGATTATATTTTTAAATAATTATATTTAATTAAATTTTTATAATTATAAAAATAATATAATTTAATAATATAATAATATTTTATGTAGAATAATATTTTATATTTTATAATATAATCATATTTAAATATAATTATACGAATATATTTTTTAAATGATTAATTATAAATAATCATTTAAATAGTTACTTATGTTACAAGGCAGGAAATAGTTATTTATGCCATAAGGATGAGAAGTGTGTCTTTATGTCACGGTAATTAGATTTACCGACGAGCGAAGTGAGTCGGGAAAAATTGCCAAGACATAAAGACACTCTCATCCGGATGGCATACACTATTTTTTTTTGAGGTAGCACTCATTAAATAAACTGCGCTATATACTTAATTGAAAAAAAAACGTCCAATGAACTCCATATTATCGTCGTCGTTGAATTCATTCATAGCTTCACACTTTTACTCAAAAATGTAAAAGCTTTACATTTTTCTGTGTAAACCTCATGAAGGTTTTACACAGATTGTTTTTTTTAACACGCTAAATTACAGCAATGGCGGCAATATATTGAATTACTTTTTACGTCCTAGGAGTTTTTTACATTCATTATTGTCCTCGGAGGTGAAAAGTACTAAATAACCTCCTATAACAATAATGATTGGCTTCTCATTCTAAAAACGGTCCAATAAAGTGCTCAGTTACGTACTACCTCAAAAAAATTAAATTTACTTGCAAGTTATAAATTTAGCTCACGTGTATAATAATAATAATAATTCTGGCTCGATGGTTCGTGAGCTGTGAAATTTTTGTCGCAAGGCGAGGAATTTATTTTATTTTTTGTATTATTTTTGAAGGATTTAAGTTGTCAATTTTTGAAATGAGTTTATTGTTGAAATATAGAAAAAAATTCGCTTCCACTAAAGTTAAAGATGTTCATTTAATCATAGTGTAAAACATGGTATCATAGAGCGTGGTTGAAGATCAATAGTACACGGACAAGAAAACAGAGAAAAGGTACGAAACAAATTAGAATTTTGCCATTTTTTTAACCCACTTAGATCGAACGATATGACGACCGTAGGAACTATTAGACAACGTATCGGACCTATCAAAAAACGACTTACGACAACTATTAAGGAAGCTTCGGAATTCAATTTAGAAACGGATATTAATACAATTTTAAACACGGAAACTAAAATCAAAAATTACTTAGGGAAATTTCAAGGTCTTAGGGAAGAACTTAGGCAGATGTCCTTAGACGACGATAACGATGTTACGCGGTTAAGGTTTGAGAATGAATGTGAGGACGAAATGGAATTGATTTTAGATGCCGAGGATATGTTGGTGGATTTGCAATCGAGAATTGAGATCCTTAATTTGACAAAACCCGATAAAACCGAAATTTGTGACAGTAATTTCAACATAAAATTAGAAAAACTGAGAATTATAAAATTTGACGGGGATATAATGAAATGGGGTGAGTTTTGGGATTTTTCGAATCGACTATTAATACTAATAAAAAGCTAAGGGATGTAGAGAAATTTAATTATTTAAGGGGGTATTTGGAGGGCACGGCACTACAAAGTATCGCAGGATTAGCTATCACCGGCGCTAACTACCAAGTAGCGCTTGACATTCTGAAAAATAGATTCGGCAATAACGATCTAATAATCACATCATTATATAATAAGTTACGGTTAATACCCCAAAGTACAAATCAAACAGAAAAATTGCGCTCAACGTTAGATGAAATTGAAACCTGTATAAGAAGTTTAGAGGCATTGAAAGAGGATCCGGATCAAAAATTTTTTAATCCTTTGATTTTATCAAAATTTCCAGCAAGTTTATTACTTAAAATAGAAGAAGATATAGATACTGCTAAATTAACGCCATCAGAATTAAGGACTAAGTTAAATCGTATTATTGGGGCTAGGGAAAAAATTGAGTTTATGTCAAAAGTTGAAAATAAAAATCCAACGTCAGTTCTAAGCAACAAAACAATAACAAAACAGGAAGGAACGCCGTTATATTTTGATAGCAAAAACAAAATAAAACCAGGAACCGCGGAAGCATTGACAGCGTACGAAATAAAATGTAAATACTGCCAAGGTGCACATTTTAGCGACGAGTGCGATGTTATAACAACGATTGAGGAACGAAAAGGGTTGCTAAAAGGTTGTTGCCTCCTGTGCCTTAGATCTAATCATTTTATAAAGGACTGTACGGCTACAAAGCCTTGCTACCACTGCAAAGCGGTTAAACAGCATCATTCAAGTCTTTGTCCCAAAAAATATAGGGTGTCCAGTAAACCGTCTGGAAAGGAATTAAATAATGAACTAACCACGGGGTTAGTTGGAGAACCAAAATTAGAAAACATGAGCATCAAATCTTCGGTTGTTTTTTTACAGACTGCGTTAGCAGAGGTTTCAAATTTTGACAATAAAAGAAATATAAGATTAATGCTAGACAGCGGAAGTCAGAGATCTTATATTACTCAAAAGTTATTTAAAGAATTAAAGTTAAAAATCAAGGAAACAGAGGAATTACAAATATTTGTGTTTGGGTCAGAGGAACCAATTCAAATTTCGGCTCCTAGAGTAACTTTTTGTGAAAACAAAAAATGGACAAAATATAGAGATAAATGCGAATGTGGTACCGACAATAGTAAAAAATTTTAAACCAAACAGTTATATAAATGAAATAAAATCAAACTACAAAGATTTAGACTTTGCAGATAATCCAGAAATAAACTTAAATATAGACGTGTTACTCGGCAACGGATACTTTTATGATATAATTGAAAGGCAAAGAATAGAATTAGGTAAAGGACTTTATCTAGCGGATTCAAAGTTCGGGTGGACTGTTAGCGGAAGGAAACATAATAGAAACGACGAGGGCACTTTAAGTTTTTGTTCTTATATAAAAACCGGAGAAAACTTAGGTTTTTGCACACCTGACAGAGCATTAATAAAGGAAGAAAATTTAGATTTGAATAAAGTATGGGACCTGGAATCGATAGGAATAAGGGAAAATCCTGGAATAATTGATGATGACGTGGCAATTAATAAATTCTCGGAGAGTATTCAATTTATTGATAATCGATATGTGGTATCGTGGCCATGGAGAGATTACCCCCCGGAATTACCAGACAATTATTATTTGGCGTATAATAGACTGAAGTCACTACTGAGAAAAATGGATAAAGAGTTATTAGTTAGATATAATGACATAATTATTGATCAAGCAAATAAAGAAATCGTAGAAATTATCGATGAAAAATGTATTACGGGAAAAGTAAAACACTACTTACCTCACCACGGAGTAGTTACGCCTTTAAAATCATCAACAAAATTAAGGGTGGTATACGATGCCTCAGCAAAAAGCAAAAAACCGGAAAGAGTTTGAATGAAAATTTATTAAGGACGGGTGTTGATGGAAGATGTTTGTACACTTCTATTACGATTTCGAGGTTACGCAGTTGGCTTGATAGGCGACATCGAGAAAGCATTTCTGCAAATTGGGTTACATCCAGAAGATAGAGACGTTACAAGATTCCTTTGGGTTAAGGATATTAATAAACCAATATCTGACGAAAATTTAATCGAGTATAGATTTACACGCGTCGCATTTGGATTAGTATCTAGTCCTTTTTTATTAAATGCAACAGTTAAATATCATTTAAATAAAGAAAATACGACGTTAGCCTTATATATATCAGAAAATATATACGTAGACAATGTTATCCTGGGCGCGAAATCGGAAAAAGAAGGGATTGAATTGTACATCGAAGGCAAAGCAATATTCAAAAAGGGCAATATGAATTTACGAGAATGGTCAACGAATTCAGAAAAAGTAAAAAATTCAATTCAGGTACAAGATAGAGCAGATGGAGAGAACGTTTCTGTACTGGGAGTCACATGGGATACAACAAAGGACATATTGAGTATTAAAAATAATATTGCGAAATTCGAGACTTCACCGAATACGAAAAGAGGAATCGTTAAGTTTGTAAGTTCAATATTTGACCCTTTAGGGTGGTTTTCAGCGTGTACGATAGGAGCAAAAATACTAATTAGGAATATTTGGCTATCGAAATGTGAGTGGGATGAAATAATCAATGACAGCCTGAAACAAGAATGGGACCATATTTATAATAATCTGACTAATATACCGAATTTTACTATACCAAGATACTACGGGGAAACATGTGAAAATATGACACTTGTTTGTTTTACTGACGCATCCAAGTACGCTTATGCAGCAATAGTTTACGGTGTATACGAAATGAAAACGTTAATAAAACGGTTTTTTTATTTGCAAAATGTAGGTTAGTGCCTTTAAAAGAAACTTCGATTCCAAGGCTAGAATTACTAGGAACAGTAATAGGGTAAGAATATTAAAATTTGTGGCCGACAGTATAAACTTAAGGGGAAAACAATCATATTTGTATACAGATTCACAGTGCGTTCTTCATTGGAAAGCATCGAAAAAACCTTTACCTGTTTTTGTTGAGAGAAGAATAGAGGAAATAAATAATCACAAAAGAGATAAAATTTGGATACGTAAAAGTGAAGAAAACCCGGCAGATTTAGCAACGAGAGGAGCAGAAATAGAGGAGTTACGTGATTTGTGGTGGAACGGCCCTAAATGGCTCACTTACCCGATAAGTGAATGGCCAACTAGTGGGCAGAAAGGAAATGAAGCAGAGGTAACACAAGAAATTGAAATAGTAAATTTAAACGAAACGGACAGGAAGACGGAAAGTGAAAGGATACATACAGCACCATTTGGGTTAATTTTAGAAAAATATAACGAACATCAAAAATTTTAAGAATAACTGTTTATTGTAACAGTTTGTGAAAGGGTTGAAAAAACAACAATATATAAAAGGACCTATAAAATTGCAGAAATTATAGAAAGTAAAATTATGTGGGAAAAATACATTCAAAGTATGTTTTTTCAAAAGAGATCAATTCAATTTTAGAAAAGAAAAACAATGAATTAGTAAGCAAACTAGGGTTATGGGTAGATGAAAATGGAGTTCTTAGGTGTTTAGGTCGGATTCAAAATTCTCAGTTAAAATATGAAACGAAATTTCCTATTTTACTTCCGAATAAGCATTATTACACTAAATTAGTGATAAAAGATATCCACAAAAAATTGTTACATTCAGGGACTGACCACACCCTAAATGAGGTAAGAAAAGAGTATTGGATCCCACAAGGGAGACAAGCTGTAAAAAATATTTTAAGAAAATGTGTCACATGTAAGAAAATAGACGGTCGTAGTTTTAAACTAAAGCCATTTCCTCCACTACCTGATTATAGAGTCACCAAAAACGTAAGTTTTAGAAATGTAGCGATCGATTTTTTCGGACCTTTGTACCTTAAAAATGAATGTCCGTATGAAAAATGTTGGGTATGTTTATATACATGTTTAACAACTAGGGCGGTACACTTAGAAATAGTTTGGAATATGACCACAGCAGAATTTTTGTTAAGTTTAAAGCGATTCTGTGCTAGGCGTACAACACCGGAGATGATTTTATCAGATAATGCCAAGCAATTTTATTTAGCTAAAACAATACTAACGGAGGACATGACAGAGAATGACTTACAACGAGACGGAAACATATCTAACATCGAGTGGGTTTTTACAACACCCCGCGCACCATGGACCGGTGGTGTATTCGAGAGGATGGTCGGTGTAGTCAAAAGAGCCTTAAAGAAAACAATAGGAAGGTCTAGATTAACTTTAAGTCAGTTGTACACAGTACTGACTGAAGTTGAATCAGTTATAAATTCAAGACCATTAGTGCACGTACCTTCAGAAGAAGCGGAAGCAAATGTTTTAACGCCGGCCCACTTTATTGGACTTAAAACAGATATAAAACAAGACAACCTAAACTTAAATAACGAAAAAGTATCATTAACGATGATTTGGAAGAGAGGCCAGCAATTACTAAATAATTTTTGGAAAACATGGGCAAAAGACTACCTGACTATACTAAGAGAAAGATCAAACAGACACAGAAATGTAGGAAGAGGTACTGCGAACAAACTTCGAGTCGGGGAGGTGGTAGTTTTGGAAGAAGAATGTTCCCGACTGAATTGGAAGTTAGGGGTGATCGAAAAGACTATTTCTTCAAATGACGGTCAGATCCGAAAGGTAGAAATAAGACTGGCTAGCGGTAATAGAGTCATACGGTCGATATCAAAAATTGTACCTCTCGAAATAAATGAAAGGGATGCAGAAGATGATGAAAGCGAAAAGGTTCAATGCTCAGCGAATGAATGAAGAAAATACTGAAATCTGAACTTTATTCGGCGGAGTGTCGCAAGGCGAGGAATTTATTTTATTTTTGTATTATTTTTGAAGGATTTAAGTTGTCAATTTTTGAAATGAGTTTATTGTTGAAATATAGAAAAGAATTCGCTTCCACTAAAGTTAAAGATGTTCATTTAATCATAGTGTAAAACAATTTTCTTTAAAATGAGTACTAACTTGCTTATCAATCAATTTCTTGCTTAAGTTTCCGGTATATGCTTTACAATCTGAGCATTAGCGTCACAGCTGGTTATTTAATTTGTCCGAAACATTCAAAGAATGTGCTCGTATATATCCCATTGATTAGACAATGCACGATATAACCATTATTCGCACTCATTTGAAGGTCAGTTTATGCTTATTTTTAGCGCATTCTGTTTAAAAATACGGAAAAATTAAATTACAATTTGTAACGCTACTGCTCAGATTATAAAGTTTCCGGTATAGGCTTTATAACGGAAACTTGAGCAAGAGAGTTCAAATTTAAAGAAAATTCGTCCGGCTTTTGGAACTCCGTGCCAGAATAATGTTGATGTTATTATAAACTTTTATACATTAAATTGACGATACAAATTATCGCTAGTAACAACATTTGAACCTTGGAACCCTAGATTTGAGTAGTCGTATTGACTCCGGACTGTTTTCATTCGATTCTGCGCACCAAAAACATAGAAAGCGACACCCTACTGTGGATTATAGACGTATAAACTGTATTATGTTTTGAAAAAAGAATCGAAATAATCCATTGTAAATTGGTGATCCTTTTCAGCCTTACTGATTTTTTCTTCCACACCATTTCCTTTATTTGCCATCAGTTTATCCCTGGATTGATTTAACATTTGATAGTTCACATCTGCTAATTCATCAGAGATAAAGCCATCATCAACCAGTTGTTTTTTGTAGGTAATTATCTCGAACGTACCTTTGTTGTCTTTCCGAGCTGTTCTTCCTTTTATTTGAGTTTCTTCTTTAACATCTAAAAGAATGTCTGAACGACATGCATTCCTCCTGTTCGCTCGACAGCAACACTTGACTTAAAATCCACACCTCTCCCCATACCACGAGTGCATAAAGTGACCGTTTTACTGATACCAGCCTCATTGATGATTTTTTTCTTATCTATATCTCGTATGTTTTCAGTTAAAACACTTAGTCTTTCAAATTTACTCAAATATTTATCCTTGAATTTATTCAATTCTACAACAGTATTAAAAAATATTAAAACAGAAATGCCTGAATTAATTTTAGAATTGGTGTGGTTATAAATTGTACTGAGCCAATCATCTTCCGACTTCTGACATGAGAAATCATTGTACGAAGTAAATTTTAAATTTCTATTACCGAAAAACGATGGCATGCTGGTGATTTTGTTTATACCGTATGATTTACTTATAGCGTCTCTCTCATGACTGTACAGATTTGTTAAAGTTCCACTTACCCCTAAAATAAGCGGATACTTCTTTGGTAAACTAGAATAGGAAACCTGACCACAATTAATATTTAAATAACCGTAGTTTTGATAAAATTTTGTATCGAAATCACGTCTTTTCAATCTAAAATAGTTAAAAATATTGTAGTAACTACAAAAAGTATGAGAAACATAAATTCCATCACTTCCCCTAAAAGTTATCACATTGTTATCATTAAGTTTATATCGATTTATAAACCAGTCAGTTTTATTACCTTTACGGATTTTTAAAGCATTTTTTATAAGCCTTTTAAATTCCTCTTGAAACAAAGTTGAATTTGTGTATTGCTTCTTTACCAAGCCATCGCCTTCATTTTTCAACAAAAAATATTCCCCAGGCATTAACTTATGTTTATTAAATTCTTTAAAGTCTTCGTCCCGATCTTTTAATTTACTAACTACAAACTCTTCTATCTTGGTTTGAATTACATTTTGATCTAGTATGTCGTCGCTAACCATTTCCCAAATCTTTTCCTGAATTATAGCTAAAGCTTTTAATTTGAGTCTTGTAACAGGATTGTATAAATTACCGTAGAATTCATCAGAAAAGAAAACATCGACCTCATCTATAAGTAGTATAGTATTGCTCGTGTCCTCACGTTTGACTATCCCTTTTTGTATGACATCAGGGCTAAGGATTTGCTTCTCGACGAGTTCTCTTATTCCCACTCTATTACCATCTACTTCTGGTCTTAGTAATTCGTTAGCCATATCGTTAAAAGTATAATAAGTGATTTCATTTCTGACTCCAAATAAATTAAAAAAATCCCTGAAGTCCTGAAGATCTCTAGAAGCTAAGTATTGACTATAGCACACCGTCCTTATTTTATGACCCGTTAATGCCAGTAAAGTGGACAACAGACCTAACACTAAAGATTTTCCTTGACCAGTTAACACCTGAGCTAAATGTTTATCCACACCTTTAGCCTCCTTTTCGACATTTAAAAGGTTTAAAATACAAAGAATCTGTATACAGTGAGGTTTCAAGCTCTTTCCGTTGCAAGCCAGATCCACTGATTCTCTAATGGACCAGACAGCTCCAAGACCAGCCAGTACTTCAGGCACTGTTTCTTGTTTAAATTTCTTATTCCAATTCGTAACATTTATTGGTTTTAACATTTCTTTGACCTCTCTAACAATTTCGGATATTCTGTAGTTACTGTCGCCATTTATATTAGATTCGATAAAAGATTCGAATTTCTTTATATATCTATCGTAGCACTGTTTCAAAATAAGAGCTACGTTAGATATTTCGATGCCCGAGTTAAGATTCTTGTAAAGTTCTAATGCCTTATCTATATCTATTTCATCTTGTTTTCTTAGGAACCAGAATGATTCACCGACAGTTGATATACGTTTAATGAAATCAAAAGGTGAGGCACTGTTTTCTACAGCGAAAAGGAACGGTTCAGTGCTTTCTTTGAGAAAAGTATCAAACGAGTAGTAATCAGGCTGCTCTTTTAGATAAAGTAATGATTTTCTCATGGCCGATATCAACTCAGAGGATGCCTTTACAGTATCCTTATCATTCCATCTATCTAACTCGAGAGAATTAACAACGCAATTTAATAAAATACTCATTACTTCAATTATATAATGTCGTGGAATGTCAGAACCACATTTAGTTAAAAAATTAGGAACATCTGAAACTTCGTATGAGCCCTTATTGTTATCAATAGGTTTAACGCAATCTGTGTTGGAATCGCATTTCACAAACCAAGTCATCTCTACACAATCGATATCTTCTAAAAATTCATTATATGATCTAAAAAAGTTAACTAAATCATAAGCTTGTATACTTTTAACTAAAACATTATCAATAATATTTAGTAATTGCTGACCTATATCTTGCATACGATTTTTAAAATGGCCAAACTCAAACTTTTGAGATATCTTTTGTATTATAATTTCGTGATTAGACCAATAAGCATTGTAAACACTTATTAAATCTCTTAAAACGTCCGAATCGAATTCGTCTCTGATAGATCTGTTTATAAACTCGATTTGTTTGTTGAATATACTCTTATCTATATCCGATTTAGCATTCGCGAAAGATATTGTTTTAATTATGAATTTAGCAATATTATGAGTCACAACTCGAAATAATTCGTAGCTGTTCTCTCGAGTAGATTCGATAAAATTGATAAAGCCCTTGAGTAGCGGTTCAAATATTTCTTTATTTGATTCTTCAGTGAATAACTCACAGATTGACTTATCTAAAATATATATCCACACAAGTCTGTCTTCCTCTAACGAATCATTAAAATCTTTTAAATAAAGACAAGTATATTTAAATTTATTTCTACTCGAATACTTTCCTGGCTCGAAAAAATTCATTAATTCGTACAAAAACCTATACTGGTTTTCTAAAATTTTAGTTTCGCCGTTCTCATTATCCCATTTTATTGAAGAAGGTGGTTTCCAAACACCATTTTCATTCACAAACAATTTCGAACTTCCAATTCCAGACACTTTACTTAAGTCAAACAATGTTTCTTGAAAACTTTTGCAAATGTGGTAGAAAATAGGAAACGTCAAAGGAGCCACTTCTTTGATACTTTTATAAGATTTTATTTTTGAAACATTTTCAAAAAATGTATCCAATAATCCGTCCAAATAATAGTTAAAAACATCACTGTTCAAAGTCCTACTTAAATCAGTGAAGGTATCGATATCCTTGGAGTTAAGATAGAGCGCTTGCTGGCGTGACAAGCTTTCTACTTGGGTATCAATAACATGACACATTTTCAATTCAAAATCAATATTTTCCAATAAAGACCGCTTATGATGTTTAATCCCTTTATCACAAATATTTCTAAATTCACCAATCAAGTTATTTCCATTTTCAGTCGAGTTTTGAATACATGGCAAATCTCTATTTCTTTGATATAAAGTTTCATTTTCTTCTTTTAGCTTTTCTGCTAATCTTTTAAAATTTTCAGACACATATTTATTAACTATTATAATAGTTAATAAATAATTAAAGTTATCATGCGACTTACATCTGTTTAAAATGTTATAAAACTGCAATAAGTCCTGGGCGCAGTTGATATCCTTAGATGTTTTCTCACTCATGTCTGTAACGAATTGTTTAAAATTATTGAAAATATCATTTCTTGCTTTATTTAAAGTATCTCTCAATACTTCAACAA
Organism: Microvelia longipes; assembly: GCA_018340805.1. Lineage (NCBI taxonomy): Eukaryota > Metazoa > Arthropoda > Insecta > Hemiptera > Veliidae > Microvelia > Microvelia longipes. The sequence goes on along the minus strand of JACMZG010000022.1, from coordinate 41,747,534 downwards.
TAATAATTCTTTTAAGTACTTCTCTTTTAACTTCAAAAAATTTATTAAAAGTTAAACTTTTTAAATCTTTAAATTTAATTATAGCTACAAAATTATTACCATCATATGTCAATAATTTGGCTTCGTTGTGAATTTTAACATGTAAATTACCAATTTTGAATTTACCCGAATAAGAAATTTTATTATTTTTATCTATTTTCTTAATGTATTCTTTGCCATCTTTGCCAAATATTTTATTATAATCATGGCTTATATGTGTGTTTCTTAAATTATTTTTTAATTTCCTATCTTCTTTGCAAGTATGATCTTCAAAGTGCTTTATAATGTGCTTTACCGTTGGAATCAACTCTATATCTGATGATCGGTTATCAACAGTTTCGTTGAATTTATCATAAGCACAATTTTCTTCTGTTTCGGATGGAGTTTGCTTAAATGATCCGTTATTAGGAACTTCATACCCAGAATTGATCGAATCTGTGTCCAGATTTGATTGGTTGTAACCGCTGTTGGCCGCTTTGCTATTTGATTTAACCTGCTTTATATTCTTATTCTTACCATGCTTATTATTTCTAGAAGAACGGTTATCAATTGTTTCATAAATGTTTTCGTTGACTTCATCATAAGTGTGATTTGCCAGAGTTGATCCATTGTTATCAGATATTGATGTAGTCTGATTGATAGATTGTCTAATAGGAATTTCATACCCTGAATTGATCGAGTCTATATCCTGATCTGATCCACCTGAATCGCTATAAACTTGTTCATCTTCAGCATCCTCATTGTTAGTTTTAGTTTTATTTAAGCCTGCCACATCCTTTAACAAATTAGTGAATTTTTTCATAGCTGATCAATTTTTATGAAAGTAAATTATTATCGTTACACATTCAAACCTACTTGATTTAGCTTAGTATTAATTAAAATAGTTTTAAATGATTATTAGCTAAATTATTAAATGTTCCATCTACAAGACTGTATGTAAATTTCATGAACTACTCTAGAATTTATATCAATTTGATAAACCACACTAGAATTAATTTTTATGATTATTTAACACGGTTTTTAACGTATTAAAAAACTAAAATCTACTGAACACATAATATAAAATAAAATGCAAAATTTTGAAAATGAATTCTTTACATATCTAAATATAGAAATCGGAATTAAATAAATGGAATGAACGAAAACAATACAATACTTAGTATATCATTTAACACTACCGACGAGTTTTACAAAACATGAATAGTTTTAGTTCTCTGGCACAAATATATTGTGAATTCAACAGTATTTATCATGAGCTTTGTAAGTATGCAATTTATAAAATGTTCAACAAGACCTACCACTCGAAAATTTCTTTGAACTGAACAAGTTCAAAGAAACGACTTGGATATAATGTGTACGATACTCGACAAAAGTATGTTTAAGGTTCCAATAGAACTGATAAAGTGACATCATTTTTCACTGGAAGTTATTATTTTAATGGATTTTAATTTTCAATTTGTTTGCTATCAGTAAGATATTATACAAGCCATAATCGTATGATTATATGATTTTGATGATTATCAGGAACCTTGGATAATCATAATATTCTAAGGACAATCTAAGTGAGTCTGAAGTTATAACACCCTAGACATTGGATAATCACTTTATTCTGTGGTTCAGACCTCCACCTTAGTGGCATTACTGCGGTAGCATGATAACCTATTACTTAGTGGCATAATAATCCTAAGTTATCATGACATTCTGAGGTAGAGCGTATCGAGACCAAACTAAGAACACCTTAAGCTTTATACTTAACTTACTTTATACTTAACTTAATTTATACTTAACTTACTTTATACTTAACTTTACTTTATACTTAACTAAGATAGTTATGATATTCTGAGGACGAACGAAGCGATTACGAAATTATAAGGAAAAGTACCGAGGTACCCCGAACCCAATTTTTTTTTATAATTTAAATTATTTTGCATTTACGTAATAAATGTATATTTGTAATTTTACGAGTCTTTAATTATTTTTACTTTTCCTCATTTTTACCTTAGGTATATAGGAAAAGTATTGTATTTGTAAAACACAAAAAAAAAATCAGAAGAAATCAGAAACCGGGATGACACTGGTATTATCCGTTTCAGGTGTTTTAAAGGCCTCCTGAGTAGTTTTCGCAAAGTTGTCTGTCTGTATGCCCGTGTGATTGTGTGTCTGTTATCATTGTAGCTCCCAGTGTATTTATGATACAGAGTTGAAACTTCGTAGAAAAATCAATCTATACATGCAGTTGTGCTATTCGAAAAATAATGTTTCTATGACGTCATTAACCCGCAATAATGACTCATTAAAATTTTGAAAAATAATATAACGCGAAAAAATTATGCGATCAGATTGAGATTTGGCACGCATGTAGCTATGTATAAGACTAACATATGTGCCATGTTCCATGTCATTATCAGCATTAGTTCAATTTTTATGAAATGACTTTTTGATGTAGGTTTTTAAAAAATTAAATGATTTGTGTACGTTTTTAAAAATTTGTAAAATATTAGAAAATAATTCATTTGAGTTGAAATTTAGTAGAAGTTTATGTGATAAATAGGTACACTAAGTTTCATCTCGATACGACAAGTATCTATAATTTTTGTTAAATCATAAAAGTTAAGTCGCATCGATCGTAGTCAGTGCCTGGATGGGTGACCGCTGGGAATAAAGCGTATGTAAAAATTAAAAAGGTTGTATTTACCGCAAGTTGAAGAAGCAATCGAAGAATCAGCTACCGTCGATACTTGCTGTTGGATATAAATATCCCTGGACCGGTTTCGGCATAACGCCATCATCAGCAGGCGGGGCAACTCTCAAGCTCTCAACTAATAAAGTTAAATCAGTGATTAACTTCTAGTCTCAATGAGCTACTTCCTCCCTTATCTTCAGAGGGCTCGTCGTGCTCATTGAGACTAGAAGTTAATCACTGATTTAACTTTATTAGTTGAGAGCTCGAGTGTTGCCCGCCCCGCCTGCTGATGATGGCGTTATGCCGAAACCGGTCCAGGGATATTTATATCCAACAGCAAGTATCGACGGTAGCTGATTCTTCGATTAAAACGTATGTATTTAATATGGAAGAGCGAAGCGAGTCCGAAGACGTGTGCAGTATAAATTTAACGACTTGTACATTCTGAGGACGAGCGATGAGCATAGGGAATCCGATGTGATGAGGAAAAGTCCTGAGGTACCCCGTACCTGATTTTTTGAATTTAAGAAAACTTATAGTATACACTTCGTTCATATATCAAAAGTACTACTATGGACTTTATTGATTAGTTCATTGATATTTTTCTTTTTTTAGATGTGAAAAAGCTAAATGATGTGATGCTTCTAAATTGAAGCTTAACTGATTATTTATTTATATTTTAACTTAATGACTGCAACATCATTTGCTATTTAGAATAATTTGGAAAAATTGGTTTTAAAACAAATATAAATGTTTGATGTATTATAACAATAAAACAATTGTTAATAGTAGCAGTATCAAAGGATAAAGTAGACATAAATATTTTTGCGCGAGAAGAATTCTTAGGACACTGAAGAAACTGTGAATTTTCATTAAAAAATAAGACCCATACCAAAAATTAAAAATGGAGATGTGGGCATGGTTACCGGAAAAAACAATAAATTTTATAAACGACTACAAAGCTAATCGGATTCTGTGGGATTCGAGCCATCCGGACTACAAGAAGAATCTGAGTGAAGAAAAAGTCGAAGTCATCAGATCTTTGTCCAGTAAATACGATCTATCCGTGCTTGAGTTTAAGAAGAAGATCAAAAACTTGAGATCAGCGTTCCATCGAGAGAACAACTTGCAGAAGACGATCGCTAAACAAGGGAGTAACTACTCGAGGAAATGCAAACCCTGGGTCTTTTACCAACATTTGATGTTTTTAAATGATTTGAAGAGGAAAAACGATGATTCTGAAGTAAGTATGAGTTAAGCTTAAAGCAGACCCGTAGCCAGGTTCATCAGGAATCACCCTTGCGGGTGGTTATTATTGGTTACTAATGATTACCATAGTTCTAATTTAAGTTAATAATCCCTTATTTTATCTCCAGACGGTGTATATTGTAAAGTTTATTGAGAGTTTTTAGGGAGTAAAGAAGCACTTTTCACTTCCAAGGGAGTAAAGTAAAAAGTAACTTTTTCACCCTTGGGAATAAAAAGTGTTTCCAATTATTGGGTTATCAGAGCCAATTATATCAATTTGTTAGGAGAGTGGTATCCTCTAAATTTATTTATGTGACTGATCAATTTTTGTAATTTTCCCGGGGGTGGGTGGCACCCCCAAAATTTATATGGGGGACCCGACCAAAAATTTTTTTTTACTGGCTCAAAATTCGATTCAGGTCAAAAGTAGTTGTTTGGAGGATTTTTTTTTTATTTCATCGAGGGCAGCACCTCCAAAATTTATAAGGGGGAGTGAATAAAAAAAAATTATTGGCTCAAAATCCGTTTCAAGTCAAAAGAAGTTGTTTGGGGAAAAAAATTCTTTGGTGGCAGCCCCCCTAAATTTAAAAGAGGGTCCGACCCGAAAAAATTAGTAAAAAACAACAAAAGGTCTTAAAATAAAATCAACGTCTGAAGATAAAATTTTGTATGTACCTTGGGAATAAAATGCTATTTTCCCCTCGCACTTATCTCCCTCGGCTTCGCCTCTGGAGTTAATAGTCATAACACCCTCGGCTTTGCCTCGGGAGATAAACACATTAATCCGGGGAAGAATAGCATTCTTTACTCCATTGGTGCATAAATAACTATTTAAGCATAGAGATATAATTACCAGAGAAGATCTATCAGTTAAATTTTAAAGGATCAAGTAACCTGAACACAATTAATATTCGAATATGAATTGATGTTAATATTCTAATATTAATATTCTAATAATAATATTAAACTATTAATTAATATTCGACTATTATTATTCTCAAATTAATAATTAGTAACTGATATAGAGCGTTTAAAAAATGTTTGAAAAAATAAAGATATATTACTAGAAAGCCCCAACTGGTTGAATTTTAAAACATTGAAAATGGAATCTGACCAGATTCGATTATCAAAATAATCAAATAAACAGAACAAAATTACAGTAACTTGTATAGCATAACGTTTAAAATATAAATAAAAATACAAACATTGTGCGGGAAGCCGAAAATAATTGATTTATTATAACCCTTACTCATTCATGGAGAAGGTTCTATTGAGGTTACACTGAGGCTCTGAGAGTCCCAAAAATATGTTTCAGGTCTCTCAATGTATTGAGATAGACTATGCCACCTCTAGTATAAATCTCTATGTCTGAAAAGCCAACAACATAACATGTTAAAGTTATAATAAAATTGATTTATTATAACCTTAACACCTTACAAAAGGAGAATTCGATGAGGTTGCACAGAGCCCCTAAAAGATGCTTTAAGCATCTTCATGTTAAGAAGCCACCTCTAGCAATATAATATCTCTTTGTTTTTAAGTGTTTCGTTAATTTGTACCTAATTAGACCCGGTTAAACAATGATGATGTCTGCACAAAAAAGTGCGTTTATACTTCGGGTGCAACGGTACCGGTGACGGGTCAATAGACTCTGATCAAGGTTCCCACGGTAACAAGCCGTCTCCCGTGTCCCCTACCACGGTACGGTTTTCAGAGGAGGGAGAGTCTACAACGAAAACACGTTTAGTACGATACGGTTAGCTTGTTTTATTGAGATCGAGACGTCTTCTTGATACTGTGTTTCTACGTGATACTATTATCTCCTACAGAAAATAAACCTTACTCTTTTAGCTTTTATTTCGTTGTAATATTTCTTCCTATTTCTTTTTCTATCAAGATTCCATGACAGTATTGTTTTTTAAGTTTTTATTACTAGTGTTTTTTTCATATACAGTGACTATAAGAAGTATTGTCTAGGAGAACTTAATAAAGACTTGTGTATCCACAAAGTACGTACATGAAAAACTTAACAGTTTAGTTAGAATTGTAAAATTATTCCTAGTAAAAACTTAGCAGTAAAATTAGAAGTATAAAATCAGTTCTAGTAATTAGTTATAAATTATTAATTAGTTTGTATTTTTTTTAAAAAAACATATTTTTTCGTTATTTCCTAGTAAATTTGTTGGAAGCTGCTTTGAAAAAAATGAATAAGGAAGCCTTAACCAGAAGCTAATGATGATATATAGATGATGAAAGAAGTACATTATAAAAGATTAATTAAAGTAAACGAAGATATAAGTTACCGTAAATTAGCTATACTGCTCATTTAAAATAAAAACTTTTTAAAAAAATCTAATAAAAATTCATCAATATTAATTTTCAAACAAAAAGACTGATCAATGGGTTCAGCGTAAAATAATTTGCAAAATTCTTTGAAGTCAAGTGCAAAAATATCGTCTTATTTTTAATAAAATTCATAGATATGTTCGAAATCGATACAGAACAGCTAATAGCTATGGTAGAAAAAAGACCGGCTATTTGGGATAAAACTTGTGACCTCCATAGGGATCGCTACCTGACTAAGAAGTGCTGGCAAGAAATATTCAATGAACTTAGAAGCGATTATGAGGAATTAGATGCTAACCAGAAAAATGCTTTCGGTAAGTTTCGCTTTATTTGTTAGTATACCATTATTTTCTTTGTTTCATCTATAGTTTAGTTCATCTATTAGTTAAGTTTACTTCCAATAAATTTGGATGGATTAAAGTTTATTGGAGCAAAACTGTGTTAGATTTATCCATGAAGACTTAGTAGAACCATTCTGTGTTGGTTTGATCCATCAAGACTTAGTGGAACCAAACTGGGTTGTATTTATCCATTAAGACTTAATGGAACCATTCTGTGTTGGTTTGATCCATCAAGACTTAGTGGAACCAAACTGGGTTGTATTTATCCATTAAGACTTAATGGAACCATTCTGTTGGTTTGATCCATCAAGACTTAGTGGAACCATTCTGTGTTGGTTTGATCCATCAAGACTTAGTGGAACCATTATATGTTGGTTTAATCCATCAAGACTTAAACCATAAGCCAAATTTTTCTGAAAATATACCAAATGAAGATATAATTAAATTATAAAAAAAACATAGCCTGCCAATCCAGAGTGGAACCTTTCATATGAATGCGCACGCTCAAAATTTTATAAAATCGCTCAAATTTCAGTTTTCTTGTAATAAGCATCAACAACAACCCTGTGGGTCGAGTGCAAAACATGAAGAAAAAGTTATTAACAAAAACACCAAAAAATGGTTAATTTATGCAAAGTCAGCGAACTTGTTTGAAATATTGGCTTTTTGCGCCATTTTTCCCCATTTAACAAATGACATAACTATAGAGGTAATTATCAGATTTTGACAAAAAAAAAACACTTTATCAGCTTTAAAAAATGTGTTTTTCATGTTTTGAACTTGGCCAACAGGGAACCACTTATAGCAAGAAAACTGGAATTTGTGCGATTTTCTAATATTTTGAGCAAGCGCATTTATTTGCAGGGCTTCACTCTAAATAGGCAGACTATGCTGCTCTTTCATAATTTAAGGTATATTTTCAGAAAAAAATTGGTTTGAAATAGTACAAAATAAGTCGCATTTTTTAGGCCTGGCTTTTGGACTATTTTAATTTGACCAGTATACTTACGTTTTTTGCCGGGTCACTAAAACTAAGCAACATGGCTTAAAAAACCTGGATAGGTTACCGCTGGCAATAAACGTAAAGAACTACACAGGAGGCCTGAAAACCTAAAAATGGTGATTCCGTTAAAATCCCGGTTGTACGAAAGATTTTAGTGAAAACACAATATTCTATCTATATACGAAACATATTAGTGCAAACACAATATTCTTTCTATACACGAAACATTTAGTACAAACAAAATATCTTTCAATATACGAAACATTTTAGTGCAAACAAAATATTCTTTCTATATACGAAATATTTTTGTGCAAACACAATATTCTTTCTATATACGAAACATTTTAGTGCAAACACAATATTCTTTATATATACGAAACATTTTAGTACAAACAAAATATTCTTTATATATACAAAACATTTTTGTACAAACACAATATTCTTTCTATATACGAAACGTTTTAGTGCAAACACAATATTCTTTCTATATACGAAACATTTTAGTACAACAAAATATTCTTTATATATACGAACATAGTAAAACAATATTCTTTCTATATACATACAAACAAAATATTCTTTATATATACGAAACATTTTAGTGCAAACAAAATATTCTTTCTATATACAAAACATTTTTGTGCAAACACAATATTCTTTCTATATACCTACTGCGTAAATAGGAAATGTAAAAACTGTCCCTCACATTTCCATAAAATGTCCGTGTTATAGCTCACACATTTGAATTATGTTACTAATATCCTACGGGCCTCCGGCCCGTAGACGCTACGTGGCGTCGAACCGCATCGTAATTAGAAGACATCTCATTGCCGCTTCGCGGCCACATCGTTGTTGTTGTATAATATTTGACGATTTAATATTATTTGTTTTTTTTTACTTGTCATTTTGCTAAGTATTTAGCGAATTTTCATTTTATTCACGGCCTGTTAGGCTCGCTATGGCCCTTTTGAAGCCACACTATTGTTGTTTTTATATTTATTGCTACATAACATTTTGTCGAGTCATTTTCATAGCCTTATCAATTCAGAATGGCTACGACTTAAGGAAGTCTTTGCCGGCCTTTTTTTAGTAGTAAGTTTTATTTCGATCCGAGAAAGCGTTCGAATGTTATCGAGTCCCATAGAAACGTTTAGGGACAAAAAACTCGTAAATATATATATATATATATATATAATATATATATATATATATATATATATATATATATAATATATATATATATATATATATATTTCAAAGAATCTGTAAGGCTGTAAGGTTATTTTGTTTATAAAATATTAATATTTATAGCATCAGAATTAGCATAATTTTCATTTAAAAAGGTTAAATGAAAATCCGCATTAGGGCCTCTCCCTTTATTAAATGAACTTAAATTGTATTTTTCAGGTAATTTAATCATGAAGAAGTGGATAAATGCAAGAGACTGCTTTAAAAAAGCTTGGAGGAAGCAGATGCTTACTGCTAGATCTGGAGGGAACCCCAATTACGTCAAAAAGTACATATACAACGATCAGCTACAGTTCTTGAAGAAAGTGTATTTATCAGAAGCTGGCCTGGGTCTCTATGACCAAGATACTTTCGATAAATACGAACCTGACCAAGAAACTGATCATCAAATTGATTATAATACGTACATACCGAATAGCTATCAGGAAAATAACGAAGATACTTTGTCGTATTTGAGTGGTAATGAGGAGCCTCAGAAAAGCGAACCTAAAGTTCAAAAACATAGTACACTCGAATCTCAGTTAACTGAAGATAATACCGACCGTCACTTATCTTTTTTCAAGGGGATTCTTCCTTCGATTAATACTTTAAACGATGACGAAGTTTTGGAATTTCAAATGGAAGTGTTGAGAACAATAAGAACCATAAAGAAACGGAGACGAAGTATTTCTGCTACAAAACGACTTCTTGAACAAATACCATCTGGTATTGGCAAAAAAATAAAGGAAACCAGCCAGAAAATCTCTAGACAAATAAATACAAAGAAAATTCATCACCAGCCTAATAAAACAAACGTCGAGGTTTGTAGTATAGATTTAATGCTTGCTACTCAGGGAGTCTGTACGTGGTATGCTGATGACTTTGAAATTTTTGTAGGATGTTTTTATTAATCATTTTCAGCTAATAATAAAGAATACTCTGCCAGGCTTAGCTCAAAGCGTTTATGCTTATTTCGTTTGTATGTTATATGCCTTATAAAAAATACGCTTTCAAAATTGTAATGAGAAATAAATAATAATACATATATTAAAAGATAATTTCGTATTTATAAACACAAGAAATTAAAAAAAAAAACGGATAAGCAAGTTTTTACTCTTTAAGTATCTATAGTCTCTGGTTTTAGGTGAGATGTTAGAAATTTACAAGGTGATTCGATTCGATGTAAACAAACCAAACGCATTCGGAGTTATAACCTGACTTTTTTATGAATGACGTGTGACGTCATTGCAGGAATCGGTATAGGCTGTCAACATTGAAAATTTACTATTTATTCCTGCAGTGACGTCAATTTCTAACTATAACCTAACAAGTCAATAAAAAATTGATCTCATTCATAAAAACCCTCCAACTCATCAAAATCCGACCAACGGTCTTCGAAAAACACGAATAACATAAATTTGTACATGCTTATAAAAATTAGGAGAGTGATAAAACATAATCCATTAAATAGAGTAATGATATAAATAAAGGGTTGTACATTTCAAATACATCACCCCGACTAACTAATTAGATTTTGGCAATCTAATTTAACTATTTAAATTAGAGTCAGCTTTCAAATAAGTCCACAACCAGGAGCTTAAATTTAAGCTCCTGGTTGTAAAGGTTAATTTGTTAATTTCAAAAAATCTTTACGTGATTTAAGTCTGTATAGTCTAAAGTTAACTGATTCTAAAATACCATAAAACTGGCTATTTTCTCTCTTTTTCACTTCTTCAATTATTAGTGATACATATTATTAGTAGTAAGGCACCAAATACTAATGCTACCTCGCTTATGTCAATTTTTTGTCCGCTTTCCTTCCAATTATATATCTAAAATCTAAATTATACGTCATACTCACTAAAACTTGGTCGAGAAAGATATTAATTTTATATCATACCTATAATGACAAGAGATGACTAAACCTTCAATTCCTCTCATGTTATTGTGGACAGCTACTCAAGCAGTCTTCTGAACTATAGTTGTATCCTAACATGAGTGTTAACATCTCATAAAGAGTAATTTAAATTTAAAGGTTGACCTGAGAATCACTGTGATCTCTAAATACCATATTTATATGATAATTAAGTCGGTACAGTGTATCGCCTCTCTTAAAAATTGTTACTAAGTTCTTTACTAAGCTATACATTTATAGCATTCCTTCATTAACGTGAGCTCGGTATTTAATATAGGCGTGGTTGTAAGGTTTTCCAAGAGATGATCAAAATAGGAAGAATCTACCAATATCCTGTTTGATAATGGCTACAGGATATTGCCAGTTACTTGCTACTAGTGGTAAATCATACTAGTGCCAACGTGTAGACTGAAATCAAACCCGGTCAGCTCTTTTTTCCTTGGGCGATTTGCTGAAATATCTTACTGGCGAGACTAGTGGATTATAATTTGTTTATCTTTTTTACAGGAGGAAGAATGTGAAATATCAACGGAAGAAACTGAAACTCCCATTAGTCCAATCAAACAAGAAACTCAGCCTGAAGTCGAAGCCACATCTAGCAATTACAAGACTATCCCAATTGCAACTCCCAAGCCATTGAAAAGAAAAAGATATGATTTCAACCCCAAAGAAAATCGCGACAATTTCAACCATTTACAGACAGTTACAGATAGTTACGAACCATCCGAGCAAACTCATTGGGGTAATATACGCGATGAACATTCGATCTACGGCGAATACGTAGCGAACGAAATAAGAAGCTTAGAAGCTAGAACACAAGTGATTGCGAAGCATTTGATTAATAATGTATTGTTTCAAGCAGCTATGGGTAAGTACGACACAGAAGACTGGCACCAGATATCTTCCTCCAATATTGATGATACCGGGTCACATTTCATCCAACCCCATTTTATGGAATGCTCTGCATCGGTTTCGCCTTCGTCTGGCTAGTCAATGAGTGAGTAAAGGGTGTACAATAGCTGATTAGTTTAAAAGACTTTGCTGCTTACCTCTAAGCTAAGCAATGCCTGTTCGAACAAGGATGTTGAATAAAGGGGATGACGAAATAAAGAACTTTCCTGACGTTGTATGAGATAAAAATAAGAGCAAACATACCTTTTCATGAGGTAAAAAAAATTAACGGGATGAATGGAGGAGCTAGTAGTTCACTCTAGTGGTAGAAGCGTGAAACGTTCAGATATTTTTATGTACTATACAACGATCTGATGAGAATAATTAACTAATTAAGTTTTACCATCCACTAGTAAGACCTAATAGCTCTGCAAGAAATTCATATGAATTGGAGAAAAATAAAAATCTTTATAAGATTACTCCTCTCACAAACTTGGGTTCTTAATGTTAAGAGTTCTACCTTAAAATAATACTAATCTAGAAAGAGCATAGGACCGTAAACACAATGGAATTCCACTAGCAAAATAAAAGCCAGTTTACTGGTGGTCTTAAATAAGAGCACCACCCTATTAACAAAACATTATTTTATAAATGTGTCATAAATATCCAATAATGAAGAAAATTCATAAACTTAAGTCCCAGCTATGTATCTAATAAAATCGGTCTGAGCAAGCAAAAAGGTTAACGAAGTATGAGAATCTATAATTGTGTGAGAGACACCATGTTATGTCCCACTCTGTTTCGTTACGTCTAAATCATCAGAGCGCCAACAGGGTCTAAACCCACTCTGACCTTCTCGCACAATTACATTGTGTCAACTATTCATGTATTGCAAAATTCGCTTTTAACAAATGATATATGTTTTGCTTGTCAAACATGATAGCGGTAAGAGAGCACCGCTCGCCTCTGGTAAATACTTAACATTTGGAATATTATATTATTATTATTATTATTCATACTAGTAATAATAATCAGCAATTATTATTCATACTATTCGGAATTTTAATTGAAGGTCAGAGTGGTTCAGGCTCTGTCGGCGCCCTGATGAGTTAGACGTAACAAAACAGAGTGAGACATGACATTATGTGGAGCCATTAATGACGACGAATGTCGAAAGATGGAACAGTTAAATATTGACATTTTTCGCGGCAAAAAATGATAACCTTGAATTTTGGCGATTTTTTTAAACTTTGCAGACTCAGCAAGCCGGGTTAATGATGTCACAATAACCTGGCTTTTAATAGAGTTCGTGTCCTCCTGAAGGTTCATTTTTGTACCAAGTTTGATTAAAAAACATTAATCCGTAATATTAAGAGTGTTTACTAGGAAGTGCCAAGAAATACATATACATACACACACAAAACACACACACACACACATATATTATATATATATAATATATATATATATATATATATTATATATATATATATATATATATTATATAATATATAAAGTTTCGCGAATCGTATGTTTTCGTCATTAGGTACCTCTGAAACGGATTTGTGTCGTGGTCCGAAGTTCGACTACCGCCATGACGCCTATCCCATTAGCGAATTTTAAACCAAAAGGAAATTCGCTAAAATTTGAGTATAAAGAAGAATAGAGCAGAGTTGAGTAGTGCACTCCAGATTATATGCCAAACAAACCTATAGTTAACAATTTACTTGTTGGCTTTGGAAAGTTGTAACACTTTTTAGTGGAATCATTTGAAAGTGGCGACTAACCTCATAGTAAGCCTTATTTTTCAATCTTGAATGAAAAAGTTGGCATATTTTTAAAATGACCTATTTATGCTTAATATTCCATCGACTCACTCATTATTTTCGACTGCAGAGTTTGTTCTCTTGCATTGAATTAGTATGTAATTTCTTTTAAATTGTATATAAAATGTAAAATTGATTGTATTTTTAATAAATCAAAAATTTTTATTTGTGTATGTGTCATATTTTTTGCTATTACCATTCACTTTCTCCTTATAAGCGATACAGGAAAGTAATATTTATTACTTATTGTGTACTCATCAATTTACAAATTATTAGTTGTATAAAATCAATATGTAATTTTGATAATCCTACCATTCGTTTAAATACTGTAAATTATTAATATAGAATAGATAAATAATGTATTGTTATAAAAATTACTTGAGAATAAATAATCAAAAAAAATATTGAAAGATAATATTGGTAAAGTTTTTCAAAGAATTTTTATGATTATTTACGAAGCTCTTAAAATTCATTTTTGTAATTTACAAAAATGATAAGTGTTCAATAATTCAACACAATCCTTCTACTTTAACTCAAGTTTTTTCACCGGAAAACTTGACTTGAAAACTGTTGAAAATTTTACGTAATTAAGTGCGACGGTATATCGTGGCATTGAGTTCAGTCTTACACTTAAAACAACACTATTTATAGAGGGGGCATAGCCTACCTTAATTCATTAAGAGGCCTGAAACATCTTTTTGGGGCTCTATGTAACATCATTTAAACCTTCTTAAAGAGTGATCTAAGGTTATAATATCAATTTTTTTTGGCTTTCCGCACATTATCTGTGTTTTAATATATATTAAATGTTCCCTAATATATGTTACTGTAATTTTGTTCTGTTTATTTGATTATATTGATAGTCGAAGGTTGTCAGGTTATTTTTTAGATGTTTCGAAATTCAACCAATAGGGCCCCTCTAGTAATATTATCTCTATGATTCATACACTAATGATGTCATTAAGATATTATCACTAGATGGGCTCTATTCGTTAAATTATAAAACATAAATAAGTAACCTGAACGCTTTCGACTGATATAATAAAATAAACAGTACAAAATGATAGTAACTTGCATAACATTACATTAAAATACAAAACAAATAGCAATGCACTCTTGGCAAATTAAAATTAGTATAAAAGTTCCTCTCTTAGATTTTAAATGTTTCCTTGGGGCCAAAGATGTTCCAGTCGATTTTATCTTTACTTTCATAGAGTTATTATTACTAGAGAGGCCTCATTGGTTGCATTTTGAAACATCGATAAAGTAACCTGACCACCTTCAACTATGAAAATAATCAAATTAAAAGAACGAAATTGCATTCACTTATATACGAGAACATTTCAAATACAAATCAAAAGACAAAAACTTTGCGAGTAACCAATAACAATTCATTTATTATAACCTTAACTCACTCTTGGAGGAGGTTTCAGTGAGGTTACACAGAGCCCCAGATCGATGTTTCAGGCCGTTTAATGTTTTGAGATAGGCCATGCCCCCTTTAGCATATATCTCTATGCTTAGTTTTAGATAATAAGCATAAGTTCCTCAAAATAAAATCCTTAGATTTTTTAATATTTGCTTGGAACCAGAATTATTTCTGTTTCATTAAATTTTACCCTTACTTTTAGAGAAGGAGCCTTAATTTATTTCAAATAAAATGAAATTACACCCCGTCATTTTTATTTCGATAATATTTACTAACGTGCTTAATAGTGAGTTAATTTATAACAATGACGACGGCTTGAAATTTCACGAGTCATTAAATGACTTCTTTCTGGACATATTTGATGATTTCTTTGGTGATATTAACTGCATGGTAATTATTGGTGACGGCTTACGTGAGTTTAAAGCTGAGTTTGCATTAATCAACTTGAAATTCAACTTGGATGGTAATGTAACAGAGTGCGTTGATGAACTGAAACTAAAATTTTTGGTTAGTTTCGGCTTAAATTGCTCTAGGTAAGATGTTATTGTTGTTCATAAATGTCTGTATAGCTGTATATGTGGTTTTCTAATGAGATCTTGCTAAAAAAGTTGCCAAATATAAAAATAAGTTTACTATTTATTTTTAAAAAATTATCACTGCACAAGCCGCTTCAAGGTCTATACTTTAAATAAATGGTATTTAATGCTTTAAATATAACTATCTCGACAACTGTCCTAGTAACCTGTAAAAGGTAAACGTATTTTAGGAATCAGGAAACATCAAATTAGTACCCCCGGGGGCCCACCTGCAGCCGCTTTGCAGCCACAATGTTGTTGTTTTGTATTATTTGTTGTTTAATAAAATTTTGCCATAAATTTAGCGATTTTTCATCACCTTGCCTCACAGGCTAGCTCCTCGGGCCTGTATATATATAATATAATTATATATATATATATATATATATATATATATATATATATATATATATATATATATATATATATATATATATATATATATATATATATTATATATATATAATATATTATATATATTTATAATAGACCGCTTGCGCCGATTACGGCGGTCCGATAGAGCCAAGCTGGTACGAATTGTTTTAGAATGCCTAGGACCATAAGAAGATTATTTCAAGGTCATTTCGCTTGGCGGGCCTGCTTAGATGCATAGTTCAGTGGAAGTCATTTTTGTCCTGTCCGTCTGGGACAGTATGCTAACAATGGCAGAACAAAAAGTAGAGGCCTCTCTTCCATACTACCTTCCCACTCTCTAGGACTACTGAACCCAACAGATATCGTCGAGGTCATTGACGTAGACGATATATTTATACAAATATACAACATTATATTTGTGTACCATTTGCGACACTTAGAATGGTTCGATTGAGCTAAAGCCGGTGTCAATAGATTTAGCTTGCCGTCTACCTGAACGCGTGATACCTTGGTTTTTAAAGTCATTTCAGGTAACTAAATTTTTTTTCATGACCCCATTACATTTTTACTAACAATAGGCCTCGTAACCACTCCAACATCTCTCCGTATGTATGCCAAGTATCGTTTCGATTTGAGAAATGCCATAATTTGATAAGCAGAACATTAAGGTGACAGCAATGAAGTACGGTGGCAGATGATCACCTCACCGCTGGTATTTTGTACAGAAAGTGACCTAGACACAGTGTTAGCCTGAGAGTATCAGTGACTAAGTAAAGCTTGGATGAGTACATAATAAAGGCATCCCCCTCTGGCAGCGATGTCCTACCTCTTCACTGTAAAAGGGCTGATGTCATTCATTCCAGCCTAGACTGGCGATGAAACTTCGATCTGTAGCTCGCCCGCAATGACAGTATATGAACACTTGGTGGTAGTGACAACGCTCGAAGAGTTCTCTATAAAGTTGGTGCAAGTTCTTTTTTTTAACTTGACAATGGAACTTATATAAAAACTAACTTATATGGTGTAGGATCCGAACCTCAGACCTTCGTGGTATCACAGGTTTATACTAACGCTTTAAAAACATAGGGCTATGATAATATATAAATGAACATCATGATATATAAATAAAATCAGCATAGAAGCTTTGTGTCATGCCTGGTAGAGTATTTCTCTTTACAACTGTTTCAGCTACACAGTCATTGCAGATGAATTAGATTGCTTCTGGCAGAGTTACCAGTGGGCAAGAAATAACTCTGCCGTGAGACAGCAGCCTAAATTCTTGTTTCTTCCTACTTCTTCTAATGATAAAATAAGTGACCAACTTTATAATATTAATCTAACTAAATTATGGCCCAATATTTTATCATCTGAGTTCAGCGACCAGACAGGTAGATCTTTATTTTAGCTTGTAACGAATTACATACGCTCTTAATTAAAAAACGCATTAGGAATTAGTTTTGAAAATGACGTTTATTTAATAAGAAACGGCATTAATAAGAGTCATAAGTCATAAGAAAAGATTAATTTTTAAAAAAACTATTTTTCACTATACATTTTATTACCGTTTATGTCGCAGGTAGTAAATGCTTGAGCTTGACAATTTAAGAACAAAGTAAATATAAGGCAGGTATAAATGAAAAGGCTAAAAGTTGTTAATCATCTACAGAACTGAATTTTAATACCTGAATACCACGTAGAACATTTCTGATGCACCAACATTATATACTTAAAAAAGGGGAAAATATGGTCCTTTTCAAAATGGTCTCCGTCATATTTTGGTAATAGCTACCAAAATTATAATGCCAATTTTGAACACACAAGAATGAATTTCTCAACAGACCATTTTCGAAAATGAAAGACCATGTTTTCCTATAATTTTAATTATGTAATATTGGTAGATCTGAAATTTTTCACCTGTTATAAATAAATATTTTTAACAGGTGAAAAATTTCAGATCTACCAATTAGTACGTTCACACACACTTCTAGATCCGCGGATCGTATTGGATACGATCTCTCAATACGGTAATATTAGCTGTATGAACCATGTGGAGGGGATCCGATCGCATACGCTAGAACTAGGGAGATGGAATCTAAATGGATCCCCCTATACGCTGTATGTACCTTTAGAGACGATCGTATTTAACTGATAACCTTCTCGTCGAACTTTTATTTCACTTCAATATTACCGTTTTTGATCAAATAACTTTTGGAATATTATTTTGTTTAGTGTAACTTTATTATTATGCAAAGAAATCATAATTTAATTAATTAAATTTTTTGTTTTAAACTTTCTTATAACCAAAAGTAAACCTTCACAATAAAAGACGCCATGTTTTGGCGGGATCAGTTATCACGTAATCTCACTCGATCGACTAAACAAAGACGCTGTAAGAACTGTGAAGTTAGTTGACCGTATTTAAAGAGACTAATACTATAGTATTAGTCTCTTTGACCGTATTGCATACGTATCCAATACGATCGCCTGTTAAATACGCTGTGTGTACGTAGTAAATATTACGTAATTAAAATTAAGGGGAAAACATGGTCCTAATGTATGGTTTTATGGATAAATATCCATAAAAATAAATAAAACACATGGGAGTCGTACAAATTTTAGTCAAAATTTCGCTCATCCATTGTGAAAATGTAACGTTAGCATATATAAGTGAAATATAGTTCAGAAAATAATGTACTCTCTTAAGCGCTTTTCCTTTTTAAATCGTCATAATGGAAACCATAATGGATACACCAATTAAAATCAGATTCATACTGATTTGCTTGTAACAGTAAAGTTAACTTGAATACTAAATGTAAAGTATTTAAGTAAAAAATTACATAATGGAAATATTATAATTATTATTGAAAAATTTCAGCCATAGCTGGCTTATAATGCCTTGGAATAATGATGAATGAGAGCAAAACAGCCTAACTTTAAGCTATCATACTTTGGTTACTGTACTGACATAAAGATAGAGGAGATAATGTTTTAAGAATGAAGCTCTGTTATATGTCTTTGTTATAATAACTTTATAAAGCTTCTTTGTTAAAATATAGGGCTAGGATTTACACTGTGATGCTCTTGTTAAAGATTACCACCTGACTTGGCGGGGTCTTTCTACCCTGGCTGATCTAGATGTATTTATTGAATGATTGAGAATATTTTCTCATTTTAGACGATTCTGAAACGAAATTTATATTGCATACCAATGATTTCTACGATAGATCAAACAGAAGAAAAGTTTATGTTGACGAATGGAGCAATGTTACAGGACTGAAAAGAACAGGGTCTGTTCAATTTAATAAGCTTGCCGATTTAAGAGGAAAAGGTAGGCTTTTCTCTTGTTGACAGCTAATACTGAGTTTACCTTTAATATTGCTTTTTATTTGAGTTTTGGGCCACAACTTAGTGGTGCGCAACTTAGGCCGCAACTTTACCAACTTAATGGTGGTATAGCTACCGATCGGTTAGCTGGGAAGGGCTCCGGTTCCATTTCTTTCAACCCAAGCCTTTAGCTGTTTTGCAATATTGTTACGACAGTTCTTAAGAAACAAGCAAGAGCTGCTTGTTTCTTGCTTAACTTAACTCGCCCGTGCTGTTTTTAGCCCAGTTACTAATAGATAAGTTGATGTCAATATAACTTAAACACTTCATAACTATTGTCGGCTTAACTCCCTCCCCCCATCTACCCTGTATATGGAGGGGACTGTATAGATTCAGGTGTCTACACCTGAAGGAATTGATATCTAGATGGAATGGAATAACTGATAACTGAGGGAAGCAGATTAATCGCTTTAGGTATGAGAAGGATCTCTCATACCTAAAGTGCTTGATCTGCTTTGGGTTAAGTAAAGATAAACTAAACCCTTCAACACCTTGATAAATTTCTGTTAATCAGTAAAACTGTTCAAGAAGAACAATTGTTTGGAGGACGTTTTTTATCTTTTTTGGGTTTGCACTGAGGACTAACATGAGTGGTTCTAACCTGAACTTAAGTAAGTAACTGGAAGGATATAATAAAATAATGAAAACTAAGGGTTAAGATTACTTGGTGGTAATAGCTACTTGAGTAAATTACTTTGGGTTAGATGAGATGACAAATAGTCTTGATTATTATGCTATGTAAGCTTTGAAAACAGAAAAATGTCTACACTGTCCAGTAGGACAGTTCTTGTATCACATACTTCGGCAGCACAAGGTGTTCTAGTATTAGTAAAGAAAGCTTTCAACATGTGGCTGTATGAGTAAGTAGTTAACCTTCTTGTCTGCCATTCTCATTATAAATAGCAATTATTGCCTTTTTTATAAATTTGATTGAGAACTCACTAAAATTAAATAAGTATACTTTCAGTTAATAATTCATTATGCGGAATTTTATGATGTATCCGAAATTTTAGATGGATGTATTACAACTTAAGTGCATGAGATGCCGGGAAATTTGGTAAAAATTATTGTTTGTTTTTTTTAGAACTTCGCGTCTCGACCTTCTCTTATCCACCGTACACAATATTCGATCCTTTAGACGGTTTTGAGGGAAAATTAATTCTTGAATACTGTAGGCTACATAACTGTACAGTTAGTACAATACCTGACGAAGGTCATTTGTGGGGAGCAGTGTATAGTAATCTGACCGGCAATGGTAAGTAATGTGGTCAGTAAGAAAAGCAAATCAGTAATAGTAGTTTAAACTATCATAACTCTGCTAATTATATAATATAGAAACAATTAACTCCGTCTTATACTAATATTGCCATGAAGGATAAGGTCTTTTGGTGGAGGGGGGGCGTCAGTGTAGATGATGAAATTACGACGATTCTTCTACTGTGGGAGGAATATTCAGAGTTCATGGATAAAGATAAGAGGTCTTCCGGTGGTGAATGCCTCAATATAGACGATGAATATAACATTTCGCTTCCTCTTTAAGCGGCAACTTTAAGAATTGAACACATCACAGATAAAACTGGATAATGTAAACAGTGGAAGTTTAACGTAGGACTATGATCTATATTGACGCAGATGCTGTCAAAACCTAAACCTGCCAATCAAGTTAGACGAAAGGAACTGGGTTATTAATAATTGACAAAACAGTTGTTACATTACAGTTGTATACATTTTTCATTCCCAGGGAACTCTTTCTTATAATTCTTTGTGAGCGAGTCGTGTAGTTTTAAATTGCGGTGGAATTAAATAAAAGAAAGCATCCCTCTGTACAATCATGAGTACAGAGGGATGCTTCATTATGTTCTTCAAACGGGACAGAACACCGCTGCAAGTGCTCGGTGTCCCGTCTGATGATGTGTCTCGGACACCTCATTGGTAATTAGAACTCAGAAATTTAAGTGGTCAACTTATAAATTCAAATTTATTATTTGATTAATCCTCCAAGAGCTGAGTTGGCCGATATGATTGATACATTTGAAATGAAATACCCCGTTATATTGTTCCTGACTTCAGGTATTTTAGGTCAAATACTGACAGATAGATCAGATCTAGGAGCAGCTGCCTTCCCTATATCGCCATGGGAGAATTCGGTTTTGGATTATTCGCGTGCTTATTTTTCATCAATAGTGACGTGTCTTGTGCCCAGACCTAAGCAGCTTCCTTACTGGATGGTGCCATTTATGCCCTTTGATGTCAAAATGTGGCTCTCATTGTTCGCATCTTTGTTAGCGGCAGCATTCTTACTGAAGATTGTGACTAGAATTGCTTTCTTGTATACAAGTAAGTCTTACTAATAAAATAGACAAAATAAAATAAAATTAACTTTATTTAACTCCAAAAGACGTTGTAAAATTAAAGTCTTCAACAGCGTCCTTTTTCAACTTACAGCTAAAACAAAGTCGACTATTGTGACTAATATCCTTTAGAAGATAGACTCAGCCCCATACACTTTTAATTTGAATTGCAATTTTCCAAAATTCTTATCGTAAATTATGATGAATATAACAAACGCTGCAAACAAAAGACAAAAGAAGAATAAATTAAGTCGCATACAAATGAAATTCACTTTCCGTGAGAACATTTTATTAAGGCAATCAGACCTCTTACGAAAATTCATCATGCCTTTAAAAAAACTTTACCAGGGCCCCAGGTCTTTAGTCTTTAAAGGCCCCTCTAAGATTTAACCTGTTGATTCTCTAATTTGATTAACTTTTATTTGTAATTTCTATAAGTCCTTATGCATAGACGGAACGATAATACTAATTAATTTTGCAGAACCATTACATAATTTGCGCAACGCTATGGGACATAATTGTAAAAGGGTGATAGCAATGTTGTACAAGGGGTTAGTCAATTTTTTTCGGAACCTCTGTTAGTAACATGACAGTGTTGTAAGTAACTACAATACAACTGTTGACGACTTCTTCCTCAAAAAAATCGATGGTTAAAACATCTTAGTTCTAACGAAGTTAATATATAGTAAAAGGATCATAATACTAGGCTCAAGATTAATACAACCATGTATAGTGATTACATTCACACCTTGCCGACTCATTGTGTAAAATAACTTCATAAATTCTGAATAGGTTCATCGCGAAATGCGTCACTGATTTCAGGGCTTGGTCCAGAATTAAAATCAAAGAATCAGTTCTTTAGTCTGACTGATTCGGTGATCAGAGCCATAGGCTTGGTTCTAGCACAGTCCCCTAGTTCCAGAATGATAGGAGATTCGCCGAACAGATATCTGTTCACTTCATTTGAAATCCTCTTCTTATTCTTCTCAGCTTGTTATGGCGCCGGACTGGAAGCTTATTTAACAGTGCCAGTGTAAGAAACGTTTATATTGTTGTTGTGTTTATATTGTTTATATTGTTATACGAAAATTTTATGAAAGTGGTACAAAAATCGACCTTATTAGTCTCCCGAACTAAACAAAATTAACAACAATTCACTTTACCTGGAAAAGTTGACATATCGAGCTGAAATTAAAGGCGCATAAACAACAATGGAAGTGGAACACATTATTAAAGTTTAACTATATTATTAGCATTGGTTACGGTTTTATTTTATTTTCTGGGAGGACACATGTTTGGATGGGAAATCGACTTAATATGTCATCGTCATCCCCTCATCAGAGCTCTCACAATATAATGTCTTCCATATAAATGAGGATTTTACTATGTCTGTGATGAAAGTATGTACAAATCATCATTCCTATAAAGATGAATCATTAGTCATAAAAATGGAATTTTACTCACAAGCAATTAATTTTCCTTTTTAGTACAGTCAATGAAGCATAATACCTCCGATTTGCTTGCCTATCGATGGAATGACTTGAAAATTTGGAATTAGTCTTATCTCAACCTTATCTTGAAAGGTGACATTGACCCACAGGGTGCTTTTTTTCTGGGGGGTGTTGCCACCCCATCTCGAGGGTGGAAATTTTTTCGGTCAAAATAACACCAGAAATCGATTATTTGACTTATTTAAAGAAAATAATGTAGTATGAAGTTTTTTCATAAAAGCAATACTTTCCGTGTTATTAGCGATTGAAAACTCCGAATTTTCCCGCGTTTTTTAACCATTTTTCGGCAATATCTCAAGAATTAAGCATTTTAGCGATAATTTTATAAAGAACAAAATTGTAGTAGATAAAAAAACAAACAAATCCCTTTTTGCAAAAGTACTTTAAGTGTAATAGTAAGCGAGATATTGGAGGTAGAATCCGGTTTTTTTTTGTCCGTACTCATATCGGAGTATTCAAAGCCATTTAGCAGGCAACAGATGTATTTTACGAATTTGTCTATAGAAAGGTTTTTTATAGTGCCTGAAAAGACCTTTAAAATAAGCACTATTAAAAGTCTTTTGAACGCAAATTCGGTGATTTGTTATATAAAAACCAGGGACATTAAAATTTTTAAACAAAAAATGTAGGAGTATAGTAAGCACCATTTCCACCAAATTAAAAATTAATCGTATCCCGTCAGAAGATTACTTTAATGTGATGATATCAATGGGATCATAGTGGTTTAGCCGGTTTGGAATGCATAATTTTCTAAAAAATTACGATTTAAAGAAATTTTTTTTTTTCAAATTTTTTTAAAAAATGCATTTTTCTTGATATTTCAAAGAAACAATGAAAGATACGCAAAAAATTGTATAGATAAAAAATATAGGTACTTTTTTAACAAAAATTTTGGTTTTTTATTTTTTTCTGTCAGTTAAAAATTGACGGAGATATGACTGTTCAAAGAGCACGCGGTAGTACAATAACAACCTATTTTTAGCCCTTTGACCCTTCGCCATTTGAAAACGATGGGTTTTACACCATACGTTAATATAACAAATTGTGTAGCTCTTTTAATTACCTTCAAAAATAGTTTTTGTAGATTGCGCTAGCTTAAAAATTGTAGGAGTTATAGTCAAAAAACAAAATGCTTTTTTTTTAAATTTGGTAAAATTTAATTTTCGGAGCACAAAAATTTCTGAGCAGAGTGAAATAAACGTAAATTGCATGTATGTATACGTATATATATATACGTAAAACATATATGCTGTGGAGACAACTGCGAGAATAACCCTCCAATTGACCAAGAAGATCACGACAGCGACTCCGATGCTGAATAATGAACTTATGATTTTTGTAAAGTTGTATCCATTGATTTCTTGTACTAAAGTTATTTTTATGTTGCATTTAATAAATAATATATAATAAATTTATTATTTTCATTAAAAACCGATTAATATAAGTAATCGCATAAAAATCGAAACAAGCTAGAATAAATCATAGTTTACAAAATAAAACAATACCGAAATTCACGCAATAATTTGTAAAATAATAACCTCTGTTCATTCATTTTCCCGCCTAGGGAGTTTTGACTTGTTTCCCATGTTATTTAAATGAGCCATAACTCCCTAGTACTTTTTTCATTACCAAAACATTTTGCGTACTGTTTTAAAATATTTCCCGTATTGTTTGACAGTGTAGGTAAAATGAAATTTTGCAGCTTAAAAACAGTTCAGTAATGGCTAATTTTGCTGCCGTGAGTAGATAAATAAATTTTTAACATTATTTTAAACTTAAGGGTTGTTTTTAAGGGTTGAAAAGTTTAAACATTATGATACTCATTCTTGAAAATGTGAAACGATATTAAAATCATTTTCAGTCATATAAAAGTAATTTTTAATTTTTTTTTAATATAGAGGTTGTTTTTTAAAATTGTACAGTTTTTTAAGGGTTGAAAGGGAGTAAAACATATCATAATGATGTTAGAGAACGTGAAACAATATTCACTCTGCATTTAAATAATTTTCAGTTATAAAAAAGTAATTTTTATTATTATTTTTAATGTATTATTATTTTTAAAAGTCCTTTGTGGGGGTTGTAAAATTATTTAAGGGTTGAAATATGGTTCAGTACATAATAATCAAGTTAAGTAATAATAATAATTGTCACATATTTTGTTTTAACAAGTTAAAATGCCTAAATCTGATTTTTTTGATAAAGGGGTGGTTTTCACCCCTTAAAAATGATAAGCACCCTACGGGCTAATGTCACCTTTGAAGGTAAGGGTAAGATAAGCCTAATTCCAAATTTTCAGGTAAATCGGTTGATAGGCAAGCAAATCGGAGGTAAGGCTCGATTTTCATCTTCAATGACTGTACTATTTGAGTTGGAAGCGAGAGTGGGCTAAAATTATCCAACAGGGCTATCTGTAGAAGTGAATCTAAAGATAACTTACCCTTTGATTACCGAGGCGAAGTCGAAGAATAAGCTACGAATTAGTAATTTATATTTATATAACTTTTAGGTATTATCCTCCGATTGATACTCTGGATGAATTATGGTCGAGTGGCTTGAAATGGTTAGCTGAACACGAAGCTTTCTTGTACTGTCTCCTTTACGATAAGGATCCTAGAATTGTAGATATTGTAAATAGAGCAATAGTAAGTTTAAGAACCTATATAGCTATATTTATATGCTTATTATGTTAAGTTGCAATAAATCAGTGTTTCGTGAGTTTTCTTTAATGAAGCAGAGCTCCTTGTTATGCATATTTTAAACAAAATACTATTTGAACATGATCGATTTTTTTTAAGAATAAGTGATTTTTCATCAATATTTTATTACTAATAAATCTAATAACAAAAATATATAAATTGTATTGTATCTGGTTATTCGATTCAGCTCCCCAAAAACTTAGTTAAAGACTTTTTCCCAGCAACGAATTTTATTTTGACCAAAAAGTAATTTTTGAAAAAAAGGTGCCTTTACTATGTATTGAATGATTAAATTATTCTCAATACATAATTAATTAATTGGTGTCTCCTCCAGAAAGAAACACCCTTTAACTTTTATAAAACATACAAAATGCGTTTCTTTTAGATACAGCCAAGCCAAGAGTTACTGGAGTTAGGTTTGACAGGAGACTACGCCATTGTTTTGGAAATCCTACCAGATGGCAGCTCTCCTGATAGAGATCATTTGTCTGAACAAGTTATATCCATGTCTCATCTTATGAAAGGTCGCCTCTACGACTCACCAGTTGGAACAGCTTTTCAAAAAGGTTTTATCGTTATTGTTGTAAAAATAACAATTGTACAAGAAAATCGGGTAACCTTGGAATTTTTCCTCGCCTGATCGGATTCTCTATATACCCTCAGGAAATGAAAATTCTCACTTTAAACTTTTTTATACTTTTGGGCTCGCTATGCTCATCGTCAGTCAGGGAAAAGCGGTTTTAATTCCAGCGGTATCTCGTTCAGATAATGACCTCATTTGATGGTGTTTAACATTATTGGTCTGACAAAACCCGAATATGTACCAGCCATATTGAATTGAAACTCAGTATTATTTTTTAATGCATAATGAGGTACATAGAGACGGAGATTTTCATTGAAATTACAGGATAGCATTTAAGAAAAAGAAACTTCAAAAACGCTCATTTTGATGTTTTGTTTTGAAAATCAATGCAGAACCATCCTGTATTGATGTTTATAGAAACAACCTGTAAATTTATATTGAATTTAATAAAATTAAAGAGAAGCAAAAAAAATGCTCGTCCATATTGCGGCGAAATTTTGAAATAATGCGGACGACAATATCTTAGTGCTGTTATATAATAGTTACTCACGGTTTGTAGCTAGCGATGACAGCATTTTGGCCTAAACCTAATCCAGGGACTCTCAACACTATAAAACTCTAAATTGACTCTTAAACTACTAATCAACAATCTAATCTTATCTAGTTTGATCTTGGCGAAGTTTATTCAAAACTGGTGATAAGATGCTATCGAATCTCTTCTAATAAAAAAATCATAATAATAATCAATCTACTCTAATCTATTTTTATCATCTAAATCTAATCATTTCATATAATTTTATTACACCTTTTCTGAGATTTCCTTAACTTATATTTTAACCTGATTGTCCCACCTTATTGGATGCCTCCTTAGGCCCATAAGGGGGCAGCCGTAACATGTAAGGCGTAACATTCGCCTCTGCAGGATCTGTCAATGGAGGATTCAGTGGCCTTCTCTGAGGGAGGCACCTAGTACCTTCCACCAATGTGGTTTAATTAGTTGATCGGCAAGCGTAATAATTGAAAAATCAAAATAGACGACACATCTCAAACTAATGAAACTTTCTTATTAGAATTGATGATAAAAATATTAGGATGATGAAATTCTCATTTCATTGAATTTTGAATTTCAGTAAATCTTGGCAAATGCATATTTTGTTAGAAAACTATCTATTTTACGTAGATAGGTATCAGTTTTTCAAATCATTTATAATTGAAGTAGTAGAGTTAAAAAAGTTGTCGCTTTTTAATTAATTTATTTGTTAGCAGGTTCTCCGTACTTGCCTGGATTTAATTCAATGGTTTACTCTCTCATGGACACTGGTATACTATTTTTTATGATATCAGAAGCAGCAAGGAAATTTCTCTCTCACAGGTTTCATATTAAATATATTTTTATATTAGACAACAGAATTTAGACTGTAATAATTATATTGAAAATAAATTTGAGTTGAAATGAATTTCCATTTAGAAGGAAAAAGTAAAACCATGAGGGGAATCTTCGACCACTGGCCGCTTTGGCGATCAGGCGGTAATCGCCGATATAAAATAAATACCAATATAGGTTGTTCAAAATGAAAATTGACTACGTATTTAAAAAAAATAGCTTGAGGAATAATTCACGACAAAGTTATTTTTGTTTACAGGAAGCAAGCTGCTTTAAAGCACAGTCGAATTGTTCGAGATCCACCCGAACCAAAAGTACTTAAATTGGAGCATATACAGGGAGCATTTTGTCTTTTCCTTGGTGGACTCTTCTTATCCATATTTATTTTTATCATTGAAAAGATGGTCCATAAACCAATTAAAACAGTTACTATAGACACAAAGAAGAAAAATGAAGAAGAAATAAAATATATAAGCATGGACGAATGATTTAGTTACTTGCACGTTTTTGGATTATTCTTTAAAATAAAAGGATAGCATATAAAAAGAATGCAGAAAATTCTAACTCTCATCGCTCAAAACTCATTTGATTTGAGCTTCCTGTAATTTACATTAATTTTAAAAATAAGGATATGCAAAAAATATGTTCGTTCAACTAACCCCAGACGTCATTTTGGTTATTATTTAGTTAGTTCTTTAACATTTTTTACCCTTAAACAAATTTTACCAAAAATATTTACCCCCTTAATATTTTTTCCCTCATATACGTTTTATCAGAAAAAATGCAATCTAAACGAATTTTCCTGATTAAAACGATAAATGATAAAGGAATTTTAAAAAGTAAATAAAATAAACTGGTATTACAAAATTTCTGAGATTTGTTATTAAATTGATCAGTTGCCCGGGTTCGAAATTACAAAAATAGACCCGCAATACACAAATATTCGGTTGTGACTTTATTTTGGTTCTTCTAGAACACTTTTCAAATTATTATCTTTATAAATTTACAAACTAAATGTATGATAAAATATTGTTAATAGAGGTTCCGAATTGACATTATTTTTATTTAAAAAAGTTAATTGAATAACATGATGCAAGTTCCTCATTCTTTTCTCAAAGCATAATAGCGTAGTTAAAGAGTATATATTTATGAATTTGAATCAATATAAATTAATTTTAAGTTGAGTTATATTATTTTGCCTTCCTACTAGCTTCGTCTCGTCACATATCGAGAAGATATGATTTCAGCGAACTTTCGAAGAAGAAATGAGGTTATGAGGTTGGGGTTATGGAAGGGGTGGGATGGATTATATATATATATATATATATATATATATATATATATATATATATATATATATATATATATATATATTGGCGTGTCCCAACTAGGGTGAGTGCCTGTATAACCAGGCACTTATTATACAGTTTTCTAGTCCCAACCAAATACAACCATCAATATACTTGTACTTGTCGTAATAAAACGAAACTTGATGAACTTATTTATTATGTAAAGGTATACCCTTGTACTAAATTTCAACTCTATTGGATTATTTCCCGATTTTTTTTACTATTTTTTAAAAAACGCACTTAAATCATTTAATATAAATTAATCTATTGCTGATAAGTACATAAAACTTGGCCCATATGTCAGTCATATACATGGCTACATGCGAGCTGAATCTCAATCCCATTGCATCATTTTTCCGCGTTTTATGAGTTTTCTCATATTTTGCTTGGTCATTATTGCGGGTTAAAGACGTCATAAAAAATATTTTCCGGATAGCTCTAATTTAGTACAAAGTTTCAACTGTCTAGCATAAATACACTGGGAGCTACGATGATTACAGACACACACACACAACTTTGAGAAAACTACTCAGGAGGTCTAAAAAAGGCCTGTAACAGTTAATTCCAATGTCATCCCGGTTTCGGATTTTTTACTAACACAATACTTTATCTATATCTACAGTAAAAATGAGGAAAAGTAAAAATTTATTGCGTCTGATTCTTTTGGTCAGAAGCAGATTGTGAGCGAAATTTTATGGTTGGAACCCTTAAGCATCTATGGCCTACAAAATCTACAACACTAAAATAACGAGATATGGTGCCTCAAAGTCTAAAAAAAATTGCGAGAGTACTTAGTATTACCAGAGATAATAAAACCTAAACGGAATGGAGGTTCGGTGCGTTTCCTAGCAATAAGGAAAAACTAATAGCGCAAACCAAGGCGGGTGTTACTTTGTAGAGGACTGTATACGCGGAAAATAAACTATAAAATAATAAAAAGATAGAAATGTCATAAATAAGATAATTAAAGCCTGAATAATGTGGAACTTTGTACCTGATTTCTGTAGTGATGATGGAGAGAGCACCGGTGCCTCGGTGACGTCCTGGCTGCATAAAAGGTAGAACAGGGTTTTCGGGTGTCTTTGAATCGATAATAACAAAAATAGGCGGTAGGCGGTTAAACCCGGTTTCACGTTCAAAAACCGGTTTAGGTTTAAGTAGCGGATTAGTTAGCGGTTGCGTTAGCACAAAAAATAGCGGCGAGACGGAAGCGGATAGGCAACTAACTAAAACTATAAGCATAATTGCGCACTAGGCGGCGCTAGTAGTAACCTGAAGGCGGGAAACATCTTTTAGATTATATCAGGCAAAAATATAGAAATAAATGATAACCGTATAAAGATAATTAATAAAAATAAATAAAATCATACATAAAATCCTCCACGGAACTTACTGTCGTTCATTCGGGGCCTTCTTGTAGTGGTTTAAAAGGTGATATTTTTCTGAAAATTTAAGTATAAAACGATTTTCGTCACCTGAATGACAAAAAGTTATATTAATATTTCATTTATTAAGTTTATTAATTTAATCATTATTATATTTTCACTAATTAAATATGACGGACATTGAGTTCATTTATTTCTTGTAGAATATTTTGGTGTTTTTGAGGCATTCTTATCTTTTTATTTACAATGTTTCGCCTCGTTAGTCCAAATTAGTTTTTTCTTAAATATTTTTCTGACTTTTATCCCGATGTTATAAACATAATTCTGATGCTAAAAATTAACGAGACAGACTATTGTTTACTATTATCTTCAGAATTATGTTATAATCCATAACGTGTTTGTAATATCCGTAATGTGTTTCAACAAGAATTGTGTATGAATTCTAGTCTTCAATTCTGGGTAAAGTTAACTAAAAAGACTAGTTATTGCAGTAGCAAAGGTCGCCAGCTCTATGGCACTATAGTCTCTGGTTTGAAATAGAGTGCCTGTATATAGTAATAAAATGATATACTCTAGTTTGAAATGCCCATAGGAATAATGTTTTTCTTATTTGTAGCGGCTAAGCAATTAGCTTTTTTGTAACAGACTCAAGATGAAAGAAAAAAATAAAGAAGAAGAAAAATTAATATCATACATGCAATTTGAAAAGTTCAGAATAAGATGGAAAATGTTTGAAAATTCTAGAGATTTGTTTGCTGATTTCATGTAGGATTGATTTAATTTTGGTATAATTTGAGTTTTGTTAGCTTCTATATTGTTACCAGAGGGTTGAGAAGGTTTACTTCGTTTAGATTTGATATTTGTCGAACAGTTGTTTACTAATAAGTCAGTGATACCAAATAGTTTAAATAATGGATAAGAGATTGGTATTGCGAGAAAACAACCAGCCAAATGAGAATGAAACGGATCAAGTTGAACACGAAATGCAACAGCCACGACAACCTAGAAATATGCAGGATTTGTTGAGGTATGCTATCGAGGCTGAATCACAAGGAGAGCGACCTGTTGTGCATCAGGAACTGGGACCCTTGGATCCTGAGGTACTCGAGAATTTGTTATTAGAAGATGACATTGCAGTATGGCTTTTGCACAGTTTGATTAGTTGACAAGGAATCCCGTTAGTTCATTCTGCCCCCCCCCCCCTTCTTGAGAGATAGTGATAGTAATTAGATAAAGGTGATAGATCACCTAGCGAATAAGCTGTGGCTTTTATTCTATGTCTCAATAGCTTCTACTACAAACAGCCCGTGCCCCACTGCAAGACCCTGGCAGGAACATATACATGTATATAACTGCTATTGAGGGATCTAAATGAACTCAGGTTCATTTAGGATTAGGGATCTTTTATTAGTACCTGACTCACAGGCTCAGAACCACCTGTGAAAGGATTTCCATCCCTCGCATGAAAATCTTAGAGGCACCTACTGGGATTGAACCCGGACAGTCTGGGTTGCAGGCTGACATGCTAACCTTTACACCACAGAAACCTTCCCCTTTCTTAAGGGAACAATGTATTCTTAAGTATAGGTGAGGCAAGTAATCAATTAGTCTGGAACACCATTCCTCTACCTTTTTTATCCACCACCTAAAAAAAATATTGATAGCAACCCTTATTCAGCGTTTTGCGGGCTTAGTATTTTTTAAAATTTTTAATAAATTAATTTACAAAACAGGTACTTTTAGAGTGCTGTTTTACTAGAATTGTAAATTATTAAAAACTTTAGGATGATGTCCTTTTCTTGTATATTATTATTTATCATTTAAGATAGTTGTCCACAGTTGCTTATTTTTTGGAAGCACGTGACAAAATATAAATTACCTTCACCATAAAAGACTAGATGTTTTGGTGGGTTTCATTATGACTATCATACTTGATTAACTGAACTAATATGGTGTAAAACTGGAGTGTATTGACGCTATCTGTTATATACGCTTATTTGTGCATAGTAAAGTACAGATTGTATAACTATCTATTTAGCCAAGAAATCACTAAATTCCTTAGCTTACCCTTCAAGTCATTTTTCTGTTGTGTATTGAGGATAAATCAAGTGGTCCTTTTAATTGATTTATATCTTACTGATGAAGCGACTGAATCAAATTTAACTTATTTACTTTTATTTTACATGAAAGAGTAAACAAATCTTAGAAAATCATATAACCTGACTATTTTAGAACTAGGATTTTTTGGCTTTAAAAAGGTGATGGTATAATCCTACCATTTTTTTTAATCCAATATGGAGCCGCAACCTGAAGACTGCCAGAATATATTTTCTGTTATAAGTATAATATAAGTAGATGTTATTTGTTATTTATTTGATGTTATTTATTTATTTTAAGTTATTACCTTCAAATTTTTTAAAATTTTAATTCAGATTAAATATTAGTTATACTATAATAGCAAGGGGTCTTTGAAAATTATTACGTGAGACCTTCTATTGCCAATGTTTTGATAATCTGTTTCAGAGAAGAGAATTTTTGGATAGAGTTTTATCATCTATGACTGTTGATTTAGTGCAAGAGTTAAAGAATAATTTATCCATTCTTCAAAGTGAATACAATGAAGGGGATGACACAGAGGAATTTGAGGAGGCATTTGAACAGATTACAGATCTCATTGATAATATTGACCTAGCTAACGGTTAGTACCTTTTTTGGCTGAAATTAGTTATTTGATATGTATAGCAAAGGTTTTTGTGAAGGCGAGCCTGTTCCTGCAATTTTTTATTTCAAATAGTATATTGCCCAAAAAAATGTGAGGACTTTTTATAATTCCAGTTCCCTAAAATGATTGAATGAATTTACTTACTTAATCAAAATTCTGAATCATCAAAATTCTTTTTAGCATAATTCTTAATAAGCAATTTTTATGTGCATTATTATTTGAGCAAGATTGTTTCATTTGAGTGGGACATGACATTTTGTCGAGCCATCAATGTTGTATAATGTATGTTGAATGACGGAACTGTTCCAAAATCTTTTTTTGCCTCAACTCCATTTTACCAGAAGCCTACTGTTCTTCTCTTAAGCCAATAAAAAATATGACTCAGTATCAGTTGAATCAGCGTGAATTAAATTCTTTATAAATAATGAAAGAAATGAAGTCCCTCCACTAAACAATACTTTATTGGTAAAACACTTTTAACACCCAGTTAGCCCATCAGCCGTGCAAAACTGTTTAAATGTAAAGTGATACTTAACATTAAACATGTTTTTTAATACCTTGTAAGAAAACTTAGACTCATTTCTCTTCTTCTTTAACATCTTAATGGTTTTGAACTGATGATAGCTTCTAGTTGGGTTAAAAGCACTTTGCTAATAAAGCTTTGTTTTGTCAAGAGACTTGTTTTTTCATTTCTTTTGCCTTAATATTTCATTTGTTGAATGACTTTAATTTCTTTCATTTATCATTAAATATTTTCAGATTTCTGTAAACTTGGCGGATTTGAGGTTTGTAAAACTTGGTTATTGAGGGACTCGGCAGAGTTGAAATGGAGAGCTGCCAATGTGGTTGGGGAATGTTGCCAGAACAACCCATTCTGTCAAAACAGAGCCATTGAATATGGTTTACTTAAAATTTTCATGGATTATGTTCAGAATGATTCTAATGAAAATGTTAAATTGAAATCATTTCATGGACTTTCAAGTGAGTTATTATTATAAGTGAAATGTTTTCAATAGTAAACCTTGTGAAGGTTTAAATCAATCTTGACACAGACTATAAACATAACCTTTCTTTAAGTAAAATATTTTCCTTCGGTGTTTCAATTTACTTGATTGGCCACTAGATGAGATACAGAGGTACTACTTCAGATTCGATGACCCCTTTGTTTAATATTCACTAATGCAACATAATAAATAACAAAATAAAATATACAAAATTTAATAGAATTATAAACAAACAAAGTAAATAAACACGAAAAAGTAAATAGTCGCCTAAACTAAAGAATTGCCAATATAGAAATGTTGAAATTGATGAGTCACTGCTGACACTTTTTATTATCATTTTTTTTTTTAAATTTAGAGAATTTTCATTAAATGTACTTATGAGGTAAATTTAAGAATATTACACTTATGAGGTTGTTAAGGTGATGAAAATGGGGGGGGGGATTTCCACTTGGCCACCTGATTCTAAATATATATATATATATATATATATATATATATATAATATATATATATATATATATATATATATATATATATATATATAATATATGTGTGTGTGTGTGTGTGTGTGTGTGTATATATTAATTACAATTAAAATTGTAATTTTCCTTTTATATGACATAATATTTTTTTTTATATGGCACTAAAGTTTTTATTAATTTATTTATAAAGATTTATTGTTTATATCAAACTTAGATTTGTTCAATGCTATTTTATATAAATTTTGTTGATTCTGTTAATAATATTTTTATTTTTAGGTATTATCAGGAATAATGAGAGCTCATTATTAAAATTTTTATCACTAAACGGTCACAAATTACTATTGAATTGTTTAAAATCAACGAGTAATAGACTGAAAACTAAAGCTTTGTTCTTCACAAGTGTTATCGCAAACGAGGAAGGGATGCTCCGAGATCAGCTGTGGGACATTGGGTTTGTGAGCCAACTAGTGGATTTGATCAGTACCAGCGAGCAGAGTAAAATGATAGACGATGTTTCCTGTCTTGAACAGAGCCTATCTGCATTACTTTGCCTTTTGAAGGGTTCAAAGAAGTCAATAAAGAATAAAGAAGATTTTATTGAGAAGTTAGATCATCTTAATACTACTCTAGGCAAACAACCTGCTTATTTGGTAAATATTTTTTCAGCTTAAAAGTGCCAATTAAGCTAAATTAGTTGACAAGGTTTTATTCAGAGGGGGACTTTAGACTTCTTTGCTTGTCTTCAGGCGTTAAAATATCTTCATGTCATTATCAACTTTAGTTCAATTTTTATTGAATAATATTTGATGGATGGGTGGCCACAAAGAAAACTATCAGGGAATAAGGGTCAAAAATCCCATAAGTGGTGGAAACATGCTGAGGTACCCCTTACCTCATTTTTACATAATTTACTCCAATAGATTATCAAACTTTTGAATCATTTGCAGAAGATGTTATTTGTTTACTATTCAGATTAGCAGGAGATATAAGTGTAATTTGTTTACTATTCAGATTAGCAGGAGATATAAGTGTTATTTGTTTACTATTCAGATTAGTAGGAGATATAAGTGTAATTTGTTTACTATTCAGATTAGCAGGAGATATAAGTGTTATTTGTTTTATCAGATAGTATATAAGTGTAATTTGTTTACTATTCAAATTAGTAGGAGATATAAGTGTGTTTACTATTCTATTACTATTCAATTAGTAGGAGATATAAGTGTAATTTGTTTACTATTCAAATTAGTAGGAGATATAAGTGTAATTTGTTTACTATTCAAATTAGTAGGAGATATAAGTGTTATTTGTTTACTATTCAAATTAGTAGGAGATATAAGTGTAATTTGTTTACTATTCAAATTAGTAGGAGATATAAATTTGTTTACTATTCAAATTAGTAGGAGATATAAGTGTAATTTGTTTACTATTCAAATTAGTAGGAGATATAAGTGTTATTTGTTTACTATTCAGATTAGTAGGAGATATAAGTGTAATTTGTTTACTATTCAAATTAGTAGGAGATATAAGTGTAATTTGTTTACCTATTCAAATTAGTAGGAGAAAGTGATTGTTTACTATTCAAATTAGTGGAGATATAAGTGTAATTTGTTTACTATTCAGATAGTAGGAGATATAAGTGTAATTTGTTTACTATTCAGATTAGCAGGAGAATATAAGTGTAATTGTTTACTATTCAAGATTAGTAGGAGATATAAGTGTTATTTGTTTACTATTCAGATTAGTAGGAGATATAAGTGTAATTTGTTTACTATTCAAATTAGTAGGAGATATAAGTGTAATTTGTTTACTATTCAGATTAGTAGGAGATATAAGTGTAATTGATATTAGTAGGAGATATAAGTGTAATTTGTTTACTATTCAAATTAGTAGGAGAGTGTTAGTTTACTATTATTAGTAGGAGAAGTGTAATTTGTTTACTATTCTATAGAGTAGGAGAATAAGTGTAATACTATCAGATTACTATTACAAATTAGTAGGAGATATAAGTGTAATTTTTTACTATCAAATTAGTAGGAGATATAAGTGTAATTGTTTACTATTCAAATTTAGTAGGAGATATAAGTGTTATTTGTTTACTATTCAATTAGTAGGAGATAATAAGTGTAATTTGTTACTATTCAAATTAGTAGGAGATATAAGTGTAATTTGTTTACTATTCAAATTTAGGAGATATAAGTGTTATTTGTTACTATTCAATTAGTAGGAGATATAAGGTAATTTGTTTACTATTCAAATTAGTAGGAGATATAAGTGTAATTTGTTTACTATTCAAATTAGTAGGAGATATAAGTGTTATTTGTTTACTATTCAGATTAGGTAGCAGGAGATATAAGTGTAATTTGTTTACTATTCAGATTAGTATTTGTTTACTATTCAGATTAGCAGGAGATATAAGTGTAATTTGTTTACTATTCAGATTAGCAGGAGATATAAGTGTTATTTGTTTACTATTCAGATTAGTAGGAGATATAAGTGTAATTTGTTACTATTCAATTAGTAGGAGATATAAGTGTAATTTGTTTACTATTCAGATTAGCAGGAGATATAAGTTTTTTGTTTACTATTCAGATTAGTAGAGATATAAGTGTAATTTGTTTACTATTCAAATTATAGGAGATATAAGTGTATTTGTTTACTATTATTAGTAGGAATATAAGTGTTATTTGTTTACTATTCAGATTAGTAGGAGATATAAGTGTTATTTGTTTACTATTCAGATTAGCAGGAGATATAAGTGTTATTTGTTTACTATTCAGATTAGCAGGAGATATATGTGTAATTTGTTTACTATTCAGATTAGCAGGAGATATAAGTGTAATTTGTTTACTATTCAGATTAGCAGGAGATTTAAGTGTTATTTGTTTACTATTCAGATTAGCAGGAGATATAAGTGTAATGTGTTTACTATTCAGATTAGCAGGAGATATAAGTGTAATTTGTTCAGGTTTTATAATGAGTTCACAAGTAATGATTTCTCTATTGAGGTTTAAACCAAATGACAGCTTCATCAGGTTCCTGTCATTTCCAATGCTTAACTCTCCATACTGATTGACGTATGTAATATGTTATGTATTTCAAATGTAATAAAACCTTTAGCTATGGATAGTTATTACATTCTGAGGGTGAGCGAAGCGCGTCCAAAGTTTTGAGGAAAAGTACTGAGGTGACCTGTACCCGATTTTTTTTTAATATTTTGAACTTTATCTTTTTTTAATTTTATTTGCCTTGACTTTATTCACTTTTCCTTACTTTTTTAATTATTATATTTTTTGCAGGAATGCGTCGATCATATAAACTCTATCAAAAAGATCATCACATTGTCTAAATAAATGAGGAGAGGACCTTATAAGATTTATAAGGTGAGCGTTCGTGGGATTCACTGTAACATGAAAACTACCCTCTATATGGATTTTGAACGTAATTTGCAAATTACCTCAAACCTAAAAAGAAGCCACCATTAAGGCTTAATTAGAACAAAGGCCCTGAGCAAGACGCATTACACCACTCAGGAAAATAATTAATCATGGTTTCAGTTTCGAAAGAGTTATCTAAATGAATGAGTAAAAGTATATTATCAGAGCTTACACAGTCAGCTAACAACACTAAAGTCTACTTTTAACAATATATTCATTAACTAGATTAGATTGCTGTTAAAAATGAACTAACTAAGCTCCAATGAAGACCTTTTACTTTGTTCATAGCTCTTTGGTGATAAAATTTGTGATTTTTTTTATTTCAAAATGTTTATTTTGAATTAAAGTACTAACTTGATTTAACAATTCGTAATGTTATTTTATAAAAATGATTTTAACAAACAATACATTTTATTTAATGAAATTAAAGAAATACTTTTATTTAATCCATCCACAATTTAATGTCTGTGTGATAACTATGCTGCTATCTCAGTAATACAGTGTCAATGTTTGTGTTCTTTATATTTTTATAAATGTACTCTGATAAATCTATAAACATTTATAAAAAAACTATACCTTTTTGCTTTTAAGCAAAAAATAAAAATTTAGCTTAATTATAATTTAAAATAAATAAATTAATAAATAACTAAACAATATCTATACTATCATTTAATAATTAAAATCCAATAGAATAAATAAAAATAATAAAATATTTATCAAGTGCTCAAACATCAAGAAGAAATAACAAAATTTTTGAACAAGTATAAATAAATTATATATTATATGGCTGTATGGTCCAAGTCGACCAATGCAAAAAAAATGTATTCTGACGATGACTAATTAATAGTTGAAACCGGTCAGTTTTCTTTTTTATGTATTGTGTTTTGACAATTATTTTTTTTAAACTCAAGTTTATTAAATATTAACCGTGTTTAACATATACCACAAAATCTCTGTCAAAACAACTAATGACTTTATATTTTTATTGAATTTTGTTTTAAATTAAAAACACATCAATACAAAATTTTGGTTTTAAATAAAGAAAACACCTTGTTACAAAATACAGCCTTTTTATTTACTATCATACATAGTTTATAATTTTTCTCTGAAAATTTAAA
Source organism: Microvelia longipes (assembly GCA_018340805.1). Lineage (NCBI taxonomy): Eukaryota > Metazoa > Arthropoda > Insecta > Hemiptera > Veliidae > Microvelia > Microvelia longipes. Next base: position 41,708,233 of record JACMZG010000022.1, on the reverse strand, counting down.
TTTCCTTAAAATATCCGAAACTGAGATTTCTCCCGAACCATCCATTTCAGGTGTTTTTAAGACCCTAGTGTTTTTACAAAGTTGTCCAGTCCATCTGTACCAAAGTGTGTTTTTTATTTTTATTGAATTATGTTTTAAATTAAAAACACCTCCATACAAAATTTTGGTTTTAAATAAAAAAATTCGTTACAAAATACAATTAACATTTTTATTATCATCTGTTATCATCGTAGCTCCTTGTTAAAAACATCTTCAGGTCTAGTTGTGCTATCTAATTTTTTTTTTTTGTGTTGTCATTAACCGACTATAATCACGCAGTAAAAATTTTGAAAATTCATGTAATACGGGTTTTTTAATGCTTTGAGATTTGGCTTGCATATAGTCATATATAAGAATAAGATGTGTGCATAGTTTCATCTCATTATTAGTTTTAGTTCAATTTCTATCGAATGACTTAAATTTGTTTTTTTTTTTAAAGAACAAATGTATTTACTCTCTAAGGATATGCAAACACTTGTTGCATTATAAATTTTGTGATTTTTATATTCTGAGGACGAGCGTTGCAATTCCAAAGTAATGAAGATGAGTTAAGTGATTTTGATGTGGCAAGAAAAAGTTCTGAGATACTCGATGCCCATTTTTTTAAAATTGATCTTAGGTTATTAAGATTGTTCTTACTTAATTGTTTTGTTGATTTTCAATAGAAATTTAACCTTTTTACTCGATTATACTTATCCTTTAAATGTATGATATTACACATTTTTCACATAAATTCTATTTGATTCCCAAATATTGATGCACCAAAATCGGTGTAGACTGTGTCAAGTGATGATGAATTACTTTAAACAAGAATGCAAAGTAAATTTTTAAGTATAATGTTGAAAATTTAAAAGCACTGGAATCAGCAGAATTATTTGCTGAGTATCTGTTCAAAAATGTAAGCCTCTATAATAAATAGTGACTGAGCAATTAGTATGACTCGGAGCTCTATGTTTTAATAATTCTTTTATTTTTCAAAATTACTAAAATTCGATTAAAAAAAATTACAAGAAACAATGAAAAATCCCACAAATCATAAGATTGTGTGTGGGGGAACAATTAAAATTTAAAAAAATATATAATTAAATTAAAGTTAAATGAATAAATAAAATTATAGTACATTTATTCTTTTTTTTACAGAATAAAATAATTAAAAATTAAATTTTTATTGCACAATTTACAAAATTATTGCATCAAAGTTTATTTCAGGAAGGCAAACTGTACGAAAGAGAGGAGAAAATTAAATGAAAAAAAAGTAAAAATTTAAATTAACAGTTGATGGAATAGAAAATAATTTAAGAGTAAACATATAGAATAAGTGGTTAATAAATTAGAATACATAAAAAATATTAGTCAATGTTTATAGGTAAGTATGTTAATTATAAAGAAATAAACTGAAATATAATGGTGTTTAGTTTAGTTTCAAAGAAACATAATTAATTATTTCTGAAAGTCTTTCAGAGGTAAGGTATGGCTAAAGTTTATAATCATTTGACAGGGTGGGAAAATAGTGTTAAGGAACCAATGAGGTTAATCCGATATGAAATTATGGTCGTGGTTTAACATCCAAGACTAACCTCTTGGCTCCCTCATCCCACGCTGTCAGCTGATTATAATTGTGTGTTATACTATAAAAATACTATCATAGGTTCCTAGCAGAATTAAATTCTTGTCTACTAATAGTCTGAGAAAGTCTCTGCTGTATCATTATTTTTATTTATTTTATACTGTATCATGTTCTACTGTAAATGTTCAGTAGAACACTTTTAAACCCATCATAGACCGGTTGGGAACCACTGATTTAAGTGATCATCATTGTGATTATGGTGATAAACCGTCCATCAAGGTGGCCAGATCAAACTGAGAGTCATCATGAGATATTTGAGGCATCTCACTGAGTATTTGAGACAGTCTCTCGCTGTGGTTGCTTGTTATTTCTGGGTTTGCTATCTCATTTTCTTCTGTCTTTATATTTTCCTCACTAAAAGCAAATGAAAAATTTACCAACTTATGATAATACAAACTGCAATGTACACAAGACAAAATTAAAACTTTATATTATTGAATTCTATATGCAAGAAATGTCATAAGGGTAATTTTTTAATCAAATATTCCATACAACCTATTCAAGAACATTATACTATCAACATTTACCGATACCTCTCACAATCAGAACATACTAACAACTGGACTAATTTTTATATTGTCTGTATTTTACAAATAAATTTATTATTTTTAAAATGGAAATTTGTTCATGTAGTTTTAATAGAAGACTCATATTTTATAGCAGATTCCTTTGAAAAATAAATTCTAAAGAAGTGGACAATAGGAGTTTGTGGAATCTCGCAGACCTCTGCGCCAGAATTATTTTTACGAGCAAGTGTTTTTTCTTTGGAAAATCCAGGAAAATTGATGAACAAGTTAAAATTTTTAACTCAAACTGTTTGACCAACAAATAAATTGAACTAGAATGCAAGTATTCTAAAGGAAATTCACCCGTCTTGCAATCTTTGTGCTGTAATTATTTTTATAGGTAAGGTACCATTGCTATATTCCCTCTAGTTATAAATTTTGTTAATTTTAAATGGGAAGCTTATAATTTTCATTTATTTATTTTCAAAGAAAAAAGGGGTTGGGGGTCTTGTTGATTTACCTTTAATTAGGACTAAAGATTTTATTTAAGACAAAGAGTGTTGTAAGTAAATCAGTTTGAGAGCTCTCTTAATATATATAAAAAATAGGATTCAAAGTATGAGCGCTACAGGAGTTCATCATGATCAGAATAATAAAATAAGTCTCTCCACTGATGTATTATTTATTTAAAATAAAGCATAACCGGCTTTCAACTAACTAAAGGTCATCATCAGTGCTTGCTTTGTCTGTATTGTAAATAATACATCGGTAGAGAGACTTATTTTATTATTCTGATAAAAAAATAGTTTGCCCAAAAAGAGAAATAACAAGAAAAATGTTCTCAATGTTTTGGTCATGAAATATTTGCATTATGTATAAAGTTGTAGTTTATTGTTATTGCCACCAGTTGCTTACCTAATCTCTTGTGTTGCTGAGTCATGAAATATTTGCAGTACTGGCAATTGATCGGATAAATGGTGCGGAGGTCCAAGCAGTGTTACCAACAAATCTAGTTCACTTCCCGTTGCTTCTATTTCATTTTCTTCTTTCTTTACTTCCCCTACTTCTTCTCTACCTTCTTTGAAATATCTGAAACAATGTAAAAGTCATTTTATGAAGCACTAATACTAAACTAGGCATATATATATATATATATATATATATATATATATATATATATATATATATATATATATTATATATATATATATATATATATATATATATTATATAATACAATAAAATAAATTAATTATTTTGTTTTAATGTGTCAAATCATTACTGTGATTATCTGAATACCTAACAAACCATAAAAATCTAAATAAAACATTTATTATTTCATTATGAAGTACAGCCTTAGCATGAAAACAATAGAAATTTGTCAATTTAAATAACATTATAAAACTTATTACTAAAAATAAAGAACAACAATTTCAGAACAAATGAAAATTGACAAACAAACTTATATCACAATTCTTATTTTAAATTCCTCTAACTAGGTATTCCTTAATACTATAAAATCCATTAGTTGTAAGTTTTTCTTTTACAAGTTTTTCAAAATTACTAAATTCTAATTCTTTGGTATAATAATAGAGCCTATTAAATAATTTTATTTCTAAGTTTGAATGACCCGTCTTGGATTTACTTAATCTATGTTGTTCTCTCATTAAATTATTGCTATTTGCTTATTTCATTTAAATATGTCATCTGCATTGGGAGCCATTTCACAGCGACATCTTTGTTCTCCTGTTGTGTTAGTTGTTTTTAAGTAACATACGGACACAATAGATTCAATATGTGTTAGTAGTTTTTAAGTAACATACGGACACAATAGATTCAGTATGTGTGGGTAGTTTTTAAGTAACATACTGACACAATAGATTCAGTATGTATTAGTAGTTTTTAAGTAACATACTGACATAATAGATTCAGTATGTGTGAGTAGTTTTTAAGTAACATACTGAAACAATAGATACAGTATGTGTGAGTAGTATTTAAGTAACATACTGACACAATAGATACAGTATGTGTGAGTAGTTCTTAAGTAACATACTGACATAATAGATACAGTATGTGTGAGTAGTTTTTAAGTAACATACTGACACAATAGATTCAGTATGTGTGAGTAGTTTTTAAGAAACATACTGACACAATAGATTCAGTATGTGTGAGTAGTTTTTAAGTAACATACTGACATAATAGATACAGTATGTGTAAGTAGTTTTTAAGTAACATACTGACACAATAGATTCAGTATGTGTGAGTAGTTTTTAAGAAACATACTGACACAATAGATTCAGTATGTGTGGTAGTTTTTAAGTAACATACTGACACATAGATTCAGTATGTAGTAGTTTTTAAGTAACATACTGACATAATAGATTCAGTATGTGTAGTAGTTTTTAAGTAACATACTGACACAATAGATCAGTATGTGTGAGTAGTATTTAAGTAACATACTGACACAATAGATACAGTATGTGTGAGTAGTTTTTAAGTAACATACTGACACAATAGATTCAGTATGTGTGAGTAGTTTTTAAGTAACATACTGACACAATAGATTCAGTATGTGTGAGTAGTTTTTAAGTAACATACTGACACAATAGATTCAGTATGTGTGAGTAGTTTTTAAGTAACCTACTGACACAATAGAGTCAGTATGTTCAGAATAAACAAAACCAGGATTTGTTACATAAAAGTAACAAATTCTTTAGACCTTTTAGAATCCATCAATAAAACTATTACACACACGCATATACTTACACATTAGTTCCTAGTTGTGTGTTTCTAGTGCCCATGAGTTCTGTAGATGGGCAGGTTTGCATTACACTACAGTCAACTCCTGATTTAAAAGTTAAAACTGTTCCTTGGCCATCTTCCCCTCGTGGAAACATTTTGATTTTACCTGGAGCTTCACTTCCTAACAAATATATGAACGATAAATGATAACAAATGAGCTATTCTTGATTTTAAAGAACAAATATATATATATGAAAATAATGAAGAATAAATAATTATATATATATTATATATATATATATATATATATATATATATATAATATATATATAATATATATATATATATAAATATATATATATATATATAATATATATAATATATATATATATATAATATATATATATATATATATATATATATATATATATATATATATATTATTAATAGACAGCTGGACTTCAGCTTCATAGTTGGAATTCTGTCTAAGAAGATCATAAAAAACACGAAGAAATCTAAAGAAGAACGAGAAGAACAGTTGTGATAAGAACCATTTTCTAAACAAAAGATTTTCCCAATGTATAGCATAGGACAAAATTTTAGGAGGTGTTTTTTCATATAATTTATTGTATTTAACTCTTGAAATGTTATGAAATCGAAAGTTGGACATCTATATTTACGTTAGAAAAGAAAACAAGTGTGGTTTGTTCGATTTTTCGAATAAAATACGGTAGTGAAATGTGTCCTTTTTTTGTGCATTTTGGACTCTCGTTTTTTGCCTTTTTTTAATATAATTCATATTATTTAACTCTTGGAATGTTATGAAATCGAAAGTTAGACATCTATATTATCGAAAAGAAACAAAATGAGTGAGGTTTAGCAGAAAAAAATGAAATAAATACGGTAGTAAATCTAATGTTTTTGTTTACATTTTGCACTCGTTTGTTTCTGGTGTTTTTGTACTATTTTTGACTTCTTATTAAGATAATATCGTATATTATTGGTTTCAACACGACAAAGGTAATTCGTTTATACTGAAAGAAGTATGTATATTCAGCATTTTGTGGTATAGAATATTAGTAACTTGTTGAAAGTTGCTCAAGTCACTTCTGTGCATTGATGCCGTGCATAATTTAAGTGAAATGTCAACATCTTCTATTCATTTGTATAATCTAGAAGACGTGCATGCTTGATTTTTGTTAATTAATAAAGGATGCATGGAGACATTGGCACAAGTTGAATCAACTTCATGCATAAATAGTTACTGTTGTAAGATGTCTATGTCATTTACTCAATTTATGTTAAAAACCAAATAATCTGTCAATATATAACTGTGCAAGAGACACCTAGGAAATATAACAAGCAAAATGCAATACTACACCTGGGATTTGTTCCATCATTCGACATTTGTCTTCATTGATGGCTCTACATAACGTCATGCCTCAAGTTTCGTCACGTTTAACTTATCAGGGTGCCGACGGAGCCTGAACTCACTGTAACCTTTGATTAAAATTCCAAAGAATATAATGTGAAGTATTTACTAGAGATGAGCGGTGCTCTCTTACCACCATCAATACTTGGTAAGCAAAACATGTATCATTTGATACTACCGAGTTTGAAAAACATGAATACTCCCACAATATAACTGATCGAGAGACACCTAGGAAATTTAACTTGCAAAATGCAATGCTACAAATTATCTATGTTCATAAAATGATATTGTAAAGTCAAACTTTATGACTCACAACAACTGCGAAGCTATGCCCACCTCAAGAAAGTCAAGTTTCATCACGGTGAAGCCTTCACGAGCATCTGTTGCAACCTTCGTGCGACTGTAGTCAAACTATTTTATTCTTAATTAGGATTTAAACTTGTATTAAACCTTTCTTTCATTGTTAAAATTTTATATTATAATAAAATTTAGTGAAATTGATTCTTTTATTTTATTCTAATTTCTCTACCACCTACACCAATTTGAGAGGTTTGTCATATAGGAGCCAGGGTGACCCTATTGACTCGATTGAAGTAGACATTAGTTGATTCATATGGGCTTAAGTCTGATTTAAATAAACTCAAGTATGCTTTGTTTTTATTTTTACATTTATAGAATGTATATTCCTGTCGGTACAAGACTAATTAAGTTAACTTGAATAAATAATTTTAGTTGGCCCAAGTTAATCATTTGACTAGTTTCAGCTAGTCAGCTTGTACCCACTCATGTTAAATTAAATCTACTTATTGCTTCAGCTTTTATTTATTTGAGTTGAATCAAGTTGAATTGAACCGAATCGACTTTAATCAGATCAAGCGATTTGAATCAACTATCCACTCGATTATCTGTTGAGTCGACTCATATAAAATCGGTTTAAAAGTCAATTTGGCACATCACTATTGTATTTCTCATTGAAAGATCTGTTTATCTGCAATTTCTACCCCCCCCCCCCCTCAGGCTTTGCCTTGTGGGTTACTTGTATACTTTTGTGTAAACTTTTTTGTATTCCTTTTTCTTTTTGTATGTATACTTGTAAATAAAGGAATTGTTCAAAAACACAGACTCATGACTACTCAATTTTTTTCTACAATTTAAACAGACTCATGATTGATATCTACCCTATTTTTCGCTTATCATGCATACATAAAAATTGGAGGAATCGTCTCAATTTTCCTCTGAGACTTTTTTATGTTCAGGTAAGTATTATTAGTATAGTATTGCACATTTCTAACAATATAAAATTATCAAATTGAAATTTTAGATGCTACTAGAATTCATAATGTTCTACCACAAAAAGATTTAGACTGAAAAAAGGATCAGTCATACCTACTGTAATTGTCATTTTGTAGTTTGTGGTATTATAAACCTCTCAATAATTGAAGTCTTTATAAAAAAACCTGGCGAAGAGGAAGGTGCCATGAAACTATGAATGTGAATTTACATTAGAAGTCATATCTCAAGTTTTTATTAAATTTGCTATACCCGCAAATAGAAACACGGTATTCTATTACCCTAAAATAATAATAATAATGCCCGTTTAGAGCCTTGTAGCTCATCAGTGATAACCCCTGCGGTGGTAGTAGCAACCGTTACGCTCAAATTGTATTCAAAAATTGGCAATAAAATATTAAACAATAATCTTCTATCAACTGAGAGCGTAACCTGGGATGGTGTCAAAGGTCAGTGTAAAGACTAACGCCTTAACGACCTCGGCCACGGAGGCAGTATTCTATTACACAATTTACACAATATTCAAATGCTGTAGTCTTTTTGCTGGTTAAGTTTAAAATTGCATCAGCTATTTGAGGTAATGAGGTTTACAAGAAAATTCATTCATATATCCTGAGAAGTCTGGGAACCACACATGTGATGCCTCTCTCGATTCAAAAAACAAGAAAACTATTTTTAACAACAAATAATTATCACAAATTTGTATGCTGTCTGCCTTGACACTGATGGACACCTCAGTCAGGTATGTGTTTGACTGAACAAAGCTCAAGCTAAGGTATATCAGATCTTATAGATTTAGGGTGGCCCAGGCACCTATATGACAAACCTCCTAAATTGGTGAAGGTCGTAGAGAAATTAGAATAAAATAAAAGAATCAATTTCACTAAATTTTATTATAATATAAAATTTTAACAATGAAAGAAAGGTTTAATACAAGTTTAAATCCTAATTAAGAATAAAATAGTTTGACTACAGTCGCACGAAGGTTGCAACAGATGCTCGTGAAGGCTTCACCGTGATGAAACTTGACTTTCTTGAGGTGGGCATAGCTTCGCAGTTGTTATGAGTCATTAAGTTTGACATTGCAATATCATTTTATGAACATAGATAATTGTAGCATTGCATTTTGCAAGTTAAATTTCCTAGGTGTCTCTTGATCAGTTATATTGTGGGAGTATTCATGTTTTTCAAAACTCGGTAGTATCAAATGATACATGTTTTGCTTACCAAGCATTATGGTGGTAAGAGAGCACCGCTCATCTCTAGTAAATATTCATTCATTATTCATTAAGGTGGCCGCTACGACCCTAGATGAGTCTTGGCCGCGACGACGATTTGTCTCCAAGTGTCTCGGAATTGTGCCTCCAGAATCCAGTTCTGCACTCCTAGAACTTGGAGATCTCCTTCCACGTTGTTCCTCCATCTTGTTCGTGGTCTACCAATAGACCTTGAACATTATATTCTCTAGTTACTAGAGAATATAATGTTCAAGGTCTATTAAATACTTCACATTATATTCTTTGGAATTTTAATCAAAGGTTACAGTGAGGTCAGGCTCCGTCGGCACCCTGATAAGTTACACGTGACAAAACTTGAGGCATGACATTATGTTAGAGCCATCAATGAAGACAAATGTCGAATGATGGAACAAATCCCAGGTGTAGTATTGCATTTGCTTGTTATATTTCCTAGGTGTCTCTCGCACAGTTATATATTGACAGATTATTTGGTTTTTAACATAAATTGAGTAAATGACATTGACATCTACAACAGTAATTATTTATGCATGAAGTTGATTCAACTTGTGCCAATGTCTCCATGCATCCTTTATTAATTAACAAAAATCTAGCATGCACGTCTTCTAGATTATACAAATGAATAGAAGATGTTGACATTTCACTTAAATTATGCACGGCATCAATGCACAGAAGTGACTTGAGCAACTTATCAACAAAGTTACTAATATTCTATACCACAAATGCTGATATACATACTTCTTTCAGTATAAACGAATTACCTTTGTCGTTGAAACCAATAATATATGATATTATCTTAATAAGAAGTCAAAAATAGTACAAAAACACCAGAAACAAACGAGTGCAAAATGTAAACAAAAACATTAGATTTTACTACCGTATTTATTTCAGAAAAATCTACTAAACCTCACTCATTTTGTTTCTTTTCGATAATATAGATGTCTAACTTTCGATTTCATAACATTCCAAGAGTTAAATAATATGAATTATATTAAAAAAAGTAAAAACGGAGAGTCCAAAATGCACAAAAAAAGGTCACATTTCACTACCGTATTTTATTCAGAAAAATCGAACAAACCACACTTGTTTTCTTTCCTAACGTAAATATATGTCCAACTTTCGATTTCATAACATTTCAAGAGTTAAATACAATAAATAATATTAAAAAACACCTCCTAAAAATTTTGTCCTATGCTAATACATGGGGAAACCTTTTGTTTAGAAAATGGTTCTTATCAGTAGGTTACACCAAACCGTACTGTGGTTATCTCTAGGTTACCCTTGTCCAGCTGTGGATTGAATATAGTAGCCACTGTAAAATACAACTTACAACATGTTTAGAATTAATTGGTTTCTGAATAATTCTATATGAGCATTACTGAAGTTAAATAAATAATTTTAAAAAAATATGCTATAACTCCTCCGTGGCCGAGGTTGTTAAGGCTCTAAACGGGTATTATTATTATTATACTATAACTAGAATTGTGGGAAACCTCTAGGCTCTACTTGGTTTCCACCATGAATAATTGAAGGGAACATACTGCTAACGACTATGACAAAAATAAGTTTCCTTGTTGAGGGGGCGGCATAGAGACGTAAACGTTACAATGCATTACCTTGTAACAAGATACCTTGTGCTGTTGAAGTATCGTATTACCAATGGTTTAACCAACTTTTTGAGATTAATGCTACTTTTTTGGAGAAGGATTAGTTTTAAACTCATTATTTTTAAATGAAAAAATGAGTATTCAGTGTTGCCAATTTCAAAACTTTTTATCGCTAAAAAGGTGTTGGCAATCCTGCCATACATTATTTATAAAATATACATTACCGTAGTAAAGAGTTTGATTGGTTGGTATGGCGAAGGAGCCGTCTTGGCCTTGCAATCCTTGCCTCAATAGTAAAGATACCCTGACTCGAACTTCTTGCAGCTTGTTTAATAAGTTGTATCTAATTCTCTGTAATTCTCCTGGATTTAATTGACCATATCTCTGTAAATTACAACTTGTTTTAATTGACCATATCTCTGTAAATTACAACTTGTTTTAATTGACCATATCTCTGTAAATAACAACTTGTTTTAATTGATCACATCTCTGTAAACTGCAACTTGTATTAATTGATCATATCTCTGTAAATTACAACTTGCTTTTTTAGTCGCAATATTAAGAGTAATATAGTATAATAGCACATAGTTGACAACAACTAATCTCACACTGTCAACAATCAGTTAGCTGTCATTTCATATCAGGCTAACCTCATAAGTTGACAGTGTAGGAAAATAGTGTTAAGGATAAAACTTTTTTCCTACACTGTCAACTGATAATAATTGTGTGCTATACTAAAAAACTACAGATTGACAATCTTTAAGTTTAAGTTTTATATTTATTTATTTTTTTTTTTTAATCTAAGCCGTTATATTTATTTATGATGTTTGTATAGTTTATACTTATTTTATAAAACTGTTCCTGATATCATGGTTTATTATTTATTATAAGAATCTTAATTTACATTGTGATGCAAATTATTAAATCTGTTAACTACAGTGTAACATACTGTTAAAACAGTTGACAGTAAACTACCACTTTTTAATTACTCTACTTTTTTTGTTATGTTATTTTTACTTATGGAAATAAAGACTGTTTTTGAATTGAATTGAGTTGAGAATGTGGGAAAGGAAAGCCAATTTTGGGGTGCTGTCCCCCCAAAAAAAAATCTTATTTTTTTATTGCTCAAAACTACTTCTTTTGACCTGAAACGGATTTTGATACAATAAAAAAATTGTTTTTGGTCGGCTCCCTCATAAATGTTGGGGGTGCTATCCCCGGAAAAACACAAATAATTAATTTAAATTTAATTTCGATTTTAAAGAAACTAGGAATAGATCAGAAAGAAGATTATTCTGACCATTAAATTAAAAACAATTAATATATTATCAACCACGATAGTATAAAAACAATTATAACTGACCAGTTTCGACGTTGCGTCATCATCAGAGCTGTTTGCAGACTGTAAGTCAGTCTATGGTACATTGGTTAAAAGGTCAATTGGGAATCAAAGCAAGTACGGTGCTATACTTTCCTCCTACCAAGGATGTTGAATAAAGGGGATGACGCATTAAGGAACATTTCTGACCCCATGGAAGTTTATGAGATAGAGAAATAGGAGCAAACTTACCTCCCCTTAGGTTATAAGTTTGCCTCTAAATTTTAAGACCTGCGCTAAGGATCATAAGCATGCGCAGTTCGTACCAAGCATGTGCAGTTGGTTTTTGACGTGTGTTTCGTGTTGCGTTCATCTCTATGTTTTAATTTTCGATGGGGTCACTTTGTTGAATGGCAATTCGACTTAGTGCGTCATCCCCTTTATTCAACATCCTTGCCTCCTACTAAGAAAACAATCAGGAGGGGTAACACTCCCCCCTCCCTTGTTTTGTAAATAAGTATTCAATTTATACATTTGGAAATTATAATGGTTGGAGGTTGATGTTTTCGTTGTTAAGAAGAAGGAAGATATTTTTTTAGTGTCTATCTTTTTTTCGCAAATGTACTTAATATTTCAATAATCATATTTTGATTTTTTTTATCTGACTTTCATTTTTACATTTTTTGTTTGTTTTGTAAATAATCAAATTATAAGAACAAGTATAGTGATTACCTTGATAACTAGGAAGTAAGCATGATCGATAAGGGAATGCACAGGCGGGGACTGAACTATGTTCCTTATTCCATCTAAATGGTTCAAAGTAATTAATAATGTTTCTCGTGGATCGGTAGCACTGTAGAGTTGATACTTGAAAACAGTTACCTGCAATGTAATATTACTGTTTTTTTTCATTATGTTTAACAGCTATCGTTTTGGGATTGGTTACAAATAAAGTTTTTTACCAGAAAAAGCCTTTTTTAACAAAAAGTTGTGGTCGGTTCAAAATGATGAACTAATATAATAAATTTTTCAAAACAATTAAAATCTATTTGAAAATTACATTTTTTTAATTGCACTAAAGAGTAACTAGAAATTTAGATTTTTCACAAAAAGTTATTTTTGTTAAATTTTATATTTCCCATCTTAAAATAATTCATAATGCAATGAACAATGTAATGTTGGAATTTTCTCCAATCTGGGAAGTAGCCCTATCTAGGATGATAGATGAAATCTGGGATGACTTAGTTGCCCATACCAAATAAATAAAAAAATGATTTCAATAATTATTAAATTAATAAATAATTAATTTATCTAGTTACCATTAAATCATATAGTTTTCCCATACTTGTTGAACTCAGTCTCATTATGGAGCAGTTTGCTATGTCAGTCAATATTTCACGGAGACATCCAATTTTCCCTGAAAACAGATCTTCTATTAGTCTCTTGTCCAGCATGACTCTGCTCATTTCTTCTAGCACTGAAATCATAACATATAAAACAGTTTTAATTCGAGGAAGAAACAAGTTTCAAGGAAATTAAATGAAACATAATCTCTCTACTAATAAAAAATTAGTATAGCCTACTATAATTATTAAATCACCATTAGCGCCAACAAACAGAGATCATCAACAAAATCACCAGAAGACAATGAAATTGTCCAAAATCACCATAAAAGTTAAGATGCATTGAGCATGGTTAGTGCTGTATGGGTGAACACTGAGAATGAAACCAATGCATTTCTAACAGGACTAGCGAAGCGAGTCCAAGGACATGCTGGAGTATAAATTTGGCGTATAATATATTTGGGGAAGCAGGGTGGATAAGCGTAGTGAATCCGATGTGATGAGGAAAAGTTCCGAGATACCCTGTGCCCGATTTTTTTTATTATAAATAAAAGGATTTTTTTATTTGATCCTTCTGACGTAGCCTACAGGTTACATTTATCCAACTGTCCATTGTTTCATTAACATTGTTTTATTTGTTTGTATAATAAATATGTTTTAATCGTTTTAATATCAAATAATATCCATAGAAATATATAATTTAGCTATGATAGGTTGGCAGCCATTGTTCACCTGATTCATGTCTAAATTGTCAGTAGAGTATTTAGGGTATGCTCCTTGTCTACTAGTATTATTCCTTCTTATAGTAGGACACAAGGCTAAAATCAATTGAAAGCGTGGGAAAATAATGGGAGGGAGCCAATGAAGTTAGTCCTGGATGTTCAACTACGCCCTCGATTTCAAATCGGGCCAACCTTATTGGTTCCTCAACACTATTTTCCCACGCTGTCAACTGATTTTAGCCGTGTGTTGTACTATAGGTTCTAATTATCTTACCTCTGTTAGCCTTTGACACGTGTATATTTTGAGCTCGAAGTCTCTGATCCAGTATGTATATCATCTCACCCCCTAGATTAAAGAATAGCAGGGGTGTTGTAAAGAAATGCATGGCTCTCATTAATTAATGCAATGTCAGTTTTCTTTGAGGATGGAAATTTGCTTGAATTTCTTAATGTAAAGTTAAGCATTTAAATGTAAAACAGTTTTATATTATTTAAGATTTAAAATTATAATATTAACAAGAAAGTAATTTATTTATATTTAAAATACTGAGCTTTGACTAGAATTTAGTCATCATCAGAGTTTAACAGATGCAGACTACAGATAAAAAATATAATTGACTGAAACTTTAAATTTCACATAAGTTTCCATTGAAATTTTAAATATTTAAATAACAAATTTAAAAATAATAAATATAAAAATTTAAAATATTTTAAAATTATCTCTCCAATAAATATCTTTAAAATAATCTTTTCTATCTCACAAAAATGTATTTAATACATGAAATTGGAAATTGATTCTTTTAGATTTCCATGATGAAGTTTTTCCTGTCACTTATAACTATGAGACTTCTAATATACTGAATGAAACATTTGAGATGCACCAATATTTAAGTCTTTAAAAATGTAAAAAACATGGTCCTGGACTTTTGAAAATGGTCTATATTTAAGAAAAACCAAACTTTAAAATCTAAATCATTGGATTAACAAAACAATTTTTACTTAATCATTATAAAGTACATTATATACTTAGTAACATTGTAAAAATACAAATAATATAATTTTTTAAAGATTTTATTGGTTTAAGAATGAATAAACAAATAGTTAAAATAAAGACTATTTGGCTAGAAAAAGGTTTTCTAACTTAATAGTATTGATTGCTGTGGCTTAGCAACTCAAAGCCCAAACAATCTGCGTACTTTGTTATTAAGTTAGACATCTTAACTGCTTTTATATGGAACATAAAAATACTTATATTCTTTAATCCATATTAATAAATCCTTAGTTTGGTACCAATATCAATATATTCCAATTATTATTCACCAAGGTTTATAGTAATAATTTTTAACCAATATCGTTATGTATAAATAATGCATTTCTTTTAAATATATTCGTTTCTAGTGAATTTGATTTTGGTATAAAATTTTCAGTTCGATTACGAATAATTTCACTTAAACAGCATCTCAGTGGCCTGTTTCTTAGAAGACTTTTATATTTCAAAAAAGACTTGCAAGCAATTTTAAACCTTAAAGTATGAATCAAACAAAGCAAGTATTGTCAAATGTATTGAATTAGGACAAGCATATAAGAGAAAAAAAAGAAGAATAATTCTGATAACAAATTATTATCAGTGTCCAACAAAACAAAAATTATTAAGTTATGTTTAATTTAGTTGTTAGATTAGTTATAATTTAAGTTTATTTTGATTGAGATAAAATGACTTCGGACGATCTGTTGAACGTTAATCCTGACAATTTGTTTAAAGCTTACACTGTAAGCGAAGTGGATGAAATACTGAAGAATGTAACCAATGAAATTGAAAGGAAGAAGGTGGAATTGCGGACTCTTGTTGGGTAAAATTTGTTTTGTTTGCTTAAACTATGCTTAAACTAAAGTTAAGTAATGTGAAAATGAGGGGTCGGCAAGGAGACAGTGTTCAAAGTTCAAATTCTTTTATTTTTAGTTCATTTGCATCGCAGTCATTTAGTACGTTCACACACACTTCTAGATCCGCGGATCGTATTGGATACGATCTCTCAATATGATAATTAGTACGTTCACACACACTCTAGATCCGCGGATTGTATAGAATACGTATACAATACGGTCAACTAACTTCACGGTTCTTGCAGCGTATTTGTTTAGTTGATCGAGTGATAACTAATCCCGCCAAAACATGGCGTCTTGTTTAGTGAAGCTTCACTTTTGGTTATAAGGAAGTTTAAAACAAAAAATATATTCAATTTGTGATTTCTTTGCATAATAATAAAGTTACACTAAAAAAAATAATATTCCAAAAGTTATTTGATCAAAAACGGTTATATAGAAGTTAAATAAAAGTTCGACGAAAAAGTTATCCGTTAAATATGATCGTCTCTGAAGGTAGAAACAAAAAGACAGCGTGTCGGGGGATCCATTTAGATTCCATCTCCCTATTTCTAGCGTATGCGATCGAATCCCCTCCCCATGGTTCATACAGCTTGAATTACCCTATTGAGAGATCGTACTTTATACGATACGCGGATCTAAAGTGTGTGTGAACATACTAAATATTAGCTGTATGAACCATGCGGAGGGGATCCGATCGCATATGCTAGAACTAGGGAGATGGAATCTTAATGGATCCCCTGATATGCTGTATGTACCTTTAAATACGATCGTATTTAACGGATAACCTTCTTGTCGAACTTTTATTTCACTACAATATTACCATTTTTGATCAAAAAACTATAATAATATTCTTTTGGAATATTATTTTTTTTAATGTAACTTAATTATTATGCAAAATAAATCACAAATTAATTAAATATATTTTTTGTTTTAAACTTCCTTATAACCAAAAGTGAACCTACACTATAAAAGACGCCATGTTTTGGCACAATCAGTTATTGCGTAATCTCACTCGACCGACTAAACATATACAGTGCAAGAACCTTATCGTATTTAATGCGTATCCAATACGATCGCCTGTTAAAGACGCTGTGTGTACATAAAAATTTTAATTTTCACCTGCAATACTAAACTGTTCAAGTGGTTTTTTTTAATTGGTTTCTATAACGTTTAGTATGCAAGTTTACTTTATAGAGATATTATTTTTTTACTGGATGTTAGGGTCATTATTCTTACTGGATGTTAGGGTTGCGGCTTTGCCACGGATTCCATAATGATGTTTTTTCTTGAATAAAAGTAAATAATAAAGTTGCTCTGAGTTTTTATGTTTATAAGATGAGGATACAACATCAAAAATTAACATCAATTACCTCTGATTTGACGCATGTATCCTTTTTTGGCGATAAAGACTTATTTTTGAAAACATGATGCTCCTCTTTGAAAACCTGGGCTTGATTTTTTTTTATTATCTGTTTTTAGTGAAAGATACAGAGAACTGATAGAAGCTGCTGATAAAATCAATGAGATGAGACAGCTTAGCCAAACTGTTATTAAAGATGTTGATGTTTTAAATTATAACATAAGCTTAATAAATAAACCCTCCAGTGAGCTCAATTGTAGCAAGTTAAAAGATACTAAACATAAAATCAGGTAAATTTCCTCAGTCCGTTTAAGTTATTTTCATTTTTCAGGGATATTTGAAAAACACCTGCATATTTCCACTTGGAATCTTTTAATTAATTGTGTTATTTTAATTACTCGCATGCTGCAAGTTTGAACTTCAGTATGTGACTACTTTTTACTTAAAATTAAAAAAAAAATATTTTGAACATTAAAATTGTTAATGTTTTTGTTAACAAACTAATTCAAGTTGCACATTGTTTAAAAGCTCTTGAAGAAAAAAATTTAAATTAACTTTTGAAAGAGTGAAATAAGCCCCTTCTTACTTATTAAATACTGATTTATTCAACTTAGTGAGTGAAATTAGCTCCTTTTACCTATATTTTAATTATAATTCTTTTGCCTATAGCCAATGTGTCTTAAATATATTTATGTTTTAGTCAAAATGATGGGACTGTTGCTCAACTAAAACTACTAACGGATCTGCCTAGTGCCATATGGAATGCCATTGATGATAAGCATTTGATAAGAGCTGCACAGTTTTATTTACTAGGAAGGCATGTCCGCACTGGTTTGTATTATATTTTGGTTGGCTTAATAATGTTTAATATAATAAATGAAAAGGTTTAATTTATTGGAGAACTTTTCTAAAATACTCTACACAATCCATAATGAAAAATGGCTCGTGGCCAAAATGTTTAATCCGCCCGTTTAAAATGCCTAGAGCATTTATGTAATTTTACCCTTTAAACGTGGTCTTTTCTTGGTTCTTATATGTATGTGTGTGTGTATAAAGCTTTGCAAAACGTGTGAAACGTATTTTTTGTGACAGGGACCTCTAAACCAGATTTTGGACCCACTCCTGGGCGCCCCTCCCCCTACACGAGCCATCTCATTAGCCAATTTTTTTCAAAGAAATTTCGCTAAAAAATGGCAATATCA
The DNA here is from genome assembly GCA_018340805.1 of Microvelia longipes. Lineage (NCBI taxonomy): Eukaryota > Metazoa > Arthropoda > Insecta > Hemiptera > Veliidae > Microvelia > Microvelia longipes. Next base: position 41,689,902 of record JACMZG010000022.1, on the reverse strand, counting down.
TATGGGGGTTCTTGGAGCTCAATGGACCCACATAAGAGGTCTAAATGCTTTGCATATAATTTGTACTGCATATTTTTGTCAATTATTTTTATTTGTAGGATTTTCCGTGGATAAGTCGCTGAAAGACTGCAAATTCAGTAATACTATCTTAGAAGAGCAGTGGTCACTCCTATCTAAATTCCCAACTACAATTATGAAAAGCGCCGAGTCGCATTTAACTCAAAAATTTTTTGAGCCAACCGTAAGTAAATCGATTATATTACATTATTGTGCTTTTTTAAAACAGTAAAATTCTATTTACTTTTTGCAAAACTTTTGTTCAACCTATATTACTTAATCTAAATGTATAATTATTTTTGACAAATAAAATATAGTTAAGAGTTGAAGAAATGCTTGCAGAATCAAGCAAAATCAAGCAGAATGATATAAATACCCAGTTAAGAAACACTCGTTTGTATAAAATACCTCAAAGTAACTCTTCACTCTCACTCAAATTTGTTAATTTTATTGGACCAAAAATTACAAATTACTACTGAAAATCAAAGACTTAATTCAAAATCAATAAACTACTAAAAGAATTGTTGCTTGGTCTCACCTGTGAGAACATGCTCATGTTTTCTCTGATGTCCGTTCCTATAAACTAATATTTTCTATTTTTACTTGTTCCTCTTTTAACTTTTATTTTTTTCATAATTTATCCTTTAGTTTCTTCTTTATTATTGACTTTTGTATGAAAATTACAATTTTTTATTCAAATCTTTTTCAATGACTTTTTTAGTACAGTTTGTTTTTTTGGTCAATATTTTCCTTTTTATTTTATTATAAGTATTTTAATTAAAGTGATGTAGAAATTCATACAGTTGGGTGGGGGGGGGGGGGCGCACAGTGGTCTAACTCCCTGGTTTGAGGTGGTTCTAAAAAACAGGGGCTAGTTGCATCAGTTACGGCACTGAGCACTAGTTTTCACCTTGTATAGCCGTTATCAATATTGTTATCAGTTTTAAATCGAGATGTATATCTTCTGAAAGAAAGTAAACAAGACAATTTTTAACTTATATATGAAAAATTTTAGTTGTTTATAAGATTATTTGTTTGAAAAATCATTTTTTTCCTCTATAAGGACAAATAGAAACACAATAAACACGCAAATTAATTTCCATTTCTGCACGTCATGGTTATCATGATATCAGGTCTAGTTAAAAAAAATAACACATCATTTATATTTTTATTGTATTTTCTAAAAATTTTACATTTAAAATAATTAATACAATTTTTAACATTGTTAAAGATCTATTTATATAATTTTAATCTTGAAAATGAAGAAATATTTATTTTATATATTCTGTACAAGGTGAACCGACCTGCCTTTAGTGGAGAAACGGTGAACTTGAAGCAGGCCCATGTAAAACAGGTTATTCCAGGGGAGTTAGACCACTGTATCCCGCGCCCCCCTCCCCTACTGTTTTTCTACATCACTTTAATTTTAATATTATTTTTACCTTGTTAAATTATTAATGGTTAAAATCTATTTTTTTAAATTTTACTTTATCTTTAATTTAAATAATTTCAACCAAAATTTGTTAAGAGCTAAAATAAAAAAAAAAAAAAATGCCCTTTTTAGGGCCTTCTGCCCATCAGGGTATTCACCCTGCGGGAACCACCTCAGGTGGGTTGCATCTGCTACACTCTAAGAATTAATTAAAGTTGGCGAAATCATTTTAATACAAATACTATTCATAAATCTTAGAGCATAGCCCGGGCTGCGAACCCTGGACCTCTCTGGTGCGAATCGAACGCCTTTACGATCACGGCCACGGAGACAGACCCAAAATAAACATAATTTGTACAGTCCCCACACACTGGCCACTTGGCTTTGTGGGTTCCTTAAGATTATGTAAATTACTTTCCTCTTTTTAATTACTCTGCTTTTTTTGTCTTGTACTTTTTACTTATGAAAATAAAGACTATCTTGAATTGAATAAGTACTACTATTCTGTAGAGAAGTTTCTTAATGATAGTCAAAGATAGTTTAGTTATTTGTAAATTTTTCATGTGTTTTTGTTTTGTTATTTTAATTTTTAAGTTAAGTTTTATCTGTGCATAGTGTTATGAAGAATCGAAAATAATTACGTAATTAATTACTTATGTTGTTAATTTTAATTAACTAACTTTCGCATATTTTTTATTGTTTTTGTAATAGTATTAAAGAACATTTTTCCTGTAAAAATATTATTGCAATTTATTATTGACATGGTGTCATTGCACCCTAAAAAATGTGTAATGTCTAACATTTTTATTTGATTATAAATAAACAAAAATATTTTATCATTAATTTCTTCATAAACATTGCCCTCTGTTGAAACTTTGGACAATTATTCATCTTAAAACTAGTTCTAGTACATGAATATTTATGGCCGAAAATGAGGCAATGCTACCTGTATTCCTGGCAACTCTGTACATATGTTATTATGTGTTATGTAGGATTGTGCTGGATGGCTCGCAGCGATAGGTCTTCTACAAAGTGGCTGCCTTGCTGATAAATTCTTATCGCTAAGGTATTCCTGTTTGTCAAATTTACTGAGAGTTGACTCCAACGTCAAAACAAGGATTGTCGACAGTTATAACGCTATTGTTTTGTCTATTGAAGCATTCAATTATTGCTTTTGTGGTAATTATTATGTTGAATTCACTTTAAATTCGTTTTCAATATTTACACTGTTTTATCGTATAGACTGTATTTTTTACTTTCCCTCATATATACAGTAGGTTAATAGGAAAAGTATTGTGTTTGAATAAAATTTGAAGCGGGTATTTCACCAGAATTATCAGATAAACAAGTGCAAATATTTGATCTGATGAGCCCTCTTAAATTGTTAACTTACTTGAGTGAGGGATATTAATGGCTCAAGTAGTAAACTTACTCAAGTCATTATTTTATAGTACTTTTATGTATATTGGATCTGATCAGTGAATGTTATACTACATTAAATTATGTATTTTGTTTATTTTAAGATAATGAAGGCAGTGGTGGAAGAGTTTATAAGTGTCTAGAGGAGACAAATCATCCAGCTGTTCACTATATGGGACCTCTCCCTTACTTCAACTTTCTTCCTTCTATAATCTCTAACTTCAGGTAACGTCAATGATTTAGCAATCTCAATAATTTTTTGCATTTATATTTTAAAATACAATGTGCAAATGTTTCCCTATTTACTCTATGTAAGCGAAGTGAGTCCGATATTAGATATTTTTATTTGATGTATTCTTCTGACGTGAGTTCTTGATGCAACACATTACTAGTGTTTTTATCACAGTCTAGAAAGCTAACTGTTTTTCAGTTTATCTTCTTCTGGTAAGTTATTTTCTTCTCTCAGATTCCTGCTTTCCTATATTATCCCTCCCCTAAAAATTATCATGTATTGTAATTATTTGTTGATACTTTTTTGTGACAGAGCTAAATGGAGTGGAAATGTAGCTAGCAAAGGACTAAAAGAGAAACTAGACGAGTGGATCAGATCTGTAGAAACACTTGTTGCTTCTCAGGGTTCAGCTCTCCTCAATAACATCTCTTCTCTCAGAGGTCAGTGTTGCCAATTTTAAAGAGTATTTACCATACCTAGTGGACAGACTGCCTTTTAGCGAATTATCAAAGGAAACATGAGCTTTTCCTTATATACCTACAGTATAAATAAGGAAAAGGCTCATATTTTCTTTGAAAATTCGCTAAAAGGCAGTGTGTCCACTAGGTATGTAACTCCCTTTTAGCAAATTTTCAAACAGAAAATTAGCCTATTTCCTTATTTAAGTAGGTGATAGATCTCCAACTTGCCAGTTGATCTGTCACCAGTCCCTAATTACTATTATTACCTCTATTGATGAATATAGTTGATTCATTGGTTTGTTAAGGTCTGGAGCAGCTAGAGAACGGACCTGGCATGGAGGTAGATTTGCCTGTTGGTTATCACAACTCTCAGCTCTGGGATAAAATATATTCTCCTCTTATTACTGACAGAGCAAAGCAACTTCTAACTAGGCAGTGGAAAGAAGCGCTGACTCATGTATGTCACCATATATCTGATGTCGTACAGGACAATATGTAAGGACTTTTAATTATGCCTTTAAAACCACCTCTGCTTATTTTAACAGTTTACTGTATAACTTTTAACTTATAAAGGTGTATCTATTAACAATTAGTCTATCTCACACATTTGGACTTAGTAACAATCATGACAGGACTGATAGATAGAATAGTTATGCTGTTTATTAGGCTTCTTATAGACTAATTTGCCTTATTTGACTAATCTGCCTTGCAAAGCAAAGCTGCTGCAATTCACATGGGAAGGTATACAGAATGTAAAGTGATACATTTAAAAAATTAAAGGAGACAATTCTAGACATAATTTGCTACAAATTCAAATGAAACTTATTGTTTTTTTATCTTAAAATGAAAATTACTAAAAATCTGACAAATGAAGGAGTAAAAATCTGACAAATGAAGGGTTAAAAAAGTGACAAATGAAGGAGTAAAAACTGACAAATGAAGGAGTAAAAAACTGACAAATGAAAGTAAAAACTGACAAATGAAGGAGTAAAAATCTGACAAATAAAGGAGTAAAAACTGACAAATGAAGGAGTAAAAAAGTGACAAATGAAGGAGAAAAAACTGACAAATGAAGGAGTAAAAAATCTGACAAATGAAGAAAAACTGAAATGAAGGAGTAAAAAAGTGACAAATGAAGGAGTAAAAACTGACAAATGAAGAAGTAAAAACTGACAAATGAAGGAGTAAAAACTGACAAATGAAGAGTAAAAATCTGACAAATGAAGGAGTAAAAAAGTGACAAATGAAGGAGGTGACAAATAAGAAAAAACTGACAAATGAAGAGTAAAACTGACAAATGAAGGAGTAAAAAAAACTGACAAATGAAGGAGTAAAAACTGACAAATGAAGGAGTAAAAAAGTGAAATGAAGGAGTAAAAATGACAAATGAAGGAGTAAAAACTGACAAATGAAGGGTAAAAAAGTGACAAATGAAGAGTAAAAATGACAAAAGGAGTAAAAACTGACAAATAAGGAGTAAAAAAGTGACAAATGAAGGAGTAAAAATCTGACAAATGAAGGAGTAAAAAAAACTGAAATGAAGGAGTAAAAATGACAATGAAGGAAAGTAAAAACTGACAAATGAAGGAGTAAAAAACTGACAAATGAAGAGTAAAAACTGACAAATGAAGGAAGTAAAAATCTGACAAATGAAAGGAGTAAAAACTGACAAATGAAGGAGGAAAAAAAACTGACAAATGAAGGAGTAAAAAACTGACAAATGAAGGAGTAAAAACAAATGAAGGAGTAAAAACTGACAAATGAAGAGTAAAAATCTGAACAAATGAAAAGTGACAAATGAAGTAAAAACTGACAAATGAAGGAGTAAAAAAGTGACAAATGAAGGAGTAAAAACTGACAAATGAGGAGTAAAAAACTGACAAATGAAGGAGTAAAAAAGTGACAAATGAAGGAGTAAAAATGACAAATGAAGGAGTAAAAAAGTGACAAATGAAGGAGTAAAAATGACAAATGAAGGAGTAAAAAGTTGACAAATGAAGGAGTAAAATCTGACAAATGAAGGAGTAAAAAAAGTGACAAATGAAGGAGTAAAAATCTGACAAATGAAGGTGTAAAAAAGTGACAAATGAAGGAGTAAAAATCTGACAAATGAAGGAGTAAAAAACTGAATGAAAAAACAAATGAAAGAGAAAACTGACAAATGAAGGAGTAAAAACTGAACAAATAAAACTGACAAATGAAGAGTAAAAAACTGACAAATGAAAAGTAAAAACTGACAAATGAAGGAGTAAAAACTGACAAATGAAGGAATAAAAAATAAAAACTGACAAATGAAGGAGTAAAAAAGTGACAAATGAAGGAGTAAAAACTGACAAATGAAGGAGTAAAAAGTGACAAATGTGACAAATGAAGAGTGACAAATGACGACAATGAAGGAGTAAAAATGACAAATGACAATGAAGGAGTAAAAATCTGACAACAAATGAAGGAGTAAAAACTGAAAATGAAGGAGTAAAAAGACAAATGAAGGAGAAAAGACAAATGAAGGAGTAAAATCTGACAAATGAAGGAGTAAAAATCTGACAAATGAAGGAGTAAAAACTGACAAATGAAGGAGTAAAAAAGTGACAAATGAAGGAGTAAAAACTGACAAATGAAGGAGTAAAAACTGACAAATGAAGAAGTAAAAATCTGACAATTGAAGGAGTAAAAAGTGACAATGAAGGAGTAAAAATCTGACAAATGAAGAGTAAAAAAAGTGACAAATGTAAAATCTGAAAATGAAGGAGTAAAATCTGACTGACAAATGAAGGAGTAAAAATCTGACAAATGAAGTATGACTCTAGATTAAAACTGTAATAATTGTAGAAGTTTTGTCTGAAACTTGACAACCTGCAGCTTTGCTAGATTACTTTCTGTAACACATCAAATACTTTTTTTTTAACTGTAGTTTAATTTTTTTTATCTAGGACTAAGAATTTTGAATTTATTTCATGGAATATTTTATGCTATGTTTCATGGATTATTTATGTGTGTTTTAACTCCCTAAATAGGAAAACACTATCTATACACCCTATTCTTTGAAATGGGTTTTTCATACAAACTGTCTTTAATAATTTATTAACAACATTAATTTATAGTAAATTTTATAAACTTTCAAATGATACTAAATTTAACATCAACTAAAAAAAATAAAATGTGTAATAGGAGCAAATTTATTTTGAACATCAGCATAATTGTTTTTTGAAAATTATGTCTAGAACCACCTCCTGTTTTTTTTACGTATATAGCCTAACACCCTAAAAAAAGAAATCACTATCTATACACTCTATTCTTTGTAATGGGGTTATCATACAAACTGATTTCTATCAGCAGGAAATAATAAGTAATCACTTCTTTCTTACTTTATTTTTAATTTTTTTTTTTTTTGGAAAATTGACCAAAAATGGTTTCTAATGTTAGTTAGATGTATTATGACCTCCACCACTTCTGTGGCTCAAATATTTCTTGACATATTTAAACTTAACATCTTCAGTGTATCTTTGGTTTTTTATAAATGAAGAATAGAAGCTTAGTTAGATATCTAGCATAGCATGTTGTTTTTATGTTGCAGTAGCTCTGAACTGGATCTGCGGTGGTTTGTTTGGAAGGAAAACTCCTCTGATCTCAACTTTGAACAAACTCAACACTACACTGATAGAGGTGCCGAATTTTACATTACATTTACAATTACATTTACTGTTACATTTACAATTATGTTTACAATTACATTAACAATTACATTTACACACCGAGTTCGGTAGCTCAGTGATAGAGCGCTCGCCTTTCGACCTGGTGGTCGAGGGTTCAAATCCAGCCAGGGAAGGACCTCAATATAAGGTTATCCCTTGTACCGGACACTCGAGAGGTCTTGAATTCAAGGCCGGCCAACCCAGCCAGGGTTTTACGTGGTTTCCTTGGCTACTAATACGCAAATGCGGGGTTGGATCTAGTTTCATCTGAGACAAGTCTGGATCCACGTTTCCGTTGTCTCCAGCTCACGAAAAGTTAATGTTCTGCGGGCTGAGGGAGATGAAGGTTGGAAAGATATACTGAGATTTGTATGTCCGAAAACTTGGTCAGTGAAAGTGATGGCGGCGACACAAGTAACGTAAGTGACTGGGAACAAAGTGCTCGGTTCTTGAAGACAGACGTCTCCTAATAGCACTGCTGAGCTTTGACTTTCAGGTCAGGGCTAAAGAATGAGTTTGTGCACGCTGACATCTGGATGCTAGAGTTCTTTGTCGGGTGGCGCTGGACTGGCCAGAGCGGTGAGCCTAGACAGAGTCTGGTGATGCTAGTGGAACTGATGAGATTGGTGAGACTGGAAGGACGAGGTCAAGTGAGACAATGTGATCAGAGGAGCTAGTAAGACTAGATGAAACAAGCACACAGTGAACTAGTAGTCGGCGCTAGCCAGAGCGGTGAGCCTAGCTAGAGTCTAGCTGGTCTAGATGAACTAGGCACACTGTGAACTAGTCGCGGGCACTAGCCAGAGCAGTGAGTTTGGATAGAGTCTGGTTGAACTAGACACACTGTGAACTGGCTATATGTGCTACCATGTACAGAGGGGGTGCTTCCTAGATGATTGGATGTGTACAAACTCAGGGGTTAATGTTGAGTGAGATTTGAGTGAGGGGAAAACGCTAAATGACCCTACGGGTTAAAGCGTAAAAAAAAAACATTTACAATTACATTTTTACAATTACATTTACAATTTCATTTACAATTACATTTACTATTCACATTTAAGTTAATAAAGAAAAAAGAAAATTTAATTTAATGTAACTTATGGTTCATTAGCACAAGAAAGTGAAAGCTTAAGTTTCTATATCATCAGATCAATTTTAAAAATGTCTTGACACTTTACCTAGATTTAATATAGCTAAAATACTGACCCCACCAAAGCTCATATCCACTATTAATGTCTTGCAAAATTACATCATACTTTGAGATTTTAGTTGCTATATTATTTTGTAGGTTTGTGGCTAAAAGGACGAGGTATTTCACCCAAAGTCTCAGGTAGCTGTCTCATTCTAGAGAAGCAAGTAAGCTCTGTATGGAGTCAAGGTGGAGCTACTCTAGCACCTCACCACTCTACTAGAGCTTCCTCTATGCTGCTAGAGCTCAAGCAGTTCCTATCGCAGCTCTGTCAGTCAAACCAGTCAGATGCCGAGCAAGCTGCTCTCCTTACTACCATAGCACGTTTTCTCAACTCTGTTCCTTTACTCTGCCCTTCTCTACACAAAGCCTTGTCATACTCCTCTGATTCTAAGGTATATTTTACTTTATCTATCATCCCTGCATTATTATTATTCAGGTGGTTTGGTATTGGGTCATAGTTTGCACTATGACCAGAGGATGTCTGTGTACAGTCCCCTCTATTAGCCCGGTTTGAATAATTATTTTGTTCAGAAATGACCATTTTTTGTTTATACTTTTTGAATTCCCTTTAGTTTTATTCTATTCCCTGGTTTCAAACCTTGTAATAGTAAAAATAATAATACTTAACCTTTTCACACACACACACAGTAGCCCACACACAATAGTGTCCATCTAGTAGTACAGATACTGTTCTAAGATCCTTTGTGTTTAGACTGAGGAAATTGATTTCTTATAGCTTGAGAAGATTTGCCCCAGTGGTGCAGATGATTGGTTTAGAGTCAATCCATGATTGCATGCTTGGCTATATTCTGAGCAGTTTCAGACCCCTTTTTGGCCAGGGTGTCTGCCTTTTTATTACCTTGTATTCCTTTAGAGTCATATCAGGTATGATTATTCAATTCCTTTATGGTCTGATCAGGTATGATTCTTCAATCCTTTTATGTTTTGATCAGGTATGTCTTCAATTCCTTATGGTCTGATCAGGTATGATTCTTCAATTCCTTTATGTTTTGATCAGGTATGATTCTTCAATTCCTTTATGTTTTGATCAGGTATGATTCTTCAATTCCTTTATGGTCTGATCAGGTATGATTCTTCAATTCCTTTATGTTTTGATCAGGTATGATTCTTCAATTCCTTTATGGTCTAATCAGATATGATTCTTCAATTCCTTTGTAGTCTGATTAGGTATGATTATTCAATTCCTTTATAGTCTGATCAGGTATGATTCTTCAATTCCTTTGTGTCTGATTAGGTATGATTATTCAATTCCTTATATAGTTGATCAGGTTGATTCTTTGATTCCTTTTTTGGTCTGATTAGGTATGATTCTTCAATTCCTTTATAGGCTGATCAGGTATGATTCTTCAATTCCTGATCAGGTATGATTCTTCAATCCTTTATGGTCTGATCAGGTATGATTCTTTGATTCCTTTATAGTCTGATCAGGTATAATTCCTCAATTCCTTTATGGTCTGATCGGTATGATCTCAATTCCTTATAGGCTGATCAGGTATGATTCTTCAATTCCTTTATGGTCTGATCAGGTATGATTCTTCAATTCCTTTATGGTCTGATCAGATATGATTCTTCAATTAAAGCATTTGTCTGATGCTAGATCATTATGGTACGCAAACTGGCTCCGAAGTAGACCACATATGAAAATTGACTAACTCATTGAAAAATATGTAATAAAAAGTAATAATAAAATAACAAATAATATTTTTATTATATGCTGATTTTTAATTTTGAAAAATCCAAGAACATCCAAGTAGCTCATCGTGTAAAAGGCCATGGAAGTTCATTTGGCATTCTAACTATAGTGTGAAACAAGTGCGAGTTATAGTAAATCAATTTTTAAAAAAGAACAAGTTTTCTCTATATTTTCAAAAATGGCTGCTACTCTGTAATGAATAGAAGAATGTCATAATATTTTGTAAACAAACTCTCTATGTTGTTTTTATTTGTTTGTTATTCTTTTTTACGGTTTTTTGTCACACAATGTCACTTCAATCAATGACAGGCTACATGACATTTAGCAAAACCTCCTATATGATTACAATAGTCTCTAAAAGTAGCCCTTAGCAACCAATTTTTTCTTCTTTTGACATTTCCTATCACAATCTCATCCTACCATATTAAATATTCCCCTATTCTTATACTCTATTCCATTGATAACAAATATTCTCCAGCCCTAGACATAATAAACGCTTCCAAATCCTCTACCAAAACATATATTTTCAATAACTATCATACTATTTACTAGCATACTTTTGAGTTATTTTGTTTCTTGATGCATATATGTATGGATGTATATAAAGGTGTATATGTATATTTATTTTTTTTTTTAATTTTATTTATTATTTTTATATATTTTCTCACATTCTTTATTATTTTACTTCACTATCCTTTTATTTTTACTTTTTCTTTATTCGTTTTCATTTTTATTAGACTATCATTTTTTACCTATTATTATACCAATACCATATCCTAGTTCCTTTTGTAATATTATATGTACTAAATTTTAGTCATTTATATAATTACCTTTGAACTTAATTTTATAGTCTTCTTTTAGCACATTATACCATTTTTCTTTCTTTTGTAATAACTTAATATTTTTACTTTAATTATAATTATTATAAAAATGTTTTCTTATGTGTTATATTTAATTGTAAATTGGGCTAAATGAGCCCGTTACTATATGTAAATAAATAAATAAATTTCCAGTTATATCGAAAGCCTGAAATAAGTGAGTGAAGTCACTTGTTGATTATATTCCACTATAATTCTAACTAATGAACCTCCAGAACCCTGTAAATGATCAAGTAATATCTATAGTATTTATAAAGTTATAAAAATACTTGCAGGTAGCATCAGGTTGGCAGGAAGCTAAAACTCTACTCAACGCTGAGAGCCTGGCTCTCTGGTCCAGGTGGGAGAATACATTCACAAATCTACTAATTGAAGATATCAATCAAACTATGAGTAAACCAGCTAGATGTTCCGATCTTCTTGCTTCCATACCTGTGAGTTCATATTTTCCTTCTGTTCTTTAAGTATTGTAAATGTATAAGCTAGAAACTTTGTAATAGGTTTATGTAAACAAATATCATTAATAAATTTGGCAGGTTGACGTGAAATGTAATTTATTATGATATAAATTTAAATTGGCTTGAAATTACCACTTAAAATATTTTACCTTTAGGAGAGAGAAATGGTGTACTTTTCTCCTTTTTTCTGTAGGGGCAGAAAAGTGACACATAACTCCTGGTCTCAATCTACAGGGAGAAAAGTGAACATAACTCCTGGTCTCAATCTACTGGGAGAAAAGTGACACATAACTCCTGGTCTCAATCTACTGGGAGTAAAGTGACACATAACTCCTGGTCTCAATCTACAGGAGAAAAGTGACACATAACTCCTGTCTCAATCTACTGGGAGAAAAGTGACACATAACTCCTGGTCTCAATCTACAGGAGAAAAGTGACACATAACTCCTGGTACTGACACATAACTCCTGGTCTCAATCTACAGGGAGAAAAGTGACACATAACTCCTGGTCTCAATCTACTGGGAGAAAAGTAACTAGTAGGAGTATTATAGCTTTGGTTGTTATGGCAATTATTTTTCTCCCACTCTGCATTTCCCCTTTAGCTCATTTGTTTGCATCTTCAGCTTTTAACTCTAAGGTTACTAGTTCAATCCTCACAGGGGACGCACAGTTTTTAAATTTGATTTGTCATCGAGTATGTAAAATAGTTTAAACTTTTACTTGTGTAAAAGTTTCAATCTGATCTTAGACGACTAAATTTCTGTTTACAAAATACAGCAACAATATTTAAAATATATTTAATAATCATAATTAAAAATAACATTCATTTAAAGTTGTGTACACTATTTTCTCTCGCCGTCAACTAATTATAACCTCATGCTATACTGTAGTAGGTGAGGAAAAGTAAAAATATCGAGTACAGGATAGTTTGAAATGCTTACTCACCTTATCGAGTTTGCTGCGCTGGTCTTAGTCTGGGACTAACTTTGCTCGCCATGTTTAGTTTCAAACCAGTTCAATCATTTCATATGAATTATTGAATTAATGATGTTATAATTGGTTTTTTACTTAGTTTCAACTCATGAGCTTAAAAACTCTAGTAACTGCCATGATATTAGACACCCACACATACATGTATGAGAGAAGCCTACAAAGATTGGGATGAGTATAGTAGGTTGGCCTTGTTGCAGTTGTTGGTCTAGTAGTAGTAGTAATTACCAAGTAGGCTAGGCTACGTTGTTGGGCCCTTTTTGACAGCTCCCTATGATAGTGTTCTACTCCTTTTAACTTCAAGTGTAGGTATATTTCATCTAATCTAGACAGAAGAGCCATGAATTTCTATGGTTCCTCTCATGCTTTTTTCTAGCAATCATACATATTTTTACTGATTCATATAGTCTAGTGAAAACTAGGAACAACACGTGCCCTCACTGTTAAACCAAATCTCCATACACTTAAAACAACAAGGCAACACTATAGTATTATAATGAATCTACTATAAGGGTTATAAATTTTGCCTGTACCCAGTTTCATTTAGGGTAAGGATCATTAACGAGTACCTGACACGCACAGGTTTGAGACCACCGGCTTTACATCTCTTCTGAAGGACGTGGTACGCAGAATTTGTATCCTTCTCATAAAAATCCTAGAGGCCCGTGCTGGGATTAAACCCATTACTAAATAAACTTGGAAGTTTAAAGTCCATTCATTCTGTGTATTGGCCGTGAACCTTAACCACTACACTACGGGTGACTCAGTTGTTGGGCTAAAAAATAGGATCTTATACTTTATAACTACAAGTGTAATAGTAGTAATGAGAAGGGTGGCCAAGTGCTAAACGAGCCCTGCCAGCTTTTTTGCCGATTCTCATGAAAGATCATTGAGCTTTAATTTTTCTTATTCTTAAAAAGAGACTAAACTAAAAACAAAAGAGAAAGCATTCTTGTACATCTTATTTTTTTTTTCATTTTTAATTATTTGTACCTGCTTGTTTGAGTAGGATATATGTTTTAACGAATAAAGTACCATCCAATTGCAAATGGAAAGCAAAAGTTTCTTTTTTACTATTTTCAGGTATGGGAAGTGAAAATGCTAGACGAAGGAGAGGAAGGGATGAAAAGTGAAATACGGGTTGCCTCAGGGCCCAGTTTACCTTTACATAACTGCCTTCATAGACTCACCTCTAAACTAACACGGGCTCACCTTCCTAGGTAAACTATTCTTTTCTTCTTAGTGTTAAATCAGTTTTGTAGAATAATAGTAATATAAAATGTAATGAACTTAGTATAGAAGAAGCATACCTCATCCAATTCATTCATAACCTGACTGGCATTGCCGGATCCGGTATAGGCGGCTTGAAAGGCCACCTGTTTAATTCCTCTGTTTATTCCTAGAATGATGTCACCACCAAACTATAACCTAGCATGAAAAAATTGGTTTCATTCTTAAAAACCGTCCAATTGATTCACCTTATTATCTGCTTAATATCAGCTTGGGTTGAACTACAGTTACTGTAGTACTTACTGTAGTTTGACCCAAGCTATAGTTTGACATAACAACAGTTTGCCATTAATATCTTTTCCCAATATGTTTCTTTATGTCAAACACATCCATAACTAAATTCACTTTGAATTGAATGAAAAGTATTTATTAGAGACAAGCAGTACTCTCTTACTGCCATTCATGCTAGGCATGCAAAAACACATGTTTTTTGATACTACCGAGTTTTGCAAAACATGAATAAGTTGGCACAATATGTTTGATCTGGTTAGGTCTGACATTACAGGGAGGTGGGTTATGTTAACCCATTCCTAAAGGTTATAATTTCAAAACAGTTCACTGTATTTGTTTCTATTCCCAGGCGATTTAATTTGTGTTCATCGTAAATCATATGAAGCTTTGTTTTTAGCTAATTGTTTAAATAATATTATAGATAGTCCAGAAGTTATTATACAAGTTACTTTTCTTCCAGAAGGTCGTCGAGCTGGTAGGTTTTTATATGTAAAAGAATTGTCGTCTGTCTGTCCCATTGTTCGTTGTGTAACCACCCTAAATTCTCTTCTAGTGAACTATTCCAACCTCCCCTCCTTAAAATCCCTTAAATCTATCCTAAAATTGTTTTTCTCTGCTTAGGTGCATATAAGATATTTTACGTGAAGCTTCATTTCTTAATATTTTTAATTCTTAATATTTTATTCTTTTTTTCGTTCTTTTACTTTAGTATTACTCATTTTAATTTTAAGAAAGTTTTTTGTTATTTTAGTATAAAGTATGTATTATAATGTGCATTGATGATTTTTTGTAAGACTTTTACCATGTTACCTACTAGTGGCCCTATGGCTGTCTAGGTTTACATGTAAATCTTTTGTAAAATAAATAAAATAAATAAATTACAAAATAAGGTTTAAAAATCTTTTGAGTCGAAAATTTGACAACGTTTTGATGAAAATTATTTAAAATATATTGGATAATTTCGACATTAGTGAGTTGAAAAATGGAACGTTCATTATAAAGTATGAAAATATTAGCTTCTCCCGCTCTCAGCTTTAATAACTTGTTTTTCTTTTACTTTGTATCATTTGATTAATGTGTAGATCCATCCAGGAGAATGTAATGAGGAAGATAGTACCAGTCTTACTGTCGTACATACCAGACGAGTTCATCTGTCAGTATCAGGCCTTCCAGCTTTATTTGATGTTAAATTTCTATCTAATCATTTTATCACTCCTGCTCACAAGGTATAGTTTAAAACACCGCTAAAATCAGTTGACAGCTTGGGAAAATAGTTTGAGGAACCAATGAGGTTGGTCCGATTTAATATGGTAGGCGTATTTTAACATCGTGGCATAACCTCATTGGCTCCCTGGCATTATTTTCCTACGCTGTCAACTGTTTTTAGCCGTGTGTGTTTACACTTAACTGTTATTTACACAATTAAAGATATTTACCTACCTAGCAAATATATTATTTTTCCCACCAATTTTTTTATTTTTATTTTTAACGAATATTAAACTAATACTGATTATGAAATGAAACTTAGCACAACTGTTGGTATGATACCGGACTACATAATAATATGTGGTAAATACTATATGTCCTGAGCATAGACCCAGCAAATCAGAAGATGATCATATAGACCAAGAGCCCAGGGGTGTTTTGTTAATAAAAAGTGTAATGGCTGGAATCGGTCTCAATTTTTCGTAAATACCTTCCTGAACAAGGATCTGCAATTCTGCCGACTCGTATCGGATGTGTGTCCCAGGCAGAACTTTGACCCCTAAAGTGCGTTCTGCCTGGGACACCCATCCGATACGAGTCGGCAGAATTGCAGATCCTGGTTCAGGAAGATATTTACGAAAAATTGAGACCGGTTCCAGCCATTACACTTTTTATTAACAAAACACCCCTGGGCTCTTGGTCTAATAAGACTTGAGGGATAAAGTTTTTAAACAAATTGAAATTAGAAGATAAACAAGTGTTTTTCTTGTCACCTCTTTGCTGAGTTTAAAACTATATAACTAAGCTTTCTACTCATTTCAAAACATTTTTAATTTTGTTTATTTTGTGTCGATGCTTTTCTTTGTTTACTTCAGTTACTTTACATCCGTGCTAAATTTCAAAACGATTCAATCGTTCATCTGAGTTTGATAAGTTTTTTTCGCAATTTAATAGTGACGTAATAAAACATTAGACCTAAAAATTAATTACTGTACTAAGTTTTAACTCTCTGGCATAAACACACTTGTAGCTATGATGATAATAGATATAAACATACGAAATAAGATAGACAACTCAGTAAAATCTGTTCTGGAGGTCTTGAAAACACCTGTAGCAGATAATTTAGTTGAATTCCCAGTTTGAGATTTTTTTTGCTGACTCATTACTTTTCCTATATACCTATGCTGCCGCCTTCGTGGTCGAGGTCGTTGGAGCGTTAGTATTTATACTAACCTTTGACTCCACGGAAGTCTGGGGTTCACATCCCAGGTTACGCCCTCAGTTTATACATAAGATTTTGTCAAATAATATTTCATCAACTTTATATTATACTTTCCGTGTAACGGTTTCTACAACCACCTGAGGTGGTTCCTGCAGGGGTATTCCCTGCAGGAACCACAACGGGCTATATATATATATATATATATATATATATATATATATATATATATATATATATATATATATATATATATTTATACTACGCTATAAATGCGGGGAATAAATGTAAAACTCTCTTTTGTCATCACATTTACACTTTTCAGCATCGACAAATATCCCAATTAAAGATAGACATTTCTTGTGAACAAATGCTTGTTATTTGTAACTCAGTTTCCCCTACATGACAGAATATAAATACATATCTTATTTGCAGGAAATACATGCTGAGTGTTTGGCTAAAATCAAGCAAATTGAGTCTAAAATAGACCCGTTTGATTTGGACGTGTACTCTCCTCATATTCATTCTAATGTCAAAAATTCTATTCTTCAAACACAGGTAAATTATAGTTATATGCTATAATCAATATATTTTTTATTTATTTATCTTTATAAAAAATAAATAAAAATTATTTATTTATTAAATTAATGCTAAAAAATATTTTTTACCAACTCAGCTAATTTATAGTTTTATGCTTTAATCAATATATTTTTATTTATTTATCTTTATAAAAAATTAATAAAAATTATTTATTTATTTATTAATTAATGCTAAAAATTATTTTTTACAAACATAGGTAATTTATAGTTTTTTATCATATATTTTTAGTTTTATATCTTTATAAAAATTAATCAAAATTATTATTATAATAATATTATTATTGTAATAAAATTATATTTTTTTTATTATTATTATAATTTTTTTTATCTTTAATCTTTATGTTATTTTCATATTATAATTTTTATTTATCTCTTCTTTTCCCCAAATATTTATAATTATGGTTAAATGTATTTCATGTTATTTAGTATCTGTTAATTTCATGCTCTTTTATTAATCTATATAGTTTAAGTAGATTTAATCTGAAAAGTGTTTAATAATGTCTCTATAATGTACATGTACATGGTTGATTTACATTTCTTATTTTTTATTTACATTCATAATTTAGTGAACATTCTTTGAAAGATTTGTGAAAAATAAATAATTCGCTATTCAAAGTCTGTAGCAGCACCATTTTTGCTGATAAGAAATTGATAACGAAAGGGTGATAGACTTTAACATTGTTAAAGTCCTTATGGGTTTTTTTCTTATTTGTGACAATTATTACTTTTCTCAAAGTGCTTTGGTTGAAAATCCCAATATAGTGTTTTATTTGATTTATTATTAATTTATGTTACTATTAAATAATTTTAGTTTGCACAAACACACAAAATTACTTTAAGAATTAAGTTTAATGGACTGTGAGTTTAATGAGGAAAAAATTAGTAAATTTAGGTGTAATTAATTAAACTTAACAAAAACTGGACTGCTGCTTCTTCATTATATTTTTCTCACACAAAAATTACCTTTTATGCATTAAATTTATTTTAAATTAGTGTAACAGGTATTAAATTAACTCGAATCACGGGGTGTTTTTCACCATAATGGTGTTCATTAATTGATTGTTAATCAATTTTATTTACTCACTAAAATAATAAATAACTTACTACATTCACTCTTTTTTGTAAAATGTTTCTTTAAATTATCCTTTTAGGTTTTATTATTTCAGGGTTAAATAAGTCTGTAGTGATAAGAGCCTGATTCTATATTTAAAATCTTTGAAATATTAGCAATTTTGTTAGCACCGATGGCCGCTCTATTAATTTTTAACTCATTTATCACAAATTATCTAACAATAAAGAAATAAAAGAAGAATTTTTATCGGCTCCCATAGTAAACCTATGATAAACATTTTTTTTAATTACCCCTTTGTTCCCGCCATTTGGTATTTGCCCAACCTTACAACTATCTGCTATGAAGTGCCGAATAGTTGATGATTGCAAAAATTGGATTGATAAGCAATTAAAGTGCATTTCAAAAAAAAAAAATTGTTGCCAAGCTTGCGCCTCTCAGGCTTGTGCAGAATTTTTAAAATATTATAATTTATTATTTACTGTAAAGAAATATTTTTATTCTAAACTGAATCAGATAACAAAATTACTTCTGAAGGAGGCCTAATTTATGGCCAAAAGCTCAAATTTGTGTTTATGTATCTAACCACTACCTTTTAACTTTTAATTTGATTATAATAAATGATATAGTATAATAAATTAGACTTATATTATTATAACGCAGGGTTGTAATCAGTTGACAGCGTTGGTAAATATTATCAAGCAACCAATGAGGTTTGCAGGATATGAAATTGTTTGTTTGGTTTAACATTTATGAATAAACCTCATTGGCTTCCTCACATTATTTTCCCACACTGTCAACTGATTATAACCATGTGTTATACTATAATATATGCTATAAATGGTATTATGTTGAG
>JACMZG010000022.1:41526075-41670053 GCA_018340805.1 Microvelia longipes | reverse complement strand
TATTGTAGCAGTGTATGTAGCATGACTGTAATATTAGCATCTAACAGTAAACATTTATTAGAAAAATCAAAGGAAAAATATCAAAAATTATTTGAAATAAAAGACTTAGGAAATCTCAATAGTTTTCTAGGAATTTTAATATTCTAAAGAAGGAGGTAAAATCCAAAATAAATCAAGAAAAATATGCAAATGACATTTTTAAAAAAATATGGTATGGAAAACTGTCATCCGATTCATTACCATTAGATCCTAACAGTATATTAGAAAAGGAACCAAAAGATGCAGCCCAGGCAGAGAAAATAGACCAAAATAAATACCAAAGCTTAATTGGATCATTACTATACTTATCAACAGCTACAAGACCTGATTTGACATACGCTGTCAACAAACTCAGCAATTTAACAAGGATCCAGAAAACAACACTGGGACGCTGCTAAAGACTGTTAAGATACATAAAAGGAAACAGAAAAATATGAACTCATATTCAAAAAACCAACAAAAAGTTGGAGGGTTACTCCGATGCCGACTGGCGGGGAGATTAGATTCAAGAAAATCTCGATCAGGCTACGCTTTCATACTGGCTGGGGGCGCTATATCATGGGAATCCAAGAAACAAAACTTGGTCTCCAGTATCAGTATGGAGCGGAGTAATCGCCTCTTAGCTTGAAGCTGGTCGAGAAGTATTGACCTAAAATTCCTGCTAGATGAGTTAGGTTTCGGAGAACTGGTAAAAATCCTATTAAAATGTTTTGCGACACCAAAGTTGTTTAGCCTTAGCCAAGAATCCTGTTTACCACAAACGGAGTAAACATATTGATATCAAATATCATCATATAAGGGACTTGGTAAAAAGGAATCTAATTGAATTGACGTATATTGGGACAGGCGAAATGCCGGCCGATATTTTCACAAACAAGTTGAAAGAATTAAATTAGACAAATTTTCTAAAATTTTAGGTTTATCCAAAAAATAAATATATCAAAATTATAAATTTAAAATCCTCTCTAAATAGAAAAGAGAAATATTTACCCATTACATTCATAATATAAAATTCCACTAAAATGGGGGCGTATGTAGTGATTGACACGTGTTATGACACGTGACAATGACAGTTTTAATAGAATTTTATATCTATCTTATAATAAGTTATATTTCCATGTTGAGTTGTAAAACTGGTTAATAAAAGTGTTTAAGTCTGATTATGATTGCTGCCACTATAATGTGTATTACAGTAATAACATAAACACACTGTTACCTGATTGGAAACCACTAGAAGAGTGCATAAGGTAAAATAAAATCAATTGTTTCGGCTTCCAGCATATTCCTTGTATTTTTAATGCTCTACTGTATGAGTTACTGAAATTTTGTATCCACTGATTATTTTTTTGTATTTATATGGTCAGGTTACATTTTCGATGTTTTAAAATTTAACCTATAGAGCTTCTCTACAGTCTATCGTTTAGTTTAAAAATTCCCGCAAGGTCATAAGAATTTTGGGAATGAACCATCAGAGAACAACACGTCCAATCACCCAGCCAATACTAGAACATCGTCTCTGGTACGATACCACAGATAACGACGCTGTAGTGAAGGCGTCTAGCATATATCCCCCCTTAGAGACTCACTTTATGTGGTTCTTCTTTTATTACATCGTTTTGAAACCACTTCAAAATTAATTCTGACAATGATTTTTAAAATAAAACTACACAAAAGGAATGTAAAAAAACATCGCCAAAAGAAAAATTACAGGTAAAATACCTGATTTTTTACATAGTTTTTGCCCGCTTTTTAGGGATTTTTTTTCTTAAGAATCAGTGGTGTCTAAAACTGACCTGTCAAGATTTTAAACTAAATGATAGACTTGTAGTTATAAAATGTCTATTGGTACAACATATCATACATTCACTCAGGATGTCTAAATTCAGGCTAGATCCAGTTTACAGAGCATTCAATTCTTTATTTATCAGATAAAGAAACAAAAGAAATAATGATTGATCCATTTTGTGCCAGAATAAAGAATTTTCTTTTAAGAATTCCTGCTATTTTATAGACAAATTTTTAAAGTTAAAAGTTTTTGTTAGTTATTTATTATTACTTAAGTTATCAGTATTTATTAGTAATAATTTATTTAACCAGACTATTGTATGTACCAATAGCATTGTATATATTTATTATTGTATATATCTATGTATGGTCCTCTTACAATAAAATTTCATTTATTCATTATCATTACGTAATGATAAGTTAGATGTGTTGTCTACAGTGCAGGTACCTAGGTAAGGATTGGAGAGGATCATTACTTGCTCCCGTGATGGTCAGGTTAAGACTGGCTGAATCAACAGGTAGCAGCTGGGAGACGTCTCTGCTCGCTACTCACTCTCAGCCTTGTCACAAAATCACTACTCTCCCCACATCTCAGCAATGTATTCCTCACTGCTGGAGAGGATTGCTCTTATACTAGTATAGACGCTAGGACTCCTAAAGCTACAAAGTAATATATATCATTTGAGTTACTAACGAGTTTTTGCCAAAGACATGAATAGTTGACACAGATTCAGGCCTGTCGGCGCCCTGATGGATTAGATGTAACAAAACAGAGTGGTACATGACATTATGTCGACCATAAACAATTTATGACTAATTGTCGAATGATGGAACAGTTCCCAGTGTAGCATTCGCATTTTGCTTGGTTACATTTCTAGGTGTCTCTATTAATCTTCTTTTTCTCTTTTTGTCCTTCTCTTCGTCTTCGTTCTCTCCTCTTTCGCCTTTTTTTTATTCTTTTAGATCAGTGTCTTTCTCTTTGTTTTTCTCGCTTTTTCTTTTCTTTCGCACCCAATTTTATTATTGTGGTACAAAGTATATAATTAATCTCTCTCAGCCTCTCGTTAATTCTCCCTACCATCATATCATCGCTATCACGTAACTGTGCATCCAGTAAGACAGAGCTCGCACCTCAACGGTGGACACAAAAATAATTTAACAGGACAGATATTCCTTCAGATATAAACTCACATTTATGAGTTTACGTTTTGGTAGCATAGAGATATATACTAGAGGAGCATAGCCATATCTCAACTACATTGAGAGGCTGAAACATCTTTTGGGGCTCTGTAAAAACCTCATGAAACCTTAAGGTTATAATTAATAAATTTACCGCGGTTTCCCCCTCATGGTTTCTGTTTGGAGTGTGTATTTTAAGTTTTACTACATAAGTTATTGTAATTTTGTAATGATAATAATATACCATTTTATTTGGCCGAGAAAAATACATTTCTATTACAAAAACAATTTAGTTAGTTATTTTCTGTTTATCATGCAAAGTCTAAGTACAACATGCAATTGAAATAAAAAAAAAATAATTTAGTTAACACATCGATTACAAATACATATTCTTATATTCTAATTTTAAAATATTGTTTTAAATTATACATATATTTATTAATTTATTGGTTAGTTTAAACAAATTTAATAAATTTATAAAAAAATAGATTTCATTACAGATAAGACCAGTGATTAATTAACATAAAAATTATATTGATAAATATTCTGGTCCCTCCTAATATAAAGTAATTGTTAATTTTGTACGGATTATTTCATTATATTTATAAGCGAAGGTTGTTCAGGATTACTTTTTTAATGGTTTCAAAATTATAACCTATAGGGTCCCTCTAGTAATGATATCCTGATGTTTAGTAGTGTTTGATTTATTTTATTTTGTGTCCCCCTTTTACCATAATTACTTTACTGCTGATTGACATATGCATTTACTTAAAACATTGAGCCAGGTACCTGTTAACTTAACATTAACTATATTTAAAAAAATGGATTTATTTGTCTGAGGGTGAGGACAAAAATCATTTTGGTCTGAGGGATTGATCAAAAGTGAGTCCTATGATATACTAAATCATGAGGTATACATTTTTCAAATTCTGAAGACGAGTGAAGCCAGTTTGCAATGGTAAGAGTCGAGAAAATGTCCGAGGTACCCGTACCTAATTTAGTTTCTCCTTTTTAGTTTAAAAGTAGAAAAAGAAGTCTTTCCACAGAAAGTATCTTAAATTCTAAAACTCTTTGAATTTAACAAGAGGCAATCATCTGTGAAAAAACTTTAAGGTGTTTAACTTAATTAGAAAATATTATTCTAAATTTGACAATGATGTAAGGCTTACTAATTAGTTAAAATTATGTTTATTATTTTATTTATATACTTGAGGTTACTTTATGCAAAGTTTCTCAATTCAAATTTTTACCATGAAATTGTAAATTATTACACAGACTGCATAAACATAGACAGCATAAACTTGAATTAACAACTTGATAAAAAAGAAAAAAAAAAACAATAATAACATTAACTAAGAAACGCTAAACATTTAGAGTTGGGAACACTAAGGTTATCAGCTAAAAAATTGTTAACATTATAGCAGGCTTTCTCAAGCTACAATATTTTTAAGCTTTTTTGAAAGTTTTGGGTAGAAGTACAAACATTGAACGAGTAATTCGTTAAAGCAACATTATTTAATTAAAATTTTGGGGACTGATGCTGATTGTGTTCGCTTAAAAAGGGACTATTTAGCTTAGGCAATGTACCTAGTGCCATTATGGTAGTTCTTAATATAATTAAACTTCCCTCATTAACTTTGCTTTAACGAACAAACGGTTTGTTGGCGGTATAGATGATGTTACGTAAAGAGAAGAGTCAGAAAGTGAGTCTGTACTCATACACGCGAACCCTGCTGACAGGGCCAGGATTTCTGTGTAGGTGGGAGGACTCTTATATTAGATTTATGGACAGGAGGTCTTATTTCTAAGACGTCAGACGCCATGGAAAACTCAACCCACCTGTTCTTATTGTGAGTATGGATTCTATTTTCTGAAGACATATACCACTGGATAACACCCTGAACCGATGCAAACCTTGGGGATGGTGAAGCCTCTTCTGAACACCTTATCTTTAATAATGGGGATTTTCAATTAGAAATATTTTATAGAGGAACTATATATAATATATATATAACTATATAATATATATATCGATCCCCCTGTCATTTTTCTTTATGAAAAAATTACTATAACAGTAATTGGTGACCCTTAATTTATTTGGGATTTTAAGGTATATTCTATGGGTAATTAATTGAATATTTACATCTTCCGGTGGTACGCTTCAAAGTAGATGAAAGAATCCGATTGTTTCGCTTGGCAGAATTTTCAGTATGGTGGGCATCATGATAGAAACACAATACTCTACAAGACTGAACAGTTCAAGCAAAACGTCGGATTCTTCATCATTACATTGATGCGGTCACCACCGGATGAGACTAAACTTCATATAACTGCAAGCCTTAAGGCAGTGTAGTAATTAATTGTATAATTTAATGTTGTTAGAAAAACAATTGCCATGTTTATGTTGACATTGCTGATTTAATTACAACGGAACTCAAGTGATAGCTCTATAATGATGATGATATAATCTTTTCGAGGGCTGGTCCTCTCAGACATGCCTATCTTCCCTTCTCATCACTACGAGGGAATCGCAACTCTCAGACAGGTACAAATATTTTAGACAATTATTTTGGAAAAAATTTGTAATGAGAGGGCTCGTAGGGTGGTGCCCTGGAGTATGTCCAAAATCTGTGTTAGAGTCCCTTATTATAAAAAAATATGTTTAAGCAAAACGATTAATATAAACACGCTATATATAATATATATTGTATTAAAAATGCTATTTCTTAAAGTGATTATAATTTTTTGATTAAACTCAACCTTAGGGAGGACATGGACCTATTGGAAAACCAGTCCTTATTAATGTTTTTGGGCGCTGAATCAAAATAAACCAGTCCGAAGTCAATACGACTCCTAACTACCAAAACGTTAAAAAAACTATTGGAAAATAACAGGAAATTGCAGTTAGGAAATTAAATAATTTTCGAGGCGGGGTGTTGTTTTATATGTTTTTTGGTGTGCTGAATCCAATAAAAACCAGTCTCGAGTCGATGAGACAAGTCAAAGCTTTGTACCGGCACTAATTTTTATCATCTTATTTACGATACGGGTGGTTTTGAAGTATGGACACACTAACTCAAAATAATTCTGCACAGCAGGTCCGCAAGCCTGGCGTATTTTTTTATGTTTAAAAAACGAATACAAGTCATTCAATAAAAAATTGAACTGATCCTGACGATCAGAGAAACTTGGCCACTTATTGTTCATATATTACGACTACATGCGTGCCAAAATCTTAAATAAAACAAACATTTTTCTGTGTTTTATGAATTTCAAAATTGTTATTCATTGATTGCGGGTTAATGACATCATGAAAAAATAATTCCAGATAACACAACTACAGCGCGTAAATCATTTCGTACCGAGTTTCAATTTTCTAGCTTAAATACACAGGAGATACAATGATAAACAGAACACACACACACTACAGGACAGAAAACTTAGTTAAAACTACCTGAAGAGGTTATTTTATTACAAAACCATCGTTTAGTTTAAAAATCTTGAACAGGTCAGTTTAGACACCACTGATTTTAAGAAAAAAATCCCTGCAACAAGGGATGGGGAAAAAAACTGTATAAACAAAATCAGGTTATATTTACCCTTTTTCTTGGCGATGTTTTTTTACATTTATTTTGTGTAGTTTTATTTTAAAAATCATTTTAATATTAATTTTGAAAGTAGTTTTCAAAACGATGTTAATCAAAAGAAGAACCACAAACAAGGTGAATGAATTTGCTGCGGAAGAAGGTTTTTTCCCTTACAGCGGTTATTGTGGTAGGTATTTTTCCCTTTTTAAGGTGAGAGGTTGGCAGCGCGCTCTCTGATTGGTCAATCCCGAACATAACTTATGGACCTTGGGGATTTTTAAACTAAACGATTAGACAGTAAAACCATATGGCTGATTTACCTTACTTAACTTTGTGTTCCAAGTTCACAAAAACCTAACGCTCGCTAAGCTATTTCTAACATTTTCTTTTTAGCGGCCTTATTGAAATTTTGTAGAACTTCATACTTCAATGAATATATAAGACTAATAGCTTTAGTTTCTACAACGTTTTTAATTAATGCTTATTTATTAATGTCATAAATTAATAATAATAATAAACAAATAATAAAAACATATTAACTGGTAAAAAAAAAACTTAATTCAATCACTTTCATTATTTGACCTGATTAGAAATTAGCCTCACCGTCACTTCTTAAGGTCTTTTTATTACGCTATAGCTGAAAGTTTTATCTCTATGGCATTAATATTCTGGGGAACAGCAGTAAAACTTTATCTTAATATAAAATATTTATATTGCCAAAAATCTATAATTAAAGTTATGTATCGAAAAGGAAAAGATTATAGTAACTTGACTGTTCAGGGAACAAAATTACTCTACTATTAAACCAAATATTTACAAAAATGTATGCTTGATATCCATAAGAATAAGTGATTTCAAACCCTCTCAAAACAAATATGAAAACCAGGTTATAAAAGTAAACAATAGATAGTCGTCCTCTTACCACATATTCGATCCATCCGGCAGTCTTTTACTCTGCACTCGGCTCACAAAAAAACCTTTATTGCCCAAAAATGAACATATCACTATCCCTCTCAGTCTGTCACCTCACATACAGATTAATTGTTCATTAAGAGTGCACAAGAGAGAATACATAAATACATCAGTCTGAGCCGCTCACTCCCTCCCCGGTCAATCCATATACATATATATATCAAAAACCTACAATTACACACAATTCCTGATACTGTCGATACAAGGTCTTGAAGGCAATCCCACTAAGTAAAAACTGTGGTGGAGGAACACTAAAGATATAAGTATAAGATTGCCGGCGAGAAACAGTAACCAATTAATAAAAGAAAATACAGAAGTTACAGACACCCACTAACAATATCAACAGACATGTGAAGCTATAACAGCTTATTAAATCACTAGTGGACAATATTCAGCTACTGAACTCATGTGCGATAACCCCGCAAACAGACCCGATACATGATATGAATAGACGCTCATTGAGATATACTACATTTGGAATACCTGCGCAATGTATACTTTATATCTGTATCTTAGTGAGAGATCATACCCATCTTATCCTCTCAATAAAGTACTAGTCGTGCCAGTTCGGTTACAATGATACTAACTATCACATAGCTGTCTGCAGCTTATTATTTTGGATAAAAGAGTCACATCGGTTAAATTTGAAAGTTTTAGCCATTGATGTTATTTTTATTTTAAATTGTTTTAAAGGGAATAGGTTTTTAATGAATTAGACTATTGTTGTTATATGACGAGTCATATTCCGGTAAATGCATCACTGCAGATCTCTTTCTATATGGAGTGTCGACTATATACACACTTACTAGTCTAGGCTATTAGTCATCTGCAAATTCAATCTAGGTTTGATAAGAAGTGAAAGCTAACTGAAACAGATTAATATTTTTGTGGAAGTATATTATACGTGTGGGTGATTTATATAATTTAGAAATATGTCGTGCGTGCTGAGCTCTCGAAGGAAGTACGACTGGACTTCCATGCATCGCATACACACTCCCACCTACGATCGGCGCTGGCTAACTAAATCTAGACGTCCGCCATTCGTCCCAGCCAGAGCGCATATCTCGTTTATGCTTTAACATAATTTTTGATTACTTGCGATTTTGTGTTGAAATTTGAATTTATTTACTGAACATTAAAAATTTATTTTACTAAATTGATTTTATATTATTCTATATGGGATAAACTGTATATGCTCCAGTATTCCCTCAGAAATTCTAATATAGTACAATGTAAATCAATTTAAAATTAAAAATAGGAGTGCTCCAAGAAAAACATATCAACCTTTCATTTATATTAAATAGCATTTTATATTTTATAATATATTTTTTTTATATTAAAATCATATCTGATAATGATCTTCATCTATGTGCATCATCACTTTGTTTAAACTTATTCATTTTTGTACCTTCCTGTGAGTAAGTATGTGTTTTTTTTTAAATTAATACCTTTTGTGTCATATTATGGATTTTTTTCTGATCTCTTATTTCTCTATTATACTGTAATGTATGATATGCTATTTATATTTTGTACCCTAGTATAAAGCTTAAGCTTTTAATATTTACTAAATGACCCCCACGACTCCAGATTACCTTGTTATTTCACTATGCTCTCATATGTACATACTTTGTTTATAAACTACTTCTGCTTTCTACTTTGTATCAATACTTTTTTTGTGAAATAAAGAGTCTTATTGAAAGAAAAAGATGTGCAGAGGCGGATCTACTGGTTCCCCATAAAGCTACGCGAGTCATACTCTTTCGCGATTTATACCTAGGACTACCTGGAGAGGTAGGCATATAGTTAGACTGAGATATAGAGTCAGTATCTAACTAATCTTGTTGAAGGAAGACCTAAATCTACATCTGTGATGGCTTGACCCCGTGGTGTCTTCTTAAAAGTAAGGATACAATTGTGTGTTTCTGATTTCTCTCTTTTCCTTCTTTCCTCCCTCCGGTCTGTTTCACGGTTTTGTTGACCTGCTGTACACATCGTCAGAAACACAAATTACTATGCTATATTATAAGAAACTACGGTGTCAAAATCGTGTAGATTTAGGTCTTCCTTCACAAGTAGTGAACTTAAAAACTCTTAATCTAGTCTACTATGTCTTACTTCTCCAGGATGTCCTTACTGCGTTAGCTTTATGGGGAACCAGTAGCTCCGCTCGATCACATCTTTTTTTCAAAAAGGGGGGGGGGGCTCTTTTATTTCACAAAAAAAAAGTATGAATACAAAAAATAGAAAACAAGTATATAAACAAAAATATGTACATAGAACATAGTGAAATCCCACAAGGTAATCCTGAGTGTGGGGTCTTTAGAGTACATATTAAAAAGCTAAGTTATATAGGGTACAAAAAATAATAAATACATACATACATAATATAATAAAAAATAAGAATACAAAAAAATCAATAATATGCAAAAGGTATAAATTAAAAAAAACACATAATTATCTTACACAGAAGGTACAAAAATAAAAAAGTTCAAAGAGTTTAAAAAAGTGATGATTGCACATAGATGAGATAGTTAGTTCTTGGTATGATTTAAATAAAAAAATATATATATAAAAATATAATGCTATTAATTAAAATAGAAGGTTGAATTGTTTTTCTTGGAGCCACTCCCTAATTTTTAATTTAAATTGATTTACTTTACATAATTTTAGATTTTGAGGTACTGAGCTATACAGTTTTATTCCACTACAGTAAATTAATTTCAATTTCAGTAATAAATTTTTAATTTCAGTAAATAAATTCAATTTCAAAAAGCAGTAATAAAAATATTTTAAATAAACCAGGACTACTTGGTACGAAGCTCTCTTTTCAGATCCTAATTACATAACTCTGGAACATAATCTAATTATTAAAACTTTAATATACTTCCACAAAAATATTAATCTGTTTCAGTTAGCTTCACATTCTTATCAAACTAGAATGAATTGCAATCCTAATAGCCTATCACTTAACCATTGTAAAAAATCTTTGAAACACAATTCCATGTACCATTACGGAATAATGCTCTACAACAATAGTCCTAATTCATTAAAAACTATTCCTTTAAAACAATTAAAATAAAAATAACACAATGGATCAAAAACTTTCAAATTTAACCCCGATGTGACTCTTTTATCCAAAATAATAAATCTCAACAACTATAATTATTAATGATCTAACCGACTGATTCATAGTACTTTATTGTAATTTATAATTTTTTAGTCTAATACATTATAATTTCTTTTTTTTGTCTCTATGATCTTATGTATTTATATAATATATTTTTTTAAATTTATTCTTTAGTTTCTTTTTAATTTAATATTTTTAACTTCTGTATTTTTCTTTTATTAATTTTACTGTTTCCTCCCGATACTTATACTTATTCTTTAGTGATCCCCCACACAGTTTTTTACTTTGGGATTGCCCTTCAAACCTTTTACGACAGTATCGATTTTAATTGTAAATATTTATATATATGTATATTTTTTTTTGTTCTAATATGTATAATTAATGATGTAAATTTATTTATTTCATTTTTGCAATAAGGATTTTTTGAGTTTGAGTTTGAGTTAATTTCATATTTTTATGACAATTTTCTATTTCAAGATTGTTTTTACTTTTATACCTGGTTTCATATTTGTTTTGAGAGGGTTGAAAATCAGCTTTATTCTTATGGATATACAAGCATACATTTTTGTAAATATTTGGTTAATAGAGAGTAATTTTGTTTCCCTGAACAAGTCAAGTGTACTATAATCTTTTCCTTTTCGATACATAACTTTAATTATAGATTTTTGGCATATAAATATTTTATTAAGTAAAGTTTTACTGCTGGTTCCCCAGAATATAATGCCATAAGAGATAAAACTTTCAGCTATAGCGTAAAAAAAGACTTAAGAAGTGACGGAGGCTACATTTCTAATAAGGTAAAAATAATGAGTGATTGAATTAAGTTTTTTTACACAAGTTAATATGTTTATTTATTATTTGTTTATTTATTATTATTAATTTATGACATTAATAAAATAAAGCATTATTAAAAAACGTTGTAGAACTAAAGCTAGTTTAGTCTCTATATATCATTGAAGTATGAAGTTCTACAAAATTTCAATAGCCGCTAAAAAGAAAATGTTAGAAAATAGCTTAAGCGAGCAGTTAAGGCTTTTTGTGAACTTGAAACACAAGTTAAGTAAGGTAAATCAGAACATATGGTTTACAGTCTATCGTTTAGTTTAAAATCCCAAGGTCATAAGTATTTCGGGATTGACCAATCAGAGAAGCCGCTGCCAACTCTCACTTAAAAAGGGAAAAAAATACCTACCACAATAACCGCTGTAGGGAAAAAACCTTCTTCCCAGCAATCATTCACTTTGTTTGTGGTTCTTCTTTTGATTAAATCGTTTTGAAAACTACTTTCAAATTAATATTAAAAATGATATTTTAAAATAAAACTACACAAAATAAATGTAAAAAAACATCAAGAAAATACGGGTAAAATAACCTGATTTGTTTATACAGTTTTTTCCCCCTCCCTTGTTGCAGGGATTTTTTTCTTAAGAATCAGTGGTGTCTAAACTGACCTGTCAAGATTTTTAAACTAAACGATGTTTTGTAATAAAATAAACCTCTTAAGTAGTTTTTACTAAGTTTTCTGTCTGTATGTGTGTGTGTATCTGTTATCATTGTATCTCCCTGTGTATTTAAGCTAGAAAATTGAAACTCGGTACAGAAATGAATTTACCGCTGTAGTTGTGTTATCTGGAAATATTTTTTCATGATGTCATTAACCCGCAATAATGAATCATACAAATTTTGAAAATTCATAAAACACAGAAAAATGTGTTTATTTAAGATTTGGCACGCATGTAGTCGTATATATGAACAATATAAGTGCCAAGTTTCATCTGATCGTCAGGATCAGTTCAATTTTTATTGAATGACTTGTATTCGTTTTTTAAACATAAAAAAATACGCCAGGCTTGCGGACCTCTGTGCCAGAATTATTTTGAAGTTAGTGTGTCCATACTTCACAAACCACCCGTATAGTAAATAAGATGATAAAAAATTAGTGCCGGTACAAAGCTTTGACTTGTCTCATCGACTCGAGACTGGTTTTATTGGATTCAGCACACCAAAAAACATATAAAACAACACCCCGCTCGAAAATTATTTATTTCTAACTGCAATTTCCTGTTATTTTCCATAGTTTTTTTAACGTTTTGGTCAGTTAGAGTAGTCGTATTGACTTCGGACTGGGTTTATTTGATTCAGCGCCCAAAAAACATTAATAAGGACCTGGTTTTCCATAGGGTCCATGTCCTCCCTAAGGTTGAAGTTTAATCAAAAAATATTAATCCCTTTAAGAAATAGCATTTTATACAATATATATATATATATAGCGTGTTTTATATATAATCGTTTTGCTAAACATATTTTTTTATATAAGGGACTCCTAAAACAGATTTTGGACATACTCCAGGGCACCCACCCTACGAGCCATCTCATTAGCAAATTTTTTCCAAAGATAATTGTCTAAAATAATTTGTACCTGTCTGAGAGTTGCGATGTCCCTCGTAGTGATGAGAAGGGATGATAGGCATGTCCTGAGAGGACCAGCCCTCGAAAAGATAAATATCATCATCATTATAAGAGCCTATCACTTGAGTTCCGTTGTAATTAAATACAGCACATGTCACATAACACATGGCATTGTTTTTCTACAACATTAAATATACAATTAATTACTAAACTGCTTAAGGCTTCGCAGTTATTATGAAGATTTAGGTCTTCCGGTGGTGACCGCATCAATGTAGATGAAGAATCCGACGTTTTGCTTGAACTGTTCAGTCTTGTAGAGTATTGTGTTTCTATCCATGATGCCCAACATCACTGAAAATGCCTGCCAAGCGAAACATCGGATTCTTCATCTACTTTGAAGCGGTCACCACCGGAAGATGTAAATATTCAATTAATTACCCATGAATATAACCTTAAAATCCAAAATAAATTAAGGTCACCAATTACTGTTATAGTAATTTTTCATAAGAAAATGACAGGGGGATCGATATATATATATATATATATAATATATTATATATCCTCCTAATAAAATATTTCTAATATGAAAATCCCCATTATTAAAGATAAGGTGTTCAGAAGAAGCTTCACCATCCCAAGGTTTGCATCAGGTAAGAGGTGTTATCCAGTGTATTGTCTTCAGAAAATAGAATCCATACTCACAATAAGAGGTGGGTTGAGTTTCCATGGCGTCTGACCGTCTTTAGAAATAAACCTCCTGTCATAAATCCTAATATAAGAGTCCTCCCCAGCTACACAGAACTCTTGCCCTGTCAGAGGGTTCGCGTGTATTGAGTACAGACTCACTTTCTGACTCTTCTCTTTAACGTACATCAATCTAACAGACAAACGTTGTTCGTTAAAGCAAAGTATAATGAGGGAGAGTTTAATTATATTAAGAACTACAATTATGGCACTAGGTACATTGCTAACATAAATAGTCCCACTTTTAGGCGCAACAAATCACATCAGTCCCCAAATTTTAATTAAATAATGTGCTTTAACGAATTACTCGGTTCAATAGTTGTACTTCTACCCAAAACTTTCAAAAAAGCTTAAAAATATTGTAGCTTGAGAAAGCCTGCTATAATGTTAACAATTTTTTAGCTGATAACTTAGTGTTCCAACTCTAAATGTTTAGCGTTTCTTACGTAATGTTATTATTTGTTTTTTTTTTCTTTTTTATCAAGTTTGTTATTCAAGTTATGCTGTCTATGTTTATGCAGTCTGTGTAATAATTTACAATTTCATGGTAAAATTTTGACATTGAGAAACTTTGCAATAAAGTAACCTCAAGTATATAAATAAATAAATAAACATAATTTTAACTAATTAGTAAGCCTTACTATCATTGTCAATTTAGAATATATTTTCTAATTAAGTTAAACACCTTAACAGTTTTTCACAGATGATTGCCTCTTGTTAAATTCAAAGAGTTTTAGAATTTAAGATACTTTCTGTGGAAAGACTTCTTTTTCTACTTTTAAACTAAAAAGGAGAAACTAAATTAGGTACGGGGTACCTCGGAACATTTTCTCGACTCTTACCACTTCAAACTGGCTTCACTCGTCTTCAGAATATGAAAAATGTATACCTCATGATTTAGTATATCATAGGACTCACTTTGATCATCCTCAGACCAAAATGATTTTTGTCCTCACCCTCAGACAAATAAATCCATTTTTTTAAATATAGTTAAGTTAAGTTAACAGTACCTGGGCTCAATGTTTTAAGTAATGCAGTAAGTGTCAATCAGCAGTAAAGTAATTATGGTAA
Organism: Microvelia longipes; assembly: GCA_018340805.1. Classification (NCBI taxonomy): domain Eukaryota; kingdom Metazoa; phylum Arthropoda; class Insecta; order Hemiptera; family Veliidae; genus Microvelia; species Microvelia longipes. The sequence goes on along the minus strand of JACMZG010000022.1, from coordinate 41,655,140 downwards.
AAGGGGGGACACAAAATAAAAATAAATCAAACACTACTAAACATAGAGATATCATTACTAGAGGGACCCTATAGGTTAAATTTTGAAACATTAAAAAAGTAACCTGACAACCTTCGCTTATAAATATAATCAAATAATCAGTACAAAATTACAATTACTTATATTAGGAGGGACCAGAATATTTATCAATTATAATTTATGTTAATTATCACTGGTTTATCTGTAATGAAATCTATTTTTTTATAAATTTTATTAAATTTGTTTAACTAACCAATAAAATTAAATAAATATATGTATAAATTAAAAACAATATTTTAAATTAGAATATAAGAAATATGTATTTGTAATCGATGTGTAACTAAATTATTTTTTTTTTTATTTCAATTGCATGTTGTACTTAGACTATTGCATGATAAACAGAAAATAACTACCTAAATTGTTTGTATAGAAATGTATTTTTCTCGCCAAATAAAATGGTATATTATTATCATTACAAAATTACAATAACTTATGTAGTAAAACGTTAAAAATACAAATCCAAACAGAAACAATGAGGGGGAAACCGATGTAAATTTATTAATTATAACCTTAAGGTTTCAATGAGGTTTTACAGAGCCCAAAAGATGTTTCAAGCCTCTCAATGTATTGATAGGCTATGCCTCCTCTAGTATATATCTCTATGCTACCAAACGTAAAACTCATAAATGTGAGTTATATCTGAGGAATATCTGTCTGTAAAATTATTTTTGTGTCCCACCTGCAGGGAAAATCCTTCTTATATGCTTATTGAACATGTCTAAAAACAATCACCTCTGAGAACATAGTTATAATGAAAATTTAATATATTACTTGTACACAATATAATGTGCGAGAGACACCTAGAAAATGTAACAAGCAAAATGCAATGCTACATCTGGGAACTGTTCCATCATTCGACATTCGTCATAATTGATGGCTCGACATAATGTCATGTACCACTCTGTTTTGTTACATCTAACTCATCAGGGCGCCGACAGAGCCTGAATTGTGTCAACTATTCATGTTTTGCAAAACTCGTTAGTATCAAATGATATATATTACTTTGTAGCTTTAGGAGTCCTAGCGTCTATACTCAGTATAAGAGCATCCTCTCCAGCAGTGAGGAATACATGCTGAGATGTGGGGAGAGTAGTGATTTTGTGACAAGGCTGAGAGTGAGTAGCGAGCAGAGACGTCTCCCAGCTGCTACCTGTTGATTCAGCCAGTCTAACCTGACCATCACGGGAGCAAGTAATGATCCTCTCCAATCCCTTACCTAGGTACCTGCACTGTAACAACACATCTAACTTATCATTACGTAATGATAATGAATAAATGAAATTTTATTGTAAGAGACCATACATAGATATATACAATAATAAATATATACAATGCTATTGGTACATACAATAGTCTGGTTAAATAATTACTAATAAATACTGATAACTTAAGTAATAATAAATAACTAACAAAAAACTTTTAACTTTAAAAATTTGTCTATAAAATAGCAGGAATTCTTAAAAGAAAATTCTTTATTCTGGCACAAAATGGATCAATCATTATTTCTTTTGTTTCTTTATCTGATAAATAAAGAATTGAATGCTCTGTAAACTGGATCTAGTCCTGAATTTAGACATCCTGAGTGAATGTATGATAATGTTGTACCCATAGACATTTTATAACTACAGTCTATCATTTAGTTTAAAAATCTTGACAGGTCAGTTTAGACACCACTGATTCTTAAGAAAAAAAAATCCCTAAAAAAGCGGGCAAAAACTATGTAAACAAATCAGGTATTTTACCTGTATTTTCTTGGCGATGTTTTTTTACATTTCTTTTGTGTAGTTTTATTTTAAAATATCATTGTCAAGATTAATTTGAAAGTGGTTTTCAAAACGATGTAATCAAAAGAAGAACCACATACAAAGTGAACGATTGCCTGTTGTTTTTTCCCTACAGCGGTTATTGTGGTAGGGATTTTTTCTCTTTTTAAGCATGAGGTTGGCAGCGGCTTCTCTGATTGGTCAATTCCCAAAATTCTTATGACCTTGGGGATTTTTAAACTAAACGATAGACTGTAGAGAAGCTCTATAGGTTAAATTTTAAAACATCGAAAATGTAACCTGACCATATAAATACAAAAAAATAATCAGTGGATACAAAATTTCAGTAACTCATACAGTAGAGCATTAAAAATACAAGGAATATGCTGGAAGCCGAAAACAATTGATTTATTTTAACCTTAATGCACTCTTCTAGGTGGTTTCAATCAGGTTACACAGTGTTGTTTTATGTTATTACTGTAATACACATATAGTGGAAGCAATCATAATCAGACTTAAACACTTTTATTAACCAGTTTACAACTCAACATGAAAAATATCAACTTATTATAAGATAGATATAAAATTCTATTAAAACTGTCATTGTCACGTGTCATAACACGTGTCAATCACTACATACGCCCCCATTTTAGTGGAATTTTATATTATGAATGTAATGGGTAACATATTTCTCCTTTTCTATTTAGAGAGGATTTTAAATTTTATAATTTTGATATATTTATTTTTTGGATAAACCTAAAATTTTAGAAAATTTGTCTAATTTAATTCTTTCAACTTGTTTAGTGAAAATATCGGCCGGCATTTCGCCTGTCCCAATATACGTCAATTCAATTAGATTCCTTTTTACCAAGTCCCTTATATGATGATATTTGATATCAATATTTACTCCGTTTGTGGTAAACAGGATTCTTGCTAAGGCTAAACAACTTTGGTTGTCGCAAAACATTTTAATAGGATTTTTTACTAGTTCTCCGAAACCTAACTCATCTAGCAGGAATTTTAGGTTCAATACTTCTCGACCAGCTTCACTAAGAGCGATGTACTCCGCTTCCATACTGGATAGGGAGACCAAGTTTTGTTTCTTGGATTCCCATGATATAGCGCCCCCAGCCAGTATGAAAGCGTAGCCTGATCGAGATTTTCTTGAATCTAAATCTCCCGCCCAGTCGGCATCGGAGTAACCCTCCAACTTTTTGTTGGTTTTTTGAAATATGAGTTCATATTTTTCTGTTCCTTTTATGTATCTTAACAGTCTTTTAGCAGCGTCCCAGTGTTGTTTTCTTGGATCCTTGTTAAATTGGCTGAGTTTGTTGACAGCGTATGTCAAATCTGGTCTTGTAGCTGTTGATAAGTATAGTAATGATCCAATTAAGCTTTGGTATTTATTTTGGTCTATTTTCTCTGCCTGGGCTGCATCTTTTGGTTCCTTTTCTAATATACTGTTAGGATCTAATGGTAATGAAATCGGATGACAGTTTTCCATACCATATTTTTTAAAATGTCATTTGCATATTTTTCTTGATTTATTTTGATTTTACCTTCTTCTTTAGAATTAAATTCCAGAAAACTATTGAGATTTCCTAAGTCTTTTATTTCAAATAATTTTGATTTTTCCTTTGATTTTTTCTAATAAATGTTTACTGTTAGATGCTAATATTATGTCATCTACATACACTGCTAGCAATATGTAGTTTTTTCCTTCAGTTAATTTATATATGCATGGATCTTGTTTGCTTTGTATGAAATTTATTCTTTTTAATTCGTCGTCCAATTTTAAATTCCATTCTCTACCTGCCTGTTTTAAGCCATATAGAGATTTTTGTAGTAAACATACTTTATTTCCTTGTTTATAATTATCGGGTTGGTCCATATAGATTTCTTCGCTAAGATCGCCGTTAAGATATGCTGTCTTTACATCAATTTGGTCGATGAAAAGGTCATATTCTACTGCCAAAGCTAGAATGAGTCTAATGGAATTAAACCTGACTACTGGAGAGTATGTTTCTTTAAAATCTATACCATATTTTTGGACGTAACCTTTTGCAACAAGTCTGGCTTTGAATTTATCAAATGTACCATCTGCTTTAAATTTTTTTGATAGAATCCACTTGCATCCTATTGTTTTCTTTCCTGGTGGTAGATCAACCAATTTCCAGGTATTTTTGTTAAGGAGTGAATTATATTCCTCATCCATAGCATTTTTCCAGTTTTCTTTTTCGTCTCCAGAAAGAGCATCTTTTACTTTTATTGTTTCTGGATCTTTTTAATATTTTTAAATTTTTATTCTTGGGTCTTCCTTTTTTTCCAGTTTTATTTTTCTTAGGTCGTCCTGGAGTAACTTTTAGAGTGAGTTCTTCTTCATCAGAAGATTCAGAGTTAAGTTCGATGTAATTAGGTTCAATATTTTCTTTTATTTTTTATTTTTTCATTTTCTTCAAAATTAGAATTTTCATTTTCTTCTAAATTAGAACTTCGATTTTCTTCTAAATGATCAGTTTTTTCTTCAAAGTTTAAGTTTTGGTTTTCTTCTAAATTTATATTTTCTTCTAGATTTTCTATACTTGGATCATCAGAATTTTTGTTGTTATTATTATTATTATTTTTAGTTAATACATTTATGTTGAAATAGATCACTGAAATCGTAATATGTTGTTGTTTCTGTATTATTTTCACATTTATTCTTATATCTGTCTTTATACATAATATGTTCTATTATTTTTACATCTCTACTTTTTATAATATTATCAGTCTTAGGATCCCAAAGTCTATAAGCTTTTGCTTCATCTGAGTATCCTAGAAGAACGTATTGTTGGCTTTTTGGGTCAAACTTTTTTCGGTTTGGTCTTTTATTTAGGGAGTAAACTATGCTACCTATTACTCTTAGATGAGATGCGGTAGGTTTTCTTCCGGACCATTCTTCTTCAGGAGTTTTGTTTATTGATCTTGTCAGGCATCTATTTCTAAGGTATGTGGCTGTATTTATCATTTCAGCCCACATATGTTCAGGTAGTCCTGATTGTATCAATAAGCATCTAGTCATTTCAACTAGGGTTCTATTTGTTCTTTCAGCAACACCATTTTGTTCAGGAGTGTATTCAGCTGATAGTTCATGTTTGATTCCATGTTTTTTCAAATATGTTTTAAATGTTCGACTGCAATATTCAAGTGCATTGTCTGAACGGATTGTTTTTATCTTCTTACCGGTTTGATTTTCTACAAGATTTTAAATTCTTGAAATTTTTCAAAAACTTCATTTTTATTTTTATAAAATATGTAAATATTTTTCTTGATTTGTCATCAATAAAGGTTAAGAAGTATCTGAAGCCTTGTCCAGATTCTGTGGGCATTGGTCCACAAATATCTGTGTGAATTAGTTCTAAGATTTCTTCTTTCTTCTTTATTTCATGTTTTTGAAATGGGATTTTGTGCATTTTACCTTCGATGCATGTTTCACAGTTATCGAAGTTTTTTAATTTTAAATTTGGTAATCCGTGAATTAAATTTTTATTAGCCATCTCAGTAATTTGGGTTTTATTCAAATGTCCAAATCTTGAGTGCCAAATGTTACTATTAGTATTAGATTTATTATTATCTGTGGTTTTTGATTTTTCACTTTCGTTTATTTGTAATCCTTGATTTGAGGATTTTATTTTTTTTATTTAAATTCTTATTATTTATTAATCTCTCAACATAGTAAAGATTTTTCTCTTCTTTCGCTTTTATTAGAGTTGAATTATTTTGTATAATATATGAGTAGTTGTTATAAAATTTTGCATAGGTATTGGGGTTTTTAGTTGCTTTACTGATTGATATTAAATTGTTTTTATTTCCGGAATGTAAAGGGTGTCTTTCAATAAAATCGATTCTATTCTATTATTTACAATAGACAGAATTCTTACAGTACCTTTACCTTTAATGTTCACTTGACTTCCATCAGCCATACGAACTTTTTCATTAGTTTTAAGATCTGTATATTCTATGAATAGATTTTTATTATTGCAAATGTGTGAGCTTGCTCCAGAGTCCAAAATGAAGTCTGTTATTGTTTTTTCATTGTTTGTTTCCGTACTTGTTAATATCGATTCGTCTTTAGTTTCTGTATGTTGGATTAACATTGTTTTATTATCCTTTTTCTTGAAGTAACAATTTTCAGTGGGATGGTTAACCTTTTTGCAAATTTTACATGGTGGGAATTTTTTGTTTTGAATTTGTTTTTCATGTTTATATTTTGATGTCAAAGAAAAAATTTCATTTCTTGATGTAGATGGTGGAACATGTTTCTTTTCTGTTTCTTCCAGAATTTTTATTTTTAGTGTTTCTAAAGATGGTAACTCATCTCTGCATTCAATAGAACATCTAAATATTTCATAATTTTCTGGAAGTGTAGATAATAGTAGGATTGTAGAAAAATCATCAGATGGAGCACAATTGAGATCTTTTAATTGATCTAAAATATCAAAGAATTCTCTTATGTGTTCATCCATGGGTTGATTATTCTTTTTATGTAAATTTATAAGTTGTCTAGTTAGTTGTACTTTTTTACTAGGACCTTTAGGTTTATAAGTTTTTTCTAAAGTGTCCCATGCTTCTTTTGAAGTGGTACAGTTCTTGACATGATGAATGCATGAAGGTGAGATGGTTAGAATTATTGTTGCAAGAGCTTTCTCATCTTTATTAGTCCATTCTTCATCACCAGAAGCATTGTCATTTTTTTTAATTTGACCATTAACATATTTCCAAAGTTCGCTGTGAATGAGAATCATTTTCACTTGAACTCTCCATGTTTCGTAATTGGTCTTATTTAATTTTTCAATTTGATATATATTTGACATTTTCAATTTTTGGAATTTTTTAAAATTATCTGATTATGAATTTTAAAATGACTTACCCATAACCTCTGTTGTATTATGTTATTACTGTAATACACATATAGTGGAAGCAATCATAATCAGACTTAAACACTTTTATTAACCAGTTTACAACTCAACATGAAAAATATCAACTTATTATAAGATAGATATAAAATTCTATTAAAACTGTCATTGTCACGTGTCATAACACGTGTCAATCACTACACACAGAGCCCTAAAAAGATGTTTCAGTCCTCTTGATGTAATGAGATAGGCTATGCCCTCTTTAGTATAAGTCTCTATGGTTGTCCCTGGTTACAAATTTATGTTGGCCACTAATTTTTAGCAGGATTTCTTGTTTATTTAAACAAATTTAAGACAACTAAATACGTAGGGTTGTAGAAGGTTAATATTTTAAGCTTCTTTAATAGAGGCTTGCTTGTAGCCAATCTCTTTGGCTTTCAGATAGTAATGAGGGAAAGGTGATACATCATCTAGCAATAGACTAAGCTATGAAGCCTTTTTTGGTAACTCTCATAGATACATAGATAGTGATCTATACCTTATTAGTCCAAGTGCAGGTATTTGATATCTAAATCATCAAAGAGGCAAGCATATGTTGCCAGATTCCCAGGAGTCTAAATCAAGAATATATCAAATTACCCTTATCTAAAGTAATATATAAACCAAGTAAGGAAACAAACACGATTTCTGTCAGACTTTTAGTTCACAATTTGTCCACCAGGGAATTGGCTCAAATTTTCCATTTTGTTTTACCCTAGCAAATGTAAACAAACTACTTACAGTACTCAAAATGTTTGTTTTTATTGTATTTATTTGAACAGTTTAGTTTAAAATGTTAATAATATGTGTAAAAAATACATTTTGCCACATCCAATAGTGGTTTATGTACAAATCTTTAAATACTAGATTTGTTTAAATTACCTTAAATGAGCGGCTTATTAAACTTTTTTTCCGTGTGCACTACTTAACTTAGTACATTTTTGCAAATGATATTTGTTTTTTCCCATCAAATATTAATTGTAATTAGTAATTTAACAAATTTAACCTAATTTTTTTAATGTAATAAAAGCAATTGTAATTTAAAGGCAATACACTGTCGTCTGCATTTTCTTCAAAATCTTAATAAAAACATGTGGTTACCTTTACTATAGTTTCTCTTTTCTTTAACTAAATTATTATAACAATTATTTAACAGAATTTAATACAAATCATTAAATTATCACATACATATTAAAGTATGAAAACACGATAAAATGTAAAACTCATAATGTTATCAGGGTTGCAATAATTTTACATAAAAAAACCTAAATTCTTTAAGGCTCATGCGCAGTTATTTTAATTTTAACTATTTTTTATTTTTGAGCCAGCTATCAGCTGATCTGGCAGGTCTGAATTTTTTTACATGTGTCAATATAGGAGTTTCCCTACTTGGTTTATATATTAGTTTACCTTTGACATATCTTATCCCTCCCTCATTTAGGTATTGGGTCATAATCCTGATATCAGAAAAATGAGATGACTGGGAAGGAAGGGAATGGAAATATTTATGTCATTTCCTTTACATACATTTCAAAGGCTGGTATAGTGCAGCCACTAGCCATATATTAAGATTAATTTTTGATTGAGGCATCTTTCATTAAGATTATTATAGACCAAGAGCCCAGGGGTGTTTTGCTAATAAAAAGTGTAATGGCTGGAAACAGGTTTAATTTTTCGTAAATACCTTCCTGAACAAGGATCTGCAATTCTGCCGACTCGTATCGGATGGGTGTCCCTTTGACCTTTGACACCTAAAGTGCGTTCTGCCTGGGACACGCATCCGATACGAGTCGGCAGAATTGCAGATCCTTGTTCAGGTAGGTATTTACAAATGAGATAGGCAAAATTGAGTACAAAATTGAGACCGGTTCCAGCCATTAAACATTTTATTAACAAAACACCCCTGGGCTCTTGGTCTATTAAGCTAATTTAAATTTTTACTGCATTTTAGATTTTCATTGCTAATTTTTTTATACATATTTTATTTGACCACCCATAACCAAACAAATGGTTTTTCAAAATTGGCTCCCACACTTTCGGTCTAGGCCTGGTGGGATTTGACTAGTTTATATTATTTTTCATTGCTTTCATTACTTTAAGTTTTATTCTTTTCTCTATTGTTCTTTTTATATACTTATATATAAAAATAAATATTGTATCCATATTGTAAAAACGATGTTATTTAGTGTATTTAATTTGTAAATATTGTATTGTATAGTGAAATAAAGCAATGTACAAAAAAAAAGGTGGCTAATAAAATAAATTTAATTAGATAGGTAATTTTAATTAGATAAAAGCTAGTAATAGGTACCTGGAATACATTGCTGGAATGACCGGTAAGAAATTTAGATAGTAGTCTCCCTCTAGGCCAGTCCCAGACACACACACTCCTGTCGTCTGACCCTGATATTAATTTACAACCACTTGAATCAAAATTAATAGCATTTACACAGCCTGAATGTTCGTCCATTTTGTACATTAATTCCAAGCGCTGAACAACGTGCAATGATCCATAATAGTTTTCTCGGAACAGATTCCCACCATTGATTTCTCTGTTAAATTATACAAAAATATAATATCACACACAAAAAACAGGTTTACAAAACAATAAGGGCAAAAGAGAATAAATTGTGTTACTCGCTGTGCCGCGGCTCGAATTTTCCAGGAAGTGGCAGTCTAGATCCCATCTTGGTTCACAAATTTTGGTATGGTATTTCCTTCTTTAATTAAACTGCCCCTTCCACCTCTCTCTCTCTGTCAGGAACTATTTAAATTTAACTTTCGTTGTAGCTTAGTTCTGGGTCATCAAAGCTGGCTCGACCAACTCCCCCTAAAATTGTGGCCAAACTTGCTCTGGTCTAGTCACAGGTCATAATTGAAACTTTATTAGATCCTAACTAGTAGATGGGTGACAATATATCGCTTAGCCTAATTATAGGCCATCCTTATTCAAAATACCAAATGATGATAGACAAGGCTTGGTTTTAGGCACAATATTATTCATAATTTTTATTATTGATGACATGCCTTTTCTTTTCTATTGGGAGGTGTTATGATTGCAGTTATGATTGCAAACTACAAAGATAAGCTCATAGAGAGTACAGAAGTAGAGATAGGTAGGTATAGATGATCCAAGAGGGAGAGATTAATTTCAAGACCCGCTAAATAAAAAGATTCAGGTAAAATATAACAATGAAGTGAAGAAATGTAACAGTAAGTAATAAAGAAATTATGCCTCAGCAATCATTTACAAAAAAATCAAAAATACAATAGAAAAAAATCAGATACGGGATACTTTGAAACTTTTCCTCGTAACATCGGATTAACTACGCTTAACCTCCATACTTTGGACTAGCTACGGCCATCCTCCCTGTTCCCTGTGAAATACAGTTCACCAAATTTATACTGCAACACGTCTTTGGACTCACTTTGGTTGTCCTCAGATAGTAAATACATTCATTTCATTCTCAACGGTCACCCATACAGCACTGACCACGCTCAATGCTGCTTAACTTTTATGATCCAACAAAAATCATAAATATACTTTTCGTATTGGAATGAAAAAAGTTTACTTATTTATTAGGTAAAGGTATACACTTGCACCAAAATTCAACTCAATTGGAACATTTTCAGATTTTTTACAATTTTTAAAAAAGTACACAAGTCATTCAATAAAAATTAAACTAATGCTGATAATAAGATGAAATTTGGCACATATCTATACATAGTCACATGCGTGCCAAATCTCAATCCAATCACATCATTTTTCCTCATTTTATGATTTTTTTTAATTTTTGCCGAGTCATTATTGCGGATTAATGGCGTCATAAAAAAAAATATTTTCCGAATAGCACAACTACAGCAATAGACTGATTTTGTACAAAATTTCAACTCTCTAGCATAAATACACTGGGCGCTACAATGATAATGGACACACATACACACATACAGCCAGACAACTTTGCTAAAACCACTCAGGAGGCCTTAAAATTGCTGAAATGTTTAATTCTGGTTTTATCCCGGTTTCGAGTTTTTTTGCAAACACAATACTTTTCCGATATACCTATGGTATATATAAGGAAAAGTAAAAATTGGGTATGGTGTACATAAGAGTTACGAGTCATTCCATGTCAAATCATCCCACTAAAAAATAAAATTCCCATGCATGGTGACCGATTTTGATAAAATTTGGTGGAGGTGTAGGGTCTATGCCTAAAAGAAAAAATACAAATTTTTAGCTTAAAATATGCAGCCGCTTCCGCGCACTGATGGGGCAAAGTTGTGGAAAATAGCTGATTTTCAGTGTTTTGGCACTCAGATTATCATTTGTATCTCTAAAAGTCGCATATATAAAAATTTCATTCTGCTTGCAATTTGCAGCTAAACCCTAAGGCTTTCAATATTATTTAATGTCATTTTGGCCCCAGCCATTTTTTGCCCTTTGACGAGCCCCTTTTTTAAAAAATTTTAAATATCTCAAAATGCGTATTTTTTAAAATTTTGAAAAAAAACCCAAATATAGCCCATAGTTATAGGAAAGTGTCCACAAAGTTTCATGATGGGACCTCCATGGGCTTGGGCCCAATAATTTTTTAAGTGGCAGAGGGTATAGGGATTGTCAGAAAAATATGACTTTTTGTTAGAAACTTCTCTAAAAATAATCTTTATAAAATTAATATATTTATATTTTTATTATAGTTTTGATAAGTATATGATATATACATGCTTATTTGCATACAGGGTGGCCCAAAAGTCACCAACCCCTATTTTTATTTTGAACAGTTTTGTATAAAATATCGAAACATGGGATACTTCCCTTGTGTAGAGGGAACTCTTGTTTTAACTCACACTTGTGTGAGAGGGAACTCGTTTTAATGGTTTACACTTCCCCCATCCCACAAGTATGGGCTAAGCTAAAAACCAAACATTAATTGAAGAATGTACATTTATGGGCTATTCGGGTTATAAAGGATTATTCCGACATATTGGCAAAGAAATGATTTTATCTTTGATCTCTAATCTGGCATTGAAAGTACCCAAAGAGAAAGTAGAGAAAGAGAGATGAAAATTATAACAAAAGGTTCCAAGTTACCCTTGAAACTTTTGGTTTGCTTTATACCTTCAGTCTTATGCATATATATATATATATATATATATATATATATATATATATATATATATATATATATATATATATATATATATATATATAATATATATATATATATATATATATATATATATATATATATATATATATATATAATATATATATATATATATAATTATGTGTGTGTGTGTGTGTATTATACCGGAGGTATAACCAAAACCGTAAACAACTTTTCAAAGGTGACTTAAGACTTTTCATTCAGGGTAGCATAATTTTTATCTTTCACTCTAACTTCAATAATATGTACATTCTTCAATTAATGTTTGGTTTTTAGCTTAGCCCATACTTGTGGGATGGGGGAAGTGTAAACCATTAAAACGAGTTCCCTCTCACACAAGTGTGAGTTAAAACAAGAGTTCCCTCTACACATGGGAAGTATCCCATGTTTCGATATTTTATACAAAACTGTTCAAAATAAAAATAGGGGTTGGTGACTTTTGGGCCACCCTGTATGCAAATAAGCATGTATATATCATATACTTATCAAAACTATAATAAAAATATAAATATATTAATTTTATAAAGATTATTTTTAGAGAAGTTTCTAACAAAAAGTCATATTTTTCTGACAATCCCTATACCCTCTGCCACTTAAAAAATTATTGAGCCCAAGCCCATGGAGGTCCCATCATGAAACTTTGTGGACACTTTCCTATAACTATGGGCTATATTTGGGTTTTTTTTCAAAATTTTAAAAAATACGCATTTAGAGATATTTAAAATTTTTTAAAAAAGGGGCTCGTCAAAGGGCAAAAAATGGCTGGGGCCAAAATGACATTAAATAATATTGAAAGCCTTAGGGTTTAGCTGCAAATTGCAAGCAGAATGAAATTTTTATATATGCGACTTTTAGAGATACAAATGATAATCTGAGTGCCAAAACACTGAAAATCAGCTATTTTCCACAACTTTGCCCCATCAGTGCGCGGAAGCGGCTGCATATTTTAAGCTAAAGATTTGTATTTTTTTCTTTTAGGCATGGACCCTACACCTCCACCAAATTTTATCAAAATCGGTCACCATGCATGGGAATTTTATTTTTTAGTGGGATGATTTGACATGGAATGACTTGAACTTCTAATGAAAAGTAAAACATAGAAGAAGGATGAGGAAGATATTTTTCCATTTAATGTTTTTTAGGTAAGATGAAAAGTACACTATATTTTATTTTCTCTCAATATTTAACACTCAGTACCACCAATTAATGATATTTTTGAAAAGACGCTCTACAAATGAATACCTTCTCATGATTTCTTTAACTGCAAACCATTTGTGCTTTGGTTTGGGTTTCTGTAAAACTTTAGGCAACTCTTTGGCATCATCTTCATCCATGGCGTCCGAGGCATCTGAGAAACTGGAAATCGAGCCTGTATCATCAAGATGGTGCCAATCCTGCAATACGTTAAGTAATAATCAATAAGGGGTAGTTAAAAAATAATTATTATTAATAAATTTAAGGGAAAACATGAGATAGAATGTTGGTATTATGGTATGTTGGTGTTAAAAGCAGGCATCCATCCAGGCTGTAGGCAGTGCACATGGATTTAACAAGATGGTCATGAAACTTCTAAAAAGCAGTTGTACTGTTTAGAAGTGATTATTTTTGCAACTAAGACCTTTTTAACGTTTTTTAAATATATTTAAATGTAGCAATAAACATAAAATTGGACCGTAACAGAATAGTTAAAAAAACAATGTGCATCAAGATCACTAAAAAAATTGTTAAAAATCAGGATTCTTTTATTTATTTTTTGAAATAGAGTCCTCGGAGTTAACTGTAAGTTAAAAATCAAAATAATCATAGAAACAAGTCACAAAATAAAGAAAATATTGAATTAGCCTGAAAGATTAACAACAGGTAGGTTATCTAAAGGTAACACTGGCAGCAGTGTTTCAACTATGAACACAACTTCATGAACAAAAGATAAATAATAACAAAAATAATACCGGATCACTGTCAGAGGAACGATGAGTATCATAAAAAAAATCACGTGCTGTAAGTGGTCGTCTTCGATTGCGTGATCTTGGAAAGATTATATCAGGATCTGATTCCTCCGAGGGATCAACAGATCTCTCCCTCTCTCCGTTGGGAGCAGGGCTTTCAAGTATATCTTCTGAACTTGATCTATTGTTGGGTTGGGCTGGAGATGGTGAAGGAGATCTGTCATTCTGAACAGCAGGCGAGGGTACTGAACTGGGAGAGGTGGGAGGCTCGCTAAGTTCATCAGCAAGGGTTACAGCATCCTGAGGGTCATTTGTCCCGGACAGGGCTTCCTCACCCTGATCTATATCCATATTTTATTCCATAGCCCCTAAAATAAAATTCAACAAGGGGGTACATAAAGTGATGTAGAAATTCATACAGTTGGGGTCGGGGGGGGGACACAGTGGTCTAACTCCCTGGTTTTAGGTGGCTCCGAAAAAAACTGAGATTAGTTGCATCAACTACCGCACCGAGCGCTAGTTTTCACCTAGCTCTCTTATCACTATTGTTATCAGTTTAAATCGATACTTCTATTTATGTTTATAAAAATGTAAACAAGACAATTTTTATCTTATTCATTGACTTTTTTTCTTTTTTAGTAGCTTATAAGATATTTTTTTTAGAAAATAGGATAACGTGTGTTACGAAAGGTGTGTTATAATGAGACAACGAAGACGTAAATTAAATTTATAATTTCCCGGTTTGATGTTTGTTTACAAACATTTTTGATGTTTGTCTACAAATCATGGTTATCACGATATCAGGTCTACTTAAAATTAACACAGCGTTTATATTTTTATAACATTTATGAAAATTATACCTTTAAAATAATTAATACAATTTTTAACATTGTTAAAGACCCTTTTAAATAATTTTAACCTTAGAATTGAAGAAATAATTATTTTATATATAGGGAACAAGGTGAACTGACCCGCCACTAGCGGAGACAAGGGTGAACTCAGGGCAGGTCCATCTAAAGCAGCTTATTTCGGGGGAGTTAGACCACTGTGTCCCGCGCCCCCACCCCTACTGTATGAATTTCTACATCACTTTAGGGGTACATTTTTAAATTTCTCTTTTTGATAAAACTTACAATACAATCAAATGTAATACAATTATTCAGAGAATATCCAATACTAGAGGCATGACCTAAGCTGTTAATCAGAATGATAAAGCCTGAGTAGAGTTCAGTTTTAATTATTTCACTTTCATGCCATATGAGGTCTAGAAGATTTGATCCATGTAGCTCTTACAGCACACGACTAATGAATAGAATATGGTCCACAGAGAGAGCGCAATGACTAATAATTTTACCTCATCAAAAACAAGATACTTTGTTCACACGCAGGGGGTTCAACCCCAATTGTTCACATGGTATTTTTAGCTGTGAAAAATGAGTTTTACATGACAACAGACAGAGGGTTGAACACAGGGTTTAACCCCCTGCCAAACCCCGCATGTGAACCAAGTAATTATAGCTAATTTGTTGAGAAATTATATTGATAAAATGTATAATCAATCATAATAGACTTGCATATAAAGCTTGTAAGCATGTATATGATATCACATAGTTTTGATAAATGTTTATTACAGAGTAAAGCGACAAAATGATGAACTGACTGTTACATTAGAGTATAAACTCGAATATAACAAAAAAACACATGTTTGGTCTCAAAAGACACAAATGAAATAAATTTGAAAATGGACCAAAGAGAGCTGCTAAACGATTTTACGTCTTGTTTTCTCAGATATAAACCCCAAATACATCGAGTATGCAGCCTGTCTGGTACTTTGTGTACTTTCTTCAAGGCTAAAGAAATGCAAAACAATTAAAATCTAAATCTGTTATCAGGGTAAATGTAGGAAAATTCATTGGTACAAATAATCATAAATTAACTCACCCTCAACAACAAATAAATCAGTATTAATCATACGTTTTGAATTACTCTAAAATAGATAACAATTAACAGGAATAATAATTAAATTAATTTTTAATTGACCACCTTCTCTTCTGTTGTCCAACACGGTAAACGATAACTCAACTTTGACTTTAGTAAAGAAACAAAAAAGAAAACAATGAACAGATGGATTTGAAGTTGGTAGAGGGAGAAATCAAATTTACAACTCGCTAATCTCAACTACAATTATTCCAAATGTTTTTAAAGTTTAAAATTCTTAAAAGGTATTTTAAGCTTAAAAGAATTTCAGGCTTTAAAACATTAGTTTCAACTATTTTAGATATCTTGAAATGAAGAATACGCGATCATAAAGAAAAACATAAAACATAAAAAAAAAAATAAACGTTTTCATTTGTATGACTAGTTCTTTGTTTAGAAAACATTTATGACAACACTGTCAAAAAGTGCGCTTTATCCGCACATCGCCATCACGGAAAAGTTTTGCTACCGGTTGACTGGAAAGCGTCGGTGTTCTTTTCATTTTATTTTTATTAATTTGTTTTGATCGAAAAAAGCGTTATATCATGAAGAAAGTGCGAGTAAAATTTGGTGCAAATGATAAAGTGTTTGCCAAAGTGCGTGGTTACCCGGCTTGGCCTGCCAGAGTGGTCGGAGTGGCCGACGAGTCAGCATCTCGCATGAAGTACCACATCTACTTCTTTGGGACAGGAGAGACGGCTGTCGTCAAGGCGGAAGACGTGTATTCTTACGTTGACAACAGGAATAAGTTGGGTAAACCTCGTAAAATTAAAGGTTTTAATGAAGCTTTAGAACAAGCTGATTTAGATTTATCTCCCGACGAGAGAACACAAGCTGAGAATGCCCCAGCTAGCAGTGCTGATGCTTCCATGCTTATAGAAGAAGGTTCCACTCCAGACAGACGTCTGTCAGCTGCCGGATCTACCGATGCACCTGAACCCCAAGTCGAACAAACCACTGACGAACCAGTGTCAAGCACTACTGACTCCAAAACTCCTAAAGCTCGTAAGAGGAAGAGTGAAATGCCAGAACCTCCTTCCGAAAGTAAAAAATCTAAAGTGGATGTACCTATACCCGAAACTGAAGAATCTACCTCTAAAATGGACACGAGTGTCAGTGAATCTCCTATTAAAACAGACTTAACTTCTAGATCAGGAAGGAAAATAAAACCTAAAAAATTTTCTGATTTCGATGAGGTTTTGGAAGATGACAGTGTTGCTGCAATGAAGAGCAAGTCAAGAGCTAAACCCGATCCCAAGCCTGCCAACCTCTCTACTGAAGATGAATTGATTTTTATTCACAATAATGAAACTATTAAAATCCCTCTTAACTTAAACAAGCCTGCTTTTAAAAATCACAAAAGTGCTGAAGATTGGAAACAACTTGTTTCAGCTCACGCTGAAAGTCTTAAAGAAAAAATTATCAAAGGTGACATGAAAGTTGATGAAGTTTCTAGCAATATGGAACAATTTACTAAAGATAAGTTGTCTGAGAAAAAAGGTGAGTATGAAGATGATGACGAGACATATGCAATTCTGCATGTGGAGGGTCGGCTCCTACAACTGGATCTCAATATCAGATCATCTCTTGGCTTAAACAAAGCTGACCCAGATAAATGTTTAAAGAGTATGGATGAATTCTCTGAACTCCCTATCACGGCACTGATGCTCAAAAAGAACCCAGAAGTTGTAGAAACGTTCAGAAGACTTAGACGATATGTAGGTAACATCTCTACGTGGAACATGAGTAGTGAAGAACAGAAAGACTTCAGTGAAAAGGCCGAGAGTATTAGAATCAAAGCCGATCACATATTTAACAAAATGAAAGGCTTATTCACTGTACCTGAGGGTAAAAGTTTCTGGACCGTTTTCACTACACAGTTATTAGATTTTAACAAAGTCACTAAGAAATTGCCGCAGACAGATTTTTATGCCATAACTAAAGACCCAGCTGCTCAGAACTAATATCATAAAGATAATATGATATTACCTGTTTAGACTAATAATGCTTATCAATAAGTATTAACAAGTTTGTGTATAAGTTTGGATGATGTAAAACTTAACAAAGGTGGAAGGTAAACAAAGACCGTCAATATGTAGATCAAATTAAATGGCCGCTGTTTTAAACTGTTAAATTCTGTGAGGGATTTAATGTCCAATTTAATTTGTTCCGAGTACCGATTGAATCATTTCCCTCACACACAGAGTTTTTGCAGCTATGACAAAGTCCATTTTTAATATTCATACTTGAATGACTCTTCTGTTAGACCTATCAGAACCAAGTATGAAAAATGTACTATTGTTTACCTGTCGGACCTTGGTTTACTGTTTATATAGGATCTAGCTTTTTAAAGGAGGTAAAAGTACAGTGGTGTAAAAATGAGGGGTCAGTGGTAGAGACAGTGTTCCGACTACCTCCCTCAATATGGTCACTTTTAGTTCCTCCAATATCTGCATTGCAGCCCCACAAATCCTGCTTCTGCTAATATTCACCAGCTATAACAAGCAGTTTCCTTTTTTTAATGTAGTGTTTTGTTCAAAAGTTTAATTTATATAGATTTTATTTTTCAACACTTAAAATATTTTAAAGAAAAGAGCTGAAAAACAAGCTTGAGTTTAGATAACTCAAGTCCAATTACTATGCCGCCAGACAGTGTCACTAATTCCTATAGGCAGATTGTTTTGCCGTTGCTTAGCAGCAGCTAAAAATCAACAAAACCGTTTGTAAGAACCAGTGGTGTTGAAGTAGTTGTTGCACTAGACCTCTTGGTTAAAAGCTGGTCCATTGTGAAATGGGTGGGAGTCTGTATATTGTCTCTACTGCCTACCTCTCATTTTCAAATCACTTAATGTAAAAGGTATTGTGAAATTTTATGAACCATTGAATTTACTGACGTATGTTAGGCCATTAAAATGTCTAACAATTAAAAAAAAAGTAAGTTTCAGCCACTAGGTTTACTTTAAATGTCATTTAGCTTGTCATTAGAGATTTCTCCAAGAAATACTCTAACCATTAACAATCCTAATAAGTTGTAAAATTTTATCTGTAAATCAAAATAGACAAAACATTTAACTCAGCTTAACAACAACAAAGTTAAAAAAGCGATTTAAGTGTGATAATTAAGTTCCTTCATGAAAACAATGCAGTAAAGGAGCAAATACAATGTTTACTTTCATAGCCTCATCAACCTCTTAATTAAAGCTATAATGAAACTTAGGTGTTTAAATTATCAAGGGTTACAATTAAAAGAGTGCTAAGTTCTGGGCATTCAATTTAATAAAGTATCTCTACTAAATTTTTGATTGCTTTATTTAAAAGTATATTATTCAATGTTTTAAAAGCAAAAAAAAATAATCTTTAGAAGATGATGTAGTGTAAAATGGTGTACAAAGTCAATTTTTTTCTTTGGGTTGGGAAAATGCCTTAAAAGTTAAAAGAGTGTAATGTAGGTAGGACAACCTAGGCCTTCTATGAGCGGATTTAGCGAATTTTAGTTTGGGTTCATGGAGGCGGAAGTTAATTTCTTTTGGAAGGGGGGACTCACTGATCAAGAATATAATATATTGTTGAGGTATATATATTTATGTATGTATGAGATGTGTGTTCAAGACGTTTCTATGGGACACGATACCTTTTGAAAGCTTTCTTGTATTGAGGTAAAACTTGGTACAAAAATCAACCTTGTTTTATTAAAGGTGTGTTCATAGCATGTTGTAAGAAATATATTAAATAATTTGATCACGCGACTTTTTGAATCACACATACACGATAAGTATCCAGCTGTATATTTCTTGTTTTGACGCCATGTTTAGTATTTTTAGTACAAACAATTAGTTCTCATTTAACTATAGTTAGATGGTCTTGTAACATTGGCCCATAATGGTAAAATAAAAAGAAAGCAAATGATTTAGGTTCTTAAAATAATCTTTATTCTTCCTTTTTTTTTATTTATTTCCTGATGAAAGTCTACGGAAATGAACCAATTTATTGTAAAATAACATTATAGTTTGTACCATCTTCATTGGTAGTAACTAAAGCTCAGGAAGGAAAGTGTTTTCCTATTTACTGGCACCAAACTGCTCTTCTTAGACGCACTTCAACATTGCCACACATCCTCATGCATACATACCCCATCCTCCCTCTCCTTGCCTTTAAATGCTGGTTTTTATCATTTAAAATTGTGTTAATAGTCCTATAGCCGGACCTGAAAATGTGTCTCATTTTGTACTACTTCAAACCATTTTTTTCTTTAAATATACCTTAAGTTATGAAGAAAATACATTGTCTGCCTATTCAGAGTAGAGCCCTTCGTATGATTTCGCATGCTCAAAATTTTATGAAATCTCACTAATTTCAATTTTCTTAAAATTAGTGGTTCCCTGTGGGTTTTGTGCAAAACATGAAGAGTACATTTTTTAAAGGTGATAAAATGTTTTATAAAACGAGTGTTTAATCATCAAAATCGGATAACTGCAACCAAAGTTATGGCTCTTTTAAAAAATGGTTAATTTAAGCTAAGTCAGTGAATTTCTTTGAGACAATATTAGCTTTTTGTACATTTTTTTGACCATTTAACAAATGTCATAACTTTGGTTTTAGTTGTCAGATTTTTACAGAAAACACTCATAGAAAATTTTATCGGCTTTATTTTTATTTTGTTCTCTTTGGGTTTTACACACGACCTACAGGGAACCACTTATAGTAAGAAAACTGGAATTTGTGCGATTTTCTAATATTTTGAGCAAGCACATTCATATGAAGGGCTCCACTCTGGAGAAGCAGACTATTTTTTCCCTTCATAATTTAAGGTATATTTTCAGAAAAATTTGGTTTGAAGTAGTACAAAATTAATCACATTTTTTAGGCCTGGCTCTTGGACTAAATGTTTATTTTAAAATGAAAAGATCTTAGGAAAAATAAATATTTCTTGGTATTTATGTAATTTGTTTGCTTGCATAGTTATTCAACTTTATTAGATAGTTTTGATCCTTGTATTTGTGAACTATTTGTTGATACAAATCTGTAAAAGTTGTTGTAGAAAAGCATTGCATATTTGCCTGCGCAATTGAATCTATTTTATATTAATTTTACATAATAAATTTTATTGAAATCTTAGCTGTTTTAGCAAATTTTCATCAGAGATTCTCATGTATTGTTTTATTTATTTAGGACCTACTCATCTATTTTTTTTATTGTAATTTTTAAATAAAGGTCCCGATATTTTTTTTATTAATTTCTCACTAATATATGGTTACTATCCTTGAATTTATTATTAAGTAGTGATTATTATTTGCTTAGTTATTAGAATTTCTTTAGTTGTATTTTAAATATTTTTATTACAATGAAAAAAGTCAGTTTTGTTGTTAAATAGGGTTTTTATGACTGACGTAAAGTATTGTTGTAAGTTTTCTCCTCGCTTTAGTCCAAAACCAATCTCGTTATCTCATTTTCCCTGTGGAAATTAACTAAAAATTACATTAATAAAATATTTATTGAACGTTGTTCTCCATAACAGCTGTATTAGTTAATCGTGTCACCAGCAATGTGAATGCCCAGATCTCTTTTCCCAGCTAAGGACGAGGTATTTTTTAAGTACTGCCTAATTATACATTTTTTTTTTAATTTTTCTACTTAGTTATGATTAAAAATGAAATGATTGAAGTTTTATTTTATTCCCTGTGAGTATACCATGAACAAACTGTTTCTAAAGTTATAATTTGACCAAGTTTCTTTTGTTCCCCTCAAAGCCTGGCATGACCATAAAAAATTGTATTTTATTTTTTAACAAATAAAACTAAATTGTAAGAATATGTAAATATTGTTTGAATTGTGAAATGATCTTTATTTGTGTAATAAATATTGTCTTGATTATTTAGTTGTGTTAACTATTCCTGCTAAGAAAGTTAAAAAACACTATCATGAGGAAGGTTTCCTTCATAATGAAAAACAGGATATTAACCTGCATAGGACCCCTCCCTAAATGATGATTATCGTGTGAGAAAAACATTTAAACAAGATTAATCTGAATAGAGAAATTGTCCTTAGTAAGTCATAATGAGTGGATAAGATTAACCTCTTTAGGACAAGTTTTCCTGTGTAGAAGTCTTATTGAGAGAATAACTGTAGGCTAAATAAGATTAAGCTGCATAGGGAATGTTTCCCTGTGTGGAGGTCTAGAGAAGATTAAGCTGCATAGGGAATGTTTCCCTGTGTGGAGGTCCAGAAAAGATTAAGCTGCATAGGGAATGTTTCCCTGTGTGGAGGTCTAGAAAAGATTATATTGCAAACGGAATGTTTCCCTGTGTGGAGGTCTAGAAAGATTATATTGCAAAGGGAATGTTTCCCTGTGTGGAGGTCTTGAAAAGATTATACTGCATAGAGAATGTTTACCTGTGTGAAGGTCTTATTATTATTAATGATCGGGGTTGGATTCGAGGATAGACCCCATTTGCACCGCGACTGGAAGTCTATTATACAATCCCCTCAATTGGCCCAGGTCAGAATAATCCTTTTCCCCAGACTAGGTCTAGGATCTTTTTGACCAGTGATACATAGGTAGAGTCAAACTTATATTAAATAAAGGGTGTAAGCTAGACTTCTTGGACAAGTTCGAGATTCTAAGGAGTCAGGAAGCAATGGGAAAACTTAACTTGAACGTGAGAGGGGAATGATCAGCCCTTCTACTAGCTCTCCTGAAGGTACCGCCTCCAACCAGTCTATCACGGCTCACCGACATCGTTGAATCGAAAAAGAAGAGGAAGAATATTACTAATTCTATTTAATTTTTTCGTATATGATGTCTTTCTTTTAGCTGTTTCCTTTTAATTATCTCTGATATTTTTTTTATTTTATTGTCTTTACTGATTTGTGACTTGATTTTTATACATTTATAACTGTTTTTAATTTTTTATTATTTTACTTATTTGTACAGGCACTGATGATGGCCTCATGTAGGTTGAAAGCTCTTTGAATAAATTGATAGTTTTGTGGAGAGACTATTTTCTTCTTTCCTTTCATTATGAACAACTCCACTGGCGCTCATTCAAAATCACCTATTATATTGTTTAGTTTTTCCTAAAAATGCCCTAACTTGAGTACATCAATCTTTATTGTTTATATTAATGTTGCCAAGTGCCTCATAGTTACAGATTATTAATCATTAAGGGTGTCAGGATATTATTTCCAACAAATAAAACAACCAATTTAAGCCATAAAAATTAATTTTAATAATTCCAGAGCAATCATTAAAAATTATAACATAATTAAATCAGAACTATGTACAATGGATTTAACATTATTTAATCTGAATATTTCAAAGCCATTTTATAATCTCCGCATTTATTTATTTTCTTAATTTTAGGGATAAAACCCATTTTTGCCACCAAAGAGTTAAATATGATAGTTATATTATTTGATTTTTTTTTTTTATAGAAACAACATTATAAATTAAGTTTAAAAATGTTAGATTTATTTTACTTAATTTCCCTCTTAAACTTTTCCTAAGATAGTACATTCTATTAACAGCATAAAACACATAATATGAATAAGTATAATATAGTATATACACTATAAATACATGAAACATATTTGCTATCCCTTCCAATTAAAAGGAAGAGTAGGATATTAATATAAAATGGCTTTTTTAAAGAGGTTACAAAATAAGAAATATAAAACAAGATACTATAATATTTAAAGACAGTTCTAGCTATGTACAAAAAGAAACGAAAAATGATCTACTATTTTTGGGATTTCAACAAAGAGTAGTGATGACATTAAAACTAGAGATCAGCGAAAAAGTAAACGAAAATAATATTAACATTTGCTTTGTTAATAGTAGTCAGTATTTCTGTTGTCATTTGCTATTTTATTTGCTTTGTTAAGAGGGTCAATCCATTTCAAGTGATCCAGAGATGTTGCTCGAAAAAAATAAAAATTGATAATTTTTTTTTCTGTGTTAGTCCTACCCATAGGTAGTCCAAAACGCCTAGTATTAATTTTTTCTAAAGCCTCCTTCATTTTCAAAAATCAGTTTTTAGTTCCCGAGACACCTAAATTTTGAGTTTTTTCGCCAATTTTTGAGGCTTAATATTTCGGCTTTGGCTTAACCTAGCTTAATGAAACAGGTCTCGTTTGAAAGTGTCCTCTTTGGGCTTTATATAGGAACCAATATTTTTTGTTCTACTGCTGCTAATCTACTCGTGAGTTTGCATAATAAATTTGACCACAAAGACTGAAAATACACTTTTTCATTATTTTTTTTAACAAGGAAGATGATATTGAAAAAAATTAAAATAATTTTTGGTTACTAAGGTGACCATAAGGAACAAGAAAAAAAATATTTTAATGTTCCAAATTTTACCTTTTGGAGTCAATGAATTATTGAAAGTTAAGGTTTTCATGATTTTGGCGTTTTTCAGGGCGATTTATCGTCCAATGGGACTGGGGCGATTTTTTTCAAATTGGGCTTAAAATGACCTCTATACATTGCAGTTTTACGCCAAATATGTAACATTTTGTTTATTTTGATTTTAAGGTATTTTACAGCGTTTTTAAAATCAGCAGTTTTTCAGTTTAACGATTTCACAAAATAAACTGATTATATTGAAATAGGGTCTATCCTGGGGTTTCTTTGCTAATAAAACATAGTTAAAGGTATATATTAATTTTTTTTAGAAATAAATTTGACATCACCAACCAAAGTGACCAAAAAGTCGAAAAAACACTGTTCGATTACCATAAAACCCAAAATATGACCAGTAAAACCACATATTTCAAGTGTGGAGTCGATTTGATGTTTTTTGGGCCTGCGAGTTGAAAGGGAGTGGTCCGGAGTCGATACGACCACTCAAAGCCAGAGTACCTGGGTTCAAAATCTTTTTTACTTACAAACTTACTTAAAGTTAAAAAAAATGATAAAAATCATTGTCCCCACCAGGATTCGAACCCAGGTAACTCTGGCTTTGAGTGGTCGTATCGACTCCGGACCACTCCCTTTCAACTCGCAGGCCCAAAAACATCAAAATCGACTCCACACTTGAAATATGTGGTTTACTGGTCATATTTTGGGTTTTATGGTAATCGAACAGTGTTTTTTCGACTTTTTGGTCACTTTGGTTGGTGATGTCAAATTTATTTCTAAAAAAATTAATATATACCTTTAACTATGTTTTATTAGCAAAGAAAACCCCCAGGATAGACCCTATTTTCAAATATAAATCAGTTTATTTTTGTGAATCGTTAAACTGAAAAACTGCTGATTTTAAAAAACGCTGTAAAATACCTTAAAATCAAAAACAAAATGTTACATATTGGCGTAAAAACATGCAATGTATAGAGGTCATTTAAGCCCAATTTGAAAAAATCGCCCCAGTCCCATTGGACGATTAAATCGCCCTGAAAAGCCAAAATCATGAAAACCTTAACTTTCAAATAATTCATTGACTCAAAGGTAAAATTTGGAAACATTAAATTTTTTTTTCTTGTTCCTTATGGTCACCTTTAGTAACCAAAAATTATTTTAATTTTTTTTCAATAATCATCTTCCCTTTAAAAAAAATAATGAAAAGTGTATTTTCAGTCTTGTGGTCCAAATTTATTATGCAAACTCACGAGTAGATTAGCAGCAGTAGAACAAAAATATTGGTTCCTATATAAAGCCCAAAGAGGACACTTTCAAACGAGACCTGTTTCATTAAGCTAGGTTAAGCCAAAGCCGAAATATTAAGCCTCAAAAATTGGCGAAAAAACTCAAAATTTAGGTGTCTCGGGAACTAAAAACTGATTTTTGAAAATGAAGGAGGCTTTAGAAAAAATTAATACTAGGCGTTTTTGGACTACCTATGGGTAGGGACTAACAGAAAAAAAAATTATCAATTTTTATTTTTTTCGAGCAACATCTCTGGATCACTTGAAATGGATTGACCCAAGAGTAAGTATGATCTGTTGTCATTGGCTATTTTATTATTTTTTTTGTTTAGGGTAAGTATGGTCTGTTGTCATTGGCTATTTTATTTTTTTTTGTTTAGGGTAAGTCTGGTCTGTTGTCATTAGCTATTTGATTTGCTTTATTAAGAATAAGTATGGTCTCTTGTCATTTGCTATTTTATTTTCTTTCTTTAGGGTAAGTATGGTCTGTTGTCATTAGCTATTTGATTTGCTTTATTAAGAATAAGTATGGTCTCTTGTCATTGGCTATTTTATTTCTTTCTTTAGGGTAAGTATGGTTGTTGTCATTAGCTATTTGATTTGCTTTTTTAAGAATAAGTATGGTCTTCGTCATTTGCTATTTTAATTTTCTTTCTTTAGGGTAAGTATGGTCTGTTTGTCAATTAGCTATTTGATTTGCTTTATTAAGAATAATATGGTCTTTGTCATTGGCTTATTTTTATTTTCTTTCTTTAGGTAAGTATGGTCTGTTGTCATTAGCTATTTGATTTGCTTATTAGAATAAGGTATGGTCTCTCGTCATTTGCTATTTTATTTTCTTTCTTTAGGGTAAGTATGGTCTGTTGTCATTAGCTATTTGATTTGCTTTATTAAGAATAAGTATGGTCTCTTGTCATTGGCTATTTTATTTTCTTTCTTTAGGGTAAGTATGGTCTGTTGTCATTAGCTATTTGATTTGCTTTATTAAGAATAAGTATGGTCTCTCGTCATTTGCTATTTTATTTTATTTCTTTAGGGTAAGTATGGTCTGTTGCCATTGGCTATTTGATTTGCTTTCTTAAGAGTAAGTACACTCTGTTGTCAATAGCTATTTTATTTGCTACTTTAAGTGTAGTCAGTACAGTCTGTTTTCATTAGCTATTTCATTTGCTTTGTTTAGTGTAATTAGTTGTCAAAACAGTTTAAAGGTATAAATAATAAAGTTGACTATTTTATTTTGTTTAAAACTGAGTGGGCAAAGCATCTTTAACCTAATTATTCACTCCTTGGTGTAAACTACCTAGTTATTTTAAAATAATAGCAACAACTACATATTTAGGTCTTTGTTTAAAAATACATATATTAGGACCTAATACATTTAATTAGATAAGTGGAAAAAACCAGACAGATATTGAATTTGTTGTGTATTTTTTTCTGTAGAAAAAATAAAATTTTAAGTTCTTAGCAACTGCTAATATTATAAATTTCATTATACACAAAATAGACCTATTTCCTATGATACAATCAAATATATAATGCTGATAAGCCCATTACGACAGACCAAAAAAACATTAGAATAGAAAGCATAGAATTAAAAAGAAACAAACTTAAATTCTTAATACTTTTTATTAAACCTGTAATGTATCTTATTGGTCAATTTAAAAACACAAAAGTAAAGTTTCAAAAATTTGATAAAAAGCACAAAATCTTTAATTAAAATCCCAAGTAGACATAATTTGATATTTTAAATTTATTATTTATATTAAATAATTAATCAAGGATTAACCCTGGCAGACTGTACTATTAACTTTAACATTAAAACTTATAGTTAAAAACCACTAAAACAACTAAGAAAAAATATCCAGCGAAGTATTTTTTTTTTTTTTAATAAATGTAACCAACATACTGCACTACAAATATTAAATAATTTTTTCATTTCATAAATTTTTCAAATTATGATTATTAAATTCGACAACTCATTGTTAAATTTAATTATTTTAGAGTTAATCAAATGCCCTTAATTAACTGTTATTCACTATTTAAACGAGTAACAAATAATTAAAATTATGAATATATAACAAAATTGTAAATAAAAATATAATACATTTTTTGGAGGCCTATTAAAAACATGAATCGAGTTTTAAGTCATTTTGAGAGGGTAAGGGGGAAGTCAACCCTGGAGTTGAGATAGGAAAAAGTGTTCTCACAGTAGTTTGAAAATTATTACGATTTTTATCTTTATTCTTTAGATTATAAAATACATTTACATATAAGTATTGAGATATTGTGCATGTAACTGACCAATGACTGTCTCAGATTAAAACAGTCACTCTTAACATTTAGACAGATCAGATAAGTCCAAATTCTAAAACTTGCTTATCCTCCACTATTTTTTACTATATCTTTTTAAAACCATTGGAGCATTGGATTGACCAATACTTTAATAAAAACTAAATACTTAACATCTCGGTCAGATTTATATAAATCTGTAACAAACTAAAGATGTTCTAAATTTCCAATACCAATTTTTATATTTAAACAGCCAAAACATTTTTAATACAAGAATAAGATCTAAACAATAAAAAAAACATAATTTTGGTTAACAACATGTTACGTAATTATGCAACATACAGTTTTTACATAAACCAATTTAAATTTTCTGTTTATATTAAGCCTAAATTGAACTAAATTTGCTAAAAATCACCAACTAATGGTCCAAACCATAGGTGAATAAAAAAATTAACAAACGTTGGTCACACTACAAACATTCATTTTATTTTATAATTAATCACTAAAAAAGACTCCGCTGAATAATTTAAAAATAAAAATAGAAAAAAAAATTATCATAATCTAAAATATATTTTTTTTATAATTACAGAAGTATTTATTTCTAAATAAAATAAATACGAATGTAAACTGAAAGGAACTTAGATTTTTTTCTGAATTATTTGATAAGTTAATTTATAAATTTCAATATTTATATTATTAACCTGTCCCACTTAAATATAATTACTTTGAAAAAAAAATATTAAAAAAGCAAAATATATACAGCAAAAATTAAAAGTAGATAAAATCTTAAATACAGATCTTCATCATGCGATAAAATAATGTACAAATAAGTTTTCTTAATTATAAATGTTTTCCTCATTTGAATTAACTTTTTTAGAATTATCTAATTTTCATGAAATAATATGATTTTCTATTTCAAAATTAGATAATACAACAAGTAACAAAACTCTATTTAACTTGAGATTCATAAAACATTTTTTTTTTTATAAAACATTAGTTTTTATAATTAAAAATGCTGACTAATTTTTCAAATAAAAAAAATATTTTTTTATTTTTCCAAATAAAAAAAAAATATGACGAATGACATCAGTACCTAATTTAAAGTTTTTTTTAAAAAACAAATAAAATAGTTTAATAGAAATTAAAAAAAGTCAAGCTAATTTATTTTTTTTAGTTTTAGAGCACATGCTAACATATTGGTTGTCATTACGTTAAGTATGATCTAAGTTAGATTTTATTTTTTTATAAGATTGTTTCTAATTAGGTAATAGACATATATTTTTTTTTAAACAAAAGTTAGCTATAGGTTAAAACTAAATAAAATGAACAAGTAATAACAAAACTCTCATGAAGGTACAAATAAATTGTTCAATAATTAGTAAAGGAAGTTTAGAGAAAACTTAAATAAACCTGTGCAACATAAAAGTAATTAATATTGCTAAAAATCAGCCTGTAGATAACTTGTACCCACATGTTAAAAATGTAACATATTAATTTTTATTTAAATAATAACACGTTTCATCATTTGCAGATGCAATGGATTTTAAGCATAACCAAAGTAACCACAATTACAAAATTTTGAATGTTTAATCATTTTAATTGTTATACTTTGTATTAAAACCTTACTATATAAATAATAATCAAATTTACCACAAATAAATTAACAACTGAGAGATGTTTTTGCAATTAGGAAGTTTTATTTTTAGATACTCATAGTTTAAAATATTGAATAATTAATAATTAAATTACAAGTTTTTTTTTTATAAAACATTTGAAATAATTTGTCAAGGTATTTTTGATATAAAGTTCTTATAAGGTGAATGTCATAAAATTTGAATTTTATTGACATAAATCTCCAGCTGAAACTTGAGCAGCAAAAATCTTAAATATTGCCTAATATTTTATCGATAACACGATAAATTTCGTTCTACAAAACAAAAACATCTCTACAAAAACATTAAAATAAATCTTATCTTGTACGACATTTATTTGTTTTTAACAAACACTTGAGTTAAATATTCCACAATTTTTACTTTGTAAAAAAATGACTTAAAACACCCAGATTGATTGATTCATTAGAACTAACAGTTATAAAAAATCGGAATTAGAGTTCAAGATGCCAAAGAATATTAATAAATGATTTATATTAAGAGAAATATAGAAGATTTTTTTAATAAATTGATAGAATATGGTTATTATTAGAAATTGTTTTGTTAAAGAAATCTGTACAACATACCACATTTAAGAATAACATTAAATTAATTAGTCTTATCATATATTATTTAATAAATAGTGATTTATGTTCTATACAACTTTAAATTAGTTCCGTTTTCTTTGAAACTTGGCTATAAGGAAACCAAATATTGAGATTAAAAAGTACAAGATATTTAAAAATGTTCATCTTTTATAGGAAGTAGATTAGAATGAATTTTTAATATTTTTTGGCATTGGTCTATTTTTACCAGACAGCCATGTCATAAATTAAACAAATATAAATAGAATAATTACTTATGTACACTTCATGCAGGAAATATCAATTCAAAAACCATTTTTAATAAAACGTTGATAAGTAATTTGATAAAAACAAGTACCGATTAGATTAATTAAAAAAATGTTCAAGGCATCCAAGAAGAAAACTATTCGACATAACAGAAAATAAGTTTGAAAAATGAAAACATGAAGATAAATTTCATTATTTTATTTGAAAAACCAAAATAATCTTGAAAGACAAATTTTGTTCAAAAATCAGATAAAATTTGATACTCAGAGACAACATGGGCAAATTTAAACTAAAAAAACCAACCCACTTTGATTTCAGGGTTAGTTTTAATGTTGTTGTTACAACATTAAGAAACCAACCCTTTGAAAAATTTAGGGTTGGCCCCGACTAGTTTAAACAAGTCCAACTTGTCTAATTTAACCTATGTGCTTAATAAATACAATACAAAATGTTAAACTGTAATACATTTAATTAGTATAATTACTATATTGTTAATAAATACAATTTGTTAATAAATACAATGAAAGTTACTGAATTATAGGAGACTTTAATAAAGAGCTCTTCTTTTTAATTATTATTATAATCAAGTAAGAAAAAAACTAAATAAATTATTAACAGCATAAGGACAAATATACAAGTACAAAGGTTGGAATAAATGTTACAAAGTAATTAAGCAAATTTGAGAAAATATGTATAAGAAAAAAATCAAAAACTTTCAAACATATTTCTTTCTATTAGTTAGTCATAAGATTTTTTGATAACTCAAAACTGAAATATTAGTAAAAAAAAAAGGCTTCAAAACATGTATGGTGTCACAAAGTCACCTTTTTATGTTACAAAGTCACTGTTTTTAATTTATTATCAAAACACAGAGGCCCATAATTCTGTGGGAAACTCTCTTTTCAACCCAGTAAAAGTTCTTGCATCAGGTGATGCAAGAACAACCTGAAATAGTAAAACTGAAAAACAAATATTAAAGATAAAATATTTTTCCAGCAATCATTTAAAATCAAATCTAAATACTTTAGATTAGATCTGGCCCTAAAAAGTAACAATGCATTTTTAAAGACATTTAAACAAAATTTTACCCTTTTAAATCAGATTATGCTTCCTAATTTCTTATTACAGAAGAAAGCGTTGTAATAACTAAAACATATTATACCTAATTACTTAATTAGGATGTTAATGTTTATTTATTGTAAAATACGGAACATGCTAAATGATTTATCCGATGTGAATAAAATTTGGTTTGAAAATTGAGTCAATTTAAGAAAAATTATTATATTACAATAAATTTAAAATAGAGTCTTAAAGGAACTTTCTTTGTAAAGTATAAGATAAGCTTAGTTCCCAAAACAATCAAGGTTGCTTTAGACTACCTTATTAAAACCAAAAGTAGACCTTTCTTAAAAGGATTTCTGTTGCGACCAATCAATATATGAATTTACCCACCAGAAATATGAATTTACAAAAAAATCCAAATCTAAGAAAAAAAAACATTTTAAATGAATCGCAAAAATTTAAAAAAAAGTGGAAGATTTAAAGGAAACAAACTAATAATAATAATAGACAATTATCATAAATATCCATTTCAAGTTAGACAAATAATTACTTTACATTTTACAAATCAAAACATTTTAAATAATTTGTGTAAAATTATACAGAGACAAATGGAATAAAATAATAAAAATTATTATTCGAAGATTGATAATTTTATTAAAAATGGAAGTACGGGTATATTGTATTGAACCTTCCATATAATTGATATTTGGACTATATTGTATTCAAAGACAGAACAGAATAAATAGATGACTAAAAGGTATTACATACAGTAAAGTACCAAATTATACAATATCATTTATATAATATATTTATACAGATATATGTAAATTTAAAACATTATACAAGGATACATATTTATAATATATTATACACTTACACGTTTTTCTATAATATATTATTTTAATAAGAAGTTTTTTCCTAAAAAATAATTAATATCCCTTATTAGAGGGACCAGGTTTAAGGAATTATTTCCTATCAATAAACAAAAAACTTAACTAATTTTTAATACTAATTCTTTAATAATAATTCTAAGTATAGTTTTAGACAAAAAAAATGTAAGAAAAAAAGAAGAAAAAAAACAAATATATTTCTACATAGAATTTGTGTAAAATAAATAAATTTCAAATAATCACTTAAATCAACAATATCACACTACCTTATAAAATAATCAAATTTAATTATTTATATGTATACTTTTTTTAGTTATATACATATTTACTTTATGATTTGCTCTTGTAAAGGCTACCTAGAGGGAAAAATTAGCTACTTTCAATGAAAAAACTCGCTTAAAACAAGGAATGCAAAGTGCACGGGAATATAAAAAGGATTTAGAGGCTGGTATTCTAGAGCATTACTTGAATTCGAGTAAGGCTTATTACTATTTTACATAGAAGTATAAGTCTTGCTCAAACTAAAGGAATTCTCTCAAATGCAACTCTTAATATTGTTTAATAAATAGTTCTATTTGCTATAAATAATTGTGTAGATTATTTTATACATAGAGATCACACTTTTCGCCAAGTCACTTTGTTCACTATGGCATCGCCACGATCGCATAAAAGGAAACGGTGGAGGATTGGGGTGCCTTTACACAGGGGAGCGAGAAGTTCACGTGTGTTGTTTTACAACTATGACACCCGGCCTGGTCTGCTGGTGTGTTTGTGTTCCGGCAAACTGGAGGTACTGGTTCATTTTGACTTTGGGTTGTAGAGGAGGTGCCTTGGTGAGGGCCAGGGGAACATCTTGAGGAGCATCTTCCGCCATAGCTGGTGAGTTACCTCCGCCAGACTCAGAAAATAGGTTGTCACCTTCCAGGTGTCTAATAGCTTCTACTATGGTCTCGAGATTCTGCCGCGATGTCGATGCTAAGTAAACCCTGCACAGTCAATAATATTCATGGTGAAAATTAGATATTAGTATAGGAGAAGACCTGATTACAGAGAGGAGCCCCCTTCTTTAAGCCTTTACATGCCAGAGTAGTAAAAAAAACTTGACTTAACAAATAATTTTGATAATTTGATATACTTTAGTTTTCACTGCTTATTGAAAACTTGACTTAACAAATAATTTTGATAATTTGATATACTTTAGTTTTCACTGCTTATTGATTACTCTCCGTTGCTAACTCCTTTAAGGCAGTAAAACACTTTTACCACACTATGCACTACTGAAGTAAGTAAAGCAGATACTGGATAACTAACTGGGATTATAACCCTAGGTTAAATACTTTTTAACCAGGAGAATATCAAAAGAAGCCCTTTAGACCTATCAGCCTATCTAAAATGTCTGAAATAAGAAAGTGAATTTCCACCACCAAGGAATACCCATAAAGTTAAACCTACCAAAAGATTAATTTAGATTAAATTCAAGGATCAATTTATTTAAAGGTTAATTTAGAGCCTTTTTTACCTAGCCTGTGAGAGTCGCTCAGATTCAGGTGAGAGAGAGGAAGGAGTGGGCAAACGTTCCACTTCTACTTTAGGTTCCGCTTTGATAACAGCTTCCAGAACTGAAGGTATGCGAGGTTCTAGAGGAGGTGGACTGGCAGCTGTCGCTATGACTGTCTCGGTGTGTGCGACAGGTTGCAGACCTATCTGGTGATCCATGGTGACCTGAGCGGGCTGCGGTGAGTCGTCATACTGCAGCTGTACTTTGTGAGCTATCTCTCGGATCCTTTCTGGATATAGTTGAGCCTCTAAAGATCTTACTTGCTCCTCCAACATCATGCGTAGTCTTCTTTCTCTATCCAACTGATTCCTTACATCTAACAAACCAGCCGCTGCATCAACTACACACACATGAATTAAAATAAATACATAACAGTGATGCTATATCTAAAACAACACTGCATATTTTTATCAAAGTAAATGCAGTATGCATAGTATAAAATAAATGTCACTATGAAAAAAATTAACTTCGCTTCATGATTTTAAGTGGATATATCATAAACTGTAAGATGTGAAACAGCAGAAAACTGATATTAAAAATATCAAAAGCATTCGAACTAGTATTAAAATATTTAATTTTTAATGATATTATTAGCTGTTAACGTCACTTGTAATGCAGTAAATGACTGTTTTTAAGTAATTCTGTACTGTATCATATCCAATCATTTTAACAGATATTGGATTGGAGTTAATGAGCACCAGAATTCACTTCATGATGACATTAGTTATCAGAGACACATCAAAATATCATGGATGTTTAAAGTCTATGAAGTATGGATTAAATTACAAACAGTTACTCCTTCTGGAAGCAATAAGTATGTATGAGGATAAAATGTATGTATAAGTAATATGTATGACAAAATGCCAAAGAGAATAATTGCAACCTGAACAGATATCTTAAAATGTTCCTGAGGAGCACCTTAGTTACTCAAACGTAAATGAATATAACAATGTCATCAATATTCAAAGAAATTCAAGGGAGAAATACAGTTGGGACTTAATTCTAGTTCTCAAGCATACTCATTGAACGAACCAAGATGTGTGGTGGTATGTGTTTGCTTTGACATATTAAAGTCTTAATAAATAGCTTCCAGTAATTAATTCCATCATACAGCACAAAGTGTTCCTCATTCAAAGAGCTCTACTCTTCAACCAAAAGATATCTTTTATACAAGATATCTTAACTAGGAAGGTGAAACCAAAATAATTTCAAGTTTAAAATAAACCCCTTCGACTCCTTTTTCACATATTAGATTGATCTTTTTGGATAATCAATCCAACAGTTGGGTAGATAAAATTTTGTAAGTTGAGAATCACCTGGTTCATTACCGATTTCTTCTGGTTTCCTCTTTTTGGGAGCGTGGGGTGTGGAAGTGGGTTCCCCCTCCTGTTGGTTGAGAAGTCTCTTGAGATGACAATTCTGAGACAGAAGTCTTGTCTTCTCTTGTTCCAACTGGTAGATATATTCTGCTGTTTGCTGAAGAATAGCAGCCTATAACAGAAAAAGATAATGCTTTTATATAGCATTTTCCATTAATTTGTGATGAACAAAATGGCAACGGTTAAAAATTTGCCCAGAAATTAACAATATTCTTCTAAAGACTAAAATACTATATAATAACTCTATTTTATACAGCTATACTATACATCCTGTACCTATAAGAGCATGGTGATGAGGCCTTTAATGTCTGAGGAGAGAATGGGGCTGTCTCTCTACAGCAAGAGACTCTAGCCAATGCACCTAGGATACCTTCTGTCACCTACCTGTCCTACTATAATATAAAGCTTCCTGACAAATGATTGTCTAACTTTCTTCTCTTTTCACCAGTAATTTATCTACTTCTATTTATTCACCGACTTTTTCACCTAATTAAGTAATTTAATCATGTCTTTTAGTTTTATTTTCCTTTACTTTTTCGTCTAAGTTAATATGCTTTGTTTTTTCAGACACTGATGATGGTCTGCAAAACCGAAAGTCGACTTTTGTTAAATATAACAAGTTATTGTGGAGATACTGTTATCTTTCAATTCCTATAGTGAGACTGCAGCTCAATTTAATCTACTTTTTGATTTATGTTTTAATAACTAAAAAGTTATCACAGTTCGAACAGTAACACTTTTCCCAGTTTTCTTGGATTTTTCAAAGAAAACACGTCTAATTGTTCTAAAGGTTGAACAAAACAATCTGCGCCCTTTCAAAATCTGCTTTGCACAAAATTTTGTCGACTCATACAAAGCTCAATAGATATTATCAATCTTAATAATAGAGGAACAAAAAACACCAAAATCTCCACAAAACGTTTCTTAAAACGAACAAAGCAATTTTCTTGAAATCTCTCAAATGTTTTAGCGCATTTTATTAGGGAAATCCAGGAAATCGGCGAAAAAGTGTTCGTACTATGAAGTAAGTGGTATGTAGCCTACAGCTCAGCGACACATGTATTCTGTTATTTACATCGCCTAAAGTTAAGAAAAATATCCGAAACATTTATTTAAAACCAGCACAGAACCACATTCCACGATATTACGACTCTAAATTTTGGACAATTATGCTGCAGTTTCCCATAAATTCGTCGTGGATAAGGGTAAAAACGTCTTTAATTAAACACGTGGTCTACCTGCAATTCCTTTTATTTCAAATAATAATCAATGCAATGTAAAATAAGAAAAGAGGAGTTATATAGAAATGTTGAGAAAGTGAAAAAAATGTCTAAGAGCAGACACTTGGAAAGTGTTATGCTAAAGACAATTAAGAAGTTAAACTCAATAGAGAATAAGACTGTTATCAATCATTTTAAAGATCAATAAATATATTAGAAAAGAGGATGAGGGCCAAGTATCGAGGAAGCTGTTTATTAAATGAAGGAATATTATGGTCAAATGTAGCCTTCAACTCGAGAGAGGTGGAGGGGAGCCAACACATGTTCTAAAAGATGCTTTGTACTAGGATACTAGGTAAATATGAAGATGTGGAAACGGATGACAATGTTAGGTAAACGTGTATTAAGAGGAACATGTTTTGGAGCGAAGGGAGGGTGAAGAGAAAATATCAGACGTAACATTGGTAGGAGAGTTTCTTCCAACAATAAGTATTTCTAGATGAGGTTTCAAAGAGGATGTTTAAGAAATAATTTTGTTAAGGTAAAGGAAGAGTGTTTAGTATCGAGGAGTGGGGGGAACAGGTGACGCTAGGCGGCCTTGGACCGACAGACGGGCCAACAGCCCCTCGGCCTGCCGAGTCTAAATATAGAGTTTTGGCCGGAGAGAGGGTAACACGACACCGGGTCCACGCAGTGGCGCTATCTACATCCAACTACAGCGTCACACAGCCTTACTAACGACGCATTAATGCAGCCAGACCGATACTTCCATTCACTCTGTGATTCCCCACCGGCATATATAAACATACACTAATCCTCTACTTAATCATTCACGGTCAATGTCAATCAGTTCAGAGTGAAACTGGCAAGGTCGCGCTGACCTTACAGACCACGTGGTTCCCTAAAAAATTACCAAATCTAATCAAATTATACCAGGCCATCTCATCACCGTCTTCCTTCCTACCTCAGTTAAGGTACTCTGGATTCCACAAGGAGATCAGTAATAAGGAAACAAAACACATTAAAGACAAATGAAGACCTTGTAATTCATTTTCATCACTTATACAAAAATCTCTAGTCAAACAGTGAAGAACCAAATTACGTCGACGATACTATAATTTGACAAAAAGATCAACCAAGGTTATCCCTCCAGTTCTCAGTCAATACAAAAATTCCACAATTTAAAGAATCCTCACCAACTAAAAATTACTTTTCAATGAATTTTCACGAATCATTACCACCAGAAGCTTCAACATGATTTCGTAATAATTCAATTCAAAAAAATCGTCATAAATAATATATCCATTAATAACTTTTGTGGGGAAGCCGACAATCATTCGTC
Organism: Microvelia longipes; assembly: GCA_018340805.1. NCBI lineage: Eukaryota > Metazoa > Arthropoda > Insecta > Hemiptera > Veliidae > Microvelia > Microvelia longipes. The sequence goes on along the minus strand of JACMZG010000022.1, from coordinate 41,617,389 downwards.
AAACAATAACTTCCCAGACAAGGTCTACTAGTTTCCGATACACAAACTCCAATAGGAATTGAAAACTAAATTATGAAAAAAGATCTACATCAATCAAAAAAAATTGTTAATAAAATTATTAGTTTAGGAATTAAGATAGACAATTTTTTGAGACTACAGTTTCTTTCCTCTAAGAACAGATATAAAACATGAGATTGTAAAGGAAACATTATAAGATGAGACGTAGGTAGAGACAGCTTTAAATGTGGAATAGTAAACAAGAAGACAACAGCTGGACTCGGTCAATATCATGTGTAGGAAGGGGCGCCTCCGAGTGACTAATTCCCTAGAATTAGAAATTGGGAGTCTAGTCGACTTTATATGGGCAGTCATGATTAAGTTTCAAAACACGATATTTAACAACACCAGATGGAGAGAAGAAATGTTAGTGCGGAGGCGAATCCTACACTGTTCTCTGTGAGACAAATATTATGTGTTGTTAGATGTAGGATGTTTATTGTTCGAGAGTCAGCTGTAGAGGCATAATCGGCTGCGAGGGAACAGGTGCTGAACCACGCCCTACCCTCGTCTACCATTGACTGACTCCCCCCCACCAAACGACTCTCCGACTCTAAAAATACAGCTCCGGGAATGCAGATAATTCAACTACCTCTCCTCTGTTAGTGCGTCGTTACTAAGTTTCGTCTTCTTCACTTGAGTGAACACAAACTAATAACAACTAGTCTGAGATTGCACTTAACCGGCCTCGTCCAACACCGCTAAACACATCCTCAACAATTCGTACAAATAAAAAACCTCTTTCCCTTTCTTTTACCTCAAGTTTTAATGTATTAGAATCCTTTCTATTCAATACAATTATAATAGAATAAATAAACAAAACATAATACACAGAGTCAACCTGATATTACTACTCATGGAATGAATTATCAATTGGAAAATTAAATATTAAGAAACACAACATGATAAAACAAGGCACGTAATACAACTGTCGTGATAAGTTCACAGAATTTCCTACTTACAATAACTTAAAAGTCTAAAAATAAAACCCACTAAACCATTACTTTTATCAGCTTGATATTTATAAGCACCAACTGGCTTGATAAACGAGGTCAATCATAGTTTTCCATGGCAGTAAAATTGATGGAAACGGAGTCCCGGTCAATTACTAGGAGCCAATCAGTCAGTAATTGCTACGTTATTAAGTAATTAAAAGCACACAAATCAAACGAGTAATTATGAACCATCAACAAGTAATTCAGATAACTAGATTTTTCCATTCGAATTAATTAAGCATTCCCATCAAACGCAAATTCAATGACAGACGTATTAATAATGTCCGGTTTAGATATGTTGATCAGTATAGTAATTTTAATTTCCCACGTCAGAAAAAAAACGTTTTCCAGTAAAACGCAACAAACAAAATTTTTTTTCTAACGAAAATATGGTCCATCTCTCTTGTTCCTTTTGGGAAATAGACGATGCGTTTCAAAGAAAAAGGCCTTTTCCCAGGCGACCATGAACTCAAACATCGTGCCTTTCGTCCCAAATGGCTAAAGCATTGGACATGATGGAATAGGAAAGTAGCGAAACTCATAGAAATATGATAATTAAAACGTCGTTAGGCGTAAACTTAAAACACCTCTTGCCTACAAGCTAAAGTAGAGGACAATGCTAATTCTACGGAAATGAAAATGGCAATTGCTCAGAAACCATATGTTTTATTTAACAGACTTAAAGATGGACCTAATTTTATGCGGACAAAAGACTATAATAGTTTCAAATCTAAAAGGAAGGTAGGTTGAGGGTTAAGTGAGTATTTTGCAATTTTAAATTATATTAAAAAAACAAAATTTCTCCAGCTGGAAATAATACGATGAATAAAAAATGGGCGGGTTAAGAAGAGATTTTTATTTTTCGAGTTCGAGGAGGAAAGAAGTAGAATGCGAGGAATGTTGAAGTCAGGGGGAGAGTTGGGATCGAGAAGGAAAGGATCAGAGATAAGTAACAACAAGACGGTGAGAGAGGGGCAAAGAGAGAGAGAGAGCCATATGGAGTAGTAGATGGATAGAAAGAGATAGCGGTGAATGAAGAAGGGGAAGAAGAAGAGGCTCCGCCCTCACAACAGTAAAGCGTAGAAGTGAGTTGGTTTCAGCTTTTTATACAACAAAAAGAAGAATTATTTATAGAATTCTAATCACATGGTTCGAGTCGGAGTGAGACCTTGGAAAGTCGCCATTACAGCTCGAGCCTTCTAGACCTCAGCTGGTCTTATACTACAGCCTGAGGCCTCGGCCTCGCATCACACCCCTCGTTGGGGCCTCCAAACTACCAGACAGAGGTCTACCCTGTAAAACACACGAATCTAACAAATGATGCCAACTCAACTATTACACCTAGACTTCATTTAATAGCCCTTGACACTTCATGTAAGACTACAATTATTTTAAAACAAGGTAGTAATGGGGTTACTGTTATTCCAAAATTTTAAAAATAAGTACTTTTGTAATATATAGACGATGAAGTGGGAATAACCACAATAATTGAAACACAACAATCTTTTACTTAAAACTGTGTACCAAATTTTAAGTTTCATTGAGACAAAAACAACAATCCTATAACTTCTGCGTATGATTAATTTGTTATTCGGATAATCTCTTGGCTAAGCTTAGACCAAAGTCTAAATTTTTTATCTATACGTCTTTAACTTAATACAACCTTAAAACACAATTTTCAATCTCAATTATTTAGGCATAAGATTATTTAGAGAGCCATATATATAAGTACCAAGAAATGGTAGTGCCTATCTACCATTGGCGGACTGTGGTTTATAAGGACAAAGCTCTAAAAGAACAAGTAGTTACTAAAATTCCTTTAGCACGAAATTTTCTACGAATAGTCTCGCGTCCACTCTAGGTATTACATTTTCAAAGTTAATCCAGTCCCTTTAAAATAGATTATAATAATTATAAGATAATATTGGCAAGTTTGCGATACAATCCTTATACCCGGGCACAATGGATCCACAGAAGAGGTCTAAGTGCCTTGGAGATGATCGCCTCGGGAAAAAATCCTCATACCACCTAACAATCAATCAGTACTTAAACACAGTAATAAGTAAAACACCTATTCTCAAATGAAAAATACAAACAATGCTTGGGTGAGTAGACCAGCTGGTTAGAAACAGCTGATGGAGTGATCAGGTGATTGGAGAGAGGGAGCGATATAGAGGGGACCAAGGTTAGGGTTAGGGTTTCTGCTACGTAATCCTATAGTAAACAACTAGTAGACGATACTGCTCATGTAACTATTGATGGGTTGGGTCGATATAAAACAGTTAACAGGACTTTAAGAGCAGTTAGAATCACATAAAACACATTTTTACTAAAGGAACTCGGCAAAAGGAATTTGAAAGAAAAGCTTTACTAAACCCGTAATAATTCCTTGACAATCGCGGTCAATAAACTATATATACTGGACACAAGAACTACATATGCCGAATTAAAACAAGCTATAATGTCAATAGGATTAAAGAAAAACAAAGAAGTTAAGTCTTATAAAGGTAAAACGTGTTCATCCAATAAAAGATCATCAACGAAATTATTTAATGAGAATTACCAGCTAGGGCCATAACCAGTCTTAGTTGCTTTGAGTTTACATTAGTAGGGCCCAAAGGAAGATATGGGCATTCAACATTCTAACCATAAGCCATCGATTGGAACGCTTAAAATGTAATGATTTACTGAATGAACCCAAAATTTTGTTCCTTATATTTTTAACTTGTAGAATTAGCCATTTTTCTCAACTTCTTAATTTCTTCTAAGTAAGCATGGGTATTTTATAATATTTAAAACCTCATTTACTAAAGCGAATAGATTTCTGCGACAGGATGTATCACGTCATGTCTGCATAACGCAAGGGCATCGCTTAGCATGACCTAAATTACAATGAAACCGAATAACTAATGTCAAATATTGAATATCATTATCCAACAAATACTTGTATACAAAAACTTAAATTATTACAAGTCGTAAACTTTTGACAAGGACTCTCATGAAATTCTAGACGAGGAACGAAGCTGGTCATGGCCCAGTTTCATGGTCACACTCAGTCTAAACGTTGTGGCCTAGTTAGAGAGCGGTGACCCCACGTGACACATGTGCCACTACAAATATTTCATTTATTCGTTCCTTTCTTGAATGAATTAATCTAAAAATGTTCTAGTTATCTTACCGAAAGAAGTTAAAGAAAAAATACACGAACTGTGTTTTTTTTTTTATCCATCTACACCTATTTTTTTCACCTATCTGATCTCAATCAACTCAAAGCTGAATCAATAACATCACTAATGGTAGGTAACATAGTAATGTTTAAATAGTGGTTAATCACAAGTGGTAATGTCTTCCAAAAACATTACCACCATTACATGAAGACAAAATTATTTGTTACAAATATCCAATTTAATATTAGATAAATTATAAAGTAATAATTTATAAAGTTAACGTAATTCTATCTTTTATGTACATTTCCAATGGTAAAAAATAGGAAGTAAGTAATTCAAGAAAAAGTCTGTATAGGTGAAATATTTAAGTAAGTTAAATCGATTAGACAACGATGGTGTAGTAAGGTGCCATTTTAGGTTATCTGCTCACCGGCGCACAACTGTGGGTTAGCAGCAGTGTCCTTATTCTAATGAAAAGGCTTCGGAGGAAGTACTGTAGAAAAAATGAATAGACCATGTGGTTCTCATCCCTCCTGTAATCTATTATATATACACCCACTATGAAATGTAAGAGTAACTGCATTGTTTTAATTAAACAGCAGATAATAAACTTTTCCCAAGGCTAATTTAAAGAAAAAATTGCATTAAGTTTTAATGAGAAAAATAGCTCAGGACAAATAAAGAAAATTAAATTTCTCAAAGAAAGAATCATCAATTTGAAGATAAAAACAATAGTGTGGAGCGGCTGGAGTTGGGCGGGGACGATGGATCGTTACCGTCTCCATGGTGAGGGCAGCCGAGGGAGTGGCGGCGTGGAGGCCGTATTGATCCTAATCAACTCAATGGGGGCAGACATAGTCTGCAGCACTACTGCCAGACGTTCAGACTAGACTAGACAACCATTTTCCACACAAAATCCTCTATACAATTTTCCTATTTTCAACTATTTCATAAACAACTATTAATGCATACTATTATTTTTAAACTGTTTCATTAAATGTCAACTATAAATTCAGGATAGGTAAAATTTTAAAAACGAAAGAATCTTTCCTATTAAGACCATATTAAAGAAAAAAAATCGTCAACTTTCTGTCACATCCGGTCATTTCAAAGAGCACTAAAAATTATAAACGTCTATAAGTGATCATTGGGACCTAAACATAACAACTGCGTAACTAAATCCCAAACGCAGTTAACTGTAATAAAATTTAAAAAAAAGTACTTTAATAAATAAATGAAGATTAAGATTTTATTAGACAACCTCATATAAACAAAAATACTATAAACTGTAAGATTTAAGTCTGTCCTAGATATTTCAATAGCTTGACATAAGAATATACATTTTTTACCAAGTAAAATGAGAACCTTTTCGTTGGACATAAGCAACATTTGCCTAACTGTTTTAGTGCAGAAACTGCCCTAAAATCTTCTGGAAAGGGCCTGTAGTCGAAAGCCCTTTTTTACTAAAGTCTAAAGAATACAAATAATTATCAAAACACTTAAAATGCGTCCTTTCAACAGGAGACATCTTTTGAAATGATTCTCTAAACCAAGAATCTATACTAATCCCTAATACTACTCCCCTTGTTTTTATTGTGTGGGCCGATTCGCGGCCGCTTTGTCTTTGTAGGCCCTCTTTGCGTGCCTTCGAGGCTTGTTACGGTCCCTTCGGGCCCACATAATAATCGACTATGACGTGATAACCCAAATTTTAAAAATACGTGTCTCCACTCCGCCCATTGGCTGACCAGTGAGCAAATTGTATGTGTTAAGGACATCTTTGATTCGATAAGGCATGGACACTCAGAAACACATATAGTGTCGTTTTTCATTGATTTTGGCTTTCTTTTTTTTTGTTGCGATGTTAGTCCGATTGAGCTAAAACAAGTCCTAATGAAGCAAGAAAAAGGCACCAAACTCGACAAAATATTATTTTCCTCATGATTATACGGTATAACTGGACCTATGGTCAACAGGTGATCAACAGTGATGATTTCACATGTAAAATTCACTTCCTTAATTATTAATTGACGTAACTGGTTAAGCGTCCACAGCCAACATCACAGCCACAACATCCACAGCCTTCATAATTTAGCGGCGTAACTTTACAAAATTATGATGAACAACAGGTAACGATTTTATTTTGGCTGTAAACTCATCACTAGTTGTTGATGACATGAACATTTCCGCCCATGTCGTTTGTTTTAAGAAATAATAAAAATATCTCACTACCTTGCTCAATTTTTCGCCCTCGTGATGAGGTAGAAGTGTCCTCAAAGACTGGAAGCCAGCGTTAATGCTCTGCATCCGTCGCCTTTCATTGCTGTTAGCGATTTCTCTCCTGATTCTCTTTTCTTGCTCCATACTGCTACGTCCGATTGGAGATTCTGCCCTTTCACCAGCCAACCTATTGACAAATAATAATAAAAATTATTAATAACATTAACTTTACCACTATTACAACTTAGTTTTAACCAGAGATGTACTTTTAAGAACTCTCGCCGTTATAAATAATCCTTTTGAACAAACGTTTCTAATTGTAAGAATTTTCAGTTTTAAACTTTAGATGATACCTTTTGTAATTCTTATTGTAAGACACTGATGATGACCACAAGTTGGTAGAAAGCAACTTATGCTTTCTTTTAAATAAATATTTACATCAGTGGGCGGACTTATTTTATTACACTTATTAAAAAATGTTGACGTCGAAGACACAGTCGGAATTATAGATCGATTCCTGATAACAAATTTAACATGTAAACCCTTACTATGTCTCAATGTTAAACAAATTTATTAACACAATATATTGTGCGAGAGACACTAGGAAATGTAACAAGCAAATGCATGCTACATCTGGGAACTGTTCCATCATTCGACATTCGTCATCATTGATGGCTCGACATAATGTCATGTCCCCACTCTGTTTCGTTTACGTCTTACTCATCAGGGCGCCGACAGAGCCTGAACTCACTCTGACCTTCAATTAATTCCGAAAGAATATAATGTGAAGTACTTACCAGAGACGAGCGGGTGCTCTCTTAACCGCCATCATGCATGGAGCAAAAACATATATCATTTGATACTACCGAGTTTTGCAACACATGAATAGTTGAACAATATAATTGTGCGAGAGACACCTAGGAAATGTAACAAGCAAATGACATGACATTATGTCGAGCCATCAATGATGACGAATGTCGAATGATGGAACAGTTCCCAGATGTAGCATTGCATTTTGCTTGTTACATTTCCTAGGTGTCTCTCGCACAATTATATTGTGTCAACTATTCATGTGTTGCAAAACTCGGTAGTATCAAATGATATAAATTTTATTAAATCTATAACTTAAACTAAGTTTCGAACAACCATGAAAACCCAACAATCATTTATCAGTGGAGCGGTTATAAGCAACATTCTGCCAAGATCACACATACGTATTTTGGTTAATAATTAAAAGCAGAAATAAAATTTAGGGTATTTTAAATGCTAAATTGTTAGCACAAAGGTATTAGGCTAATTTTGATTCTCTTATTTAATAATTAAATGACGTTATTGGTATTGCACTATAACAATGCAAACAAGCATAACAATCTTTTATCATTTTTTAGATACACAACATTAATACATACATACATACCATATTATATATATATATATATATATATTATTATAATATATATATATATATATATATATATATATAATATATAATATATATATTTTAATACTTTTCAAATTATTTTTTTAGAAAATAATGACTACGACCGAAACTCTAATAGTCGTGATAGATGATGGATGTCCTGCTTTAAGACCAAATACTTGTCATTCAATCATTCTAATAAGGATCAACGTCGGACTTATTACTCGAGATCTTATCTTAATCTTTATTTGAATAAGTCCATCAAATACAAAACCAAAGGGGATTATAGCTTCTCTTAGAACAAAACACCGTAAGTCTAAATGAGAATTAAAATACCAGAATCCTTTGCATTTGACAGGACATTTTCCATTTGATTTTAACTAGTCCATCCAATGGGTTACCAGATTTAATTCTAAAATCTATTGTCATTTCATTTAATTACAAATTATCACCGAGTTCAAACTTAAAAGGTCGCCATATGTGTCGTTAAGTTCTTATTAAATCAATTGCGTTTTATTTTTGTCCCCCCAATGTAAGATTCCTATAAATTCATTCCGTTCCCCTTCAAAATCCGAAGTAAGTCATTCTTAACGATAATAATATAGTCTCAAACTTTGAACGAACAGTGAATTTAAAACATAATTTTACACATAAAAGTTATAACGCCATTCATCTATTTATTATAATTAGAATAAAAAAGTTCGAAAACAGTAAAAATTCTCCATATTAGGTAAAAAAGTTTTTCACTCCAGTGTTTGTGTTTAATATTAAGTTAAAAATAATCTTTCATTACTTTATCGTAGTCAATGCGATAAGCGAGGATGAAAATAAAGCGTTATCGATTATATGTGCAGCAAAAAAAAAACATAATAACTATATCAGAAAAACGTAAGGAAGAAAAGTTATAGTAAAGTTAATTAAAGACATAAAACAAACCCATGGGAGAGCAGTGATGGAACGAGTCCGTAATAAGTACCTATCTCTTCCCAACTATTTTTAGAATTACAAGTCTATAAATAGTTTGCGGTTCTTTGTTTACGTTCGATTTTTTTATGAGAAAACAAGAGAATCGGAAACAAATTCACAGCTTTGGTGCTATACCAACGTAACTGGACATGTGATCAACAACAGATGGTGGTTTTACACGTAAAATCCACAGATTTAGTGGTATAAGAACGTACTGGAATGTGATCAACAACAGGTGATAAATTTTACACGTAAAATCCAACAGCCTTAATGTATATCCATTGTAACTGGAATGTGTCAACAACAGGTTGATGAATTTACACGTAAAACCATTTGATGATACCATGTAACAGACATCTGATCAACAACAGGTGAATTTTTACACGTAAATCCACAGCCTTAATGTTATACAATGTAACTGGACATGTGATCAACAACAGGTGATAATTTTACACGTAAAATCCACAGCCTTAATGTTATACCATGTAACTGACTGGACATAAGCTGACATGTGAATCAACAACAGGTGATAATTTTACACGTAAAATCCACAGCCTTAATGTTAACCTGTAACATGGACGATCACAACACGTTGATATTTTACACGTTAAAATCACCAGCTTATGTTGACCATGTAACTGGACTGTGTCAACAACAGGTGGATAATTTTACACGTAAAATCCACAGCCTTAATGTTATACCATGTAACTGGACATGTGATCAACAACAGGTGATAATTTTCACGTAAAATCCACAGCTTAATGTTATACCATGTAATGGCATGTGATCAACAACAGGTGATAATTTTACACGTAAATCCACAGCCTTAATTTTACCATGTAACTGGAATGTGGATCAACAACAGGTGAAATTTTACACGTAAAATCCCAGCTTAATGTTATACCATGTAACTGGACATGTGATCAACAACAGTGATAATTCTCACGTAAAATCCACAGCCTTAATGTTATACTGTTAAACCTGGACATGTGATCAACAACAGGTGATAATTTTACACGTAACACAGCCTTAATGTTATACCATGTAAACTGGACATTGATCAACAACAGGTGTAATTTTTACACGTAAAAATCACAGCCTTAAATGTATATACCCATCGTAATGGACATGTGAATCACAACGGTTTGATAATTTACACGTAAATCCACAGCCTTAATGTACTTTACCATGTAACTGGACATGTGATCACAACAGGTGATAATTTTACATGTAAATCCACAGCCTTAATGTTATACCATGATAACTGGACATAGTGCATCAACAACAGGTGATAATTTTTACAGTAAAATCCACAGCTTAAGTTGTATTATACCATGTAAAAAAAAACTGGAACCATGTGATAACACAGGTTTGATAATTTTACAACGTAAATCTTCACAGCTTAACTGTTATACCCATGTAATGGACATCTGATCAACAACCAGTGATAATTTTACACGTAATCCATAGCCTAAATGTTATACCATGTAACTGGACAGTGATCAACAACAGGGTGATAATTTTACACGTAAAATCCATAGCCTTAATGTATATACCATGTTAACCTGACATGTGATCAAAACAGGGTGATAATTTTACACGTAAAACCCAGCCATTAATGTATATACCAACGGAACTGGAACATGTGATCAACACTCAAATGCATACTACATTAAATTTACATCAATTGTTGATTAAATGTTTATTCCGGCTCCTAAGTTCAGTGGAGTATTGGATGCACTGGAACCAGAACTTCTTGTCAATAAGGTATTGAGCACGGTTAATTGTGATAACTCTAAATATTGTTACGTCACGATAACTATATAGTTATCACGATAACTACATACATGCTGAAGGTCAAGTAATTAAGCATCAATCTCAAATCCTCAAACATCCCTAGCAATACTGATAAATGTGTTTAAACCTCTAACAAGTATAACCAGTGTTTGCACAACTAATCAGTCAGGCCACCGTTTTTCAAGCAAGTAGAAATAAGAAAACGTAATGTACTCTCATAACAGAGTTTATTATACCGCGCTTCATAGAGTTTTTTATAGGCATTAAGGAGGTTGGGACACAGCCCTTATGAGGTTTCCTCCATAAACAGATTATGTTTGACTTAGAAACAGAAAATATTATTTCCCCCCACTTAATACCGATGTACTTACAACTATTACGAAGGTGAATAAATTCAATACAACTAATCCTTCGCAATGGGATATCAGATAACAGAGGTTTCTTCTGCAATTGACATTCGTGTCTCATATCTATCGTCTATCATATCATATCTATCATACATATCGTGTCTCATATCTATGTGTCTCTCACCCAGAGACACATAGCCCACGGCACCCTCCTGGGCCAGGGAGCGACGCTCCCTCTGGGCAAAATTTGGCTCCCTCTGAAGAAGTGGTGTTCAGTGAAAGTCTCTTATATCGTGTGAATATCACCCCTTTTAGGGTTGGTCCCCCTTCCCAACAAGTATTGCCTGACACACGGCCTTAAGAAACTTAATAACAATAAAAAATAGTTATAGGTGTACATATAGGCAAGAGATAAAGTGACAGAACACTAAACAAAACAAACCAAACAATCTGATTGGTATGAAATATAGTTACATAAGTATTGCAAAATACGCTTGTAGCGGGCTTTCGGCTTGTAACCAAAAGCCAATGTCGGCAAATCCGGCCGTTTTATAGCCACATTGGCTTCATGGCACTTTGCCACATATTAAAGTGAATACTTATATATATATATATAATAATATATATTTATATATATAATATATTATATATTATATATATATATAAGCTTGGACGCATTGAATTTATAAATCTATGGGCTAAGCGGCATCGATTTTCTCTTTTCTCGCTCCCACCTCTGTCGTTTTCATGTCATGAAAACCTCATTTCACCTCATTAACGTTATTTTCTTTAAAAATTCACATAAAAATTGGCAGTAAAGCCTTTATTGTAAGCGAGAGTTATTAAACACGCGCCAGGTACAATAATTTAATTATATTTCATTTTTATTACTCTATGCCAGTCAGAATAGAAAAAAAATCTATTAAGAATTTAGGTTGGTTAGTCAGCTTGGTTCGAGAAATACAAATAGTAATAAAAATTGGAGATATAAACAAATAGTAATAGACCAACTAGAAGAAATAATAGGTGTATGCGTATATGTTTATTGATTTTTTAGACAGTTGATTGGTCCTTCGAGCTGGATCCGATATTTACAATCAATCATGAAAATTCATTTGTGTCGAATAAGGATTTTATTTATGTAAGGGTATGTAAAAAGGTAAAAACTGACAAGTATCTGGCCAGCTGATATTCTTGAAGGGTTCCTATCGAGTTCGAGGTTATAAGGAGTGAAGAAGCTACAACAAAAAGGGGCTGTGGTAGTGGGAGAACCGGCGTCGGTCTGGCGGCGTCCCCCCACCAGGGGTCTGTGAGAGAGTGAGAACAGCTGGGCTTCAGCTGGGGCTCCCTCTTACCTTGGTGCAACTCTACCAACTCACTCTTAACTCCGTAATAAAACTCCGTCACATTCCGACAAGACCAACCTAGGTCACAGCGTATACAAACTTTTTCACACTTCTATATCGGCACTTCCAAGAAAAACAAAGGAAATACCCAACCACTTAACTCTTTAAATATCTCCATTGCTATTTAACAGGATAAAAATAACTCAATATCTTCGACGGAAAACTAAAACTTACTGAAAAGCTATCTCCAGGTTATCACATGGCAATCCAAACTAGCTTAACAATGTAAACCCAAATTTTTTAAATGGGGTCTGTTAATCAGACTACTCACGCACATAAAATAAAAATAAAAAAATCACGTGAATTATGAAAAAAAAACGGAACGTGCAAAAAATTACTTCAGTTTACCGAACAATAAGCACAATAAAAATAATTTAAGATTTCAAAATAAAAAACATTTTCTATTTCATCGTTTTTCGCACACCTAATGATAAACAGGATAATACCAGACAAAACTTACTTAAACAGCTTTCTCTAGTCGATCAGATAGTAAAACACATCTGAGCAACAATTACGATATTTGGACAAAATACAAATTAAGAAGAGGATGAAGATAAATCTAGAATGGAAAATTCTAGAAGAACCCACCACCATTGTAGTCAGCTACTAAACGGCAAAAATCGATATGTAACTGTGTTTTTCCTCTTCCAAGTTTCACAGAGAAAGTGAATTAAATTAATTACACCATATGACTTTTAAAGAGTTCTTTTGCTCTAATGACGCGTCCCAAAAACAATCTATTAAATCAATAAATGCTGATAGAATAGGAAGATTGATTGCCGTAATAAATTAGTGTGTATGTAATGATTTATGAAAGAAATGATAAACGTATTATGTAAGTACTGATCACTACAGTGACGTCATCACTATATAGACACTGATATATGTAAACACTAATTTAATAATTTTAAAACATTTAATTTCTCTAGAAAAGATATATTAAGACAGCAAATATGCAGGTCATGGAAGCCTGAAGATAACAGCATACAATAATGAATTAAGACCTGAGCCCACTCACAACAAGTAAAAACAAAACAGGCAGTGCATACAACAGCCTCTAAATTCAACGATTAGACTCATTGGCCCACCCGCAACAAGGGGTAAAACCCAAAAACGGCAGTGCTCTAGAAACAGCTCTTAATTTTTTAATGTTTAAGACCTGGAGCCCACCCCGCAACAAGTTAAAAAAACAAAACAGGCAGTGCATAGAACAGCCTCCTAATTTCAATGATTAAGACCTGAGTCACCACAACAAAGTAAAAACAAAACAGGCAGTGCTTAGGAGAACAGGCCTTTTTTTCTCAATTCAATGATAAGGACCCTGAGGTCCACCCACAACAAGTTTATATTTATTAAAAAACAAAACAGGCAGTGCCTTTAGAACAGCCTCTTTTTTATTTTATTTATTTTTTTCCGCGCTCAATTCAATGATTTAAACCTGAAGCCCACCCGCAGACAAGTAAAAAACAAAACAGGCAGTGCTTAGAACAGCCTCTAATTTAATGATTAAGACCTGAGCCCACCCGCAACAAGTAAAAACAAAACAGGCAGTGCATAGAACAGCCTCTAATTCAATGATTAAAAGGACCTGAGTCCTACCCACAACAAAGTTAAAAACAAAACAGGCAGTGCTTAGAACAGCCTCTTTAATTCAATGATAAGACGAGTCCACCCAAACAAGTTAAAAACACCCCCCCCCCCCCCAAAAAACCCCCCCCCCCCCCCCCCCCCCCCCCCCCCCCCCCCCCCCCCCCCCCCACCCCCCCCCCCCCCCCCCCCCCCCCCCCCCCCCCCCCCCTCCCCCCCCACACCCCTCTCTCCCCCCCCCCCCCCCCCCGCCCCCCCCCCCACCCCCCCCCTCCCCTCCCCCCCCCCCCCCCCCCCCCCCCCCCCCCCCCCCCTCCCCCAAAACCCCCCCCCCCCCCCCCCCCCCCCCCCCCCCCCCCCCCCCCCCACCCCCCCCCCCCCCCCACCCCCCCCCCCCCCCCCCCCCCCCCCACCCCCACCCCCCCCCACCCCCCCCCCCCCCCCCACACCCCCCCCCCCCCCCCCCCCCCCCCCCCCCCCCCCCCCCCCCCCCACCCTCCAAAACAGGCAGTGCTTAGAACAGCCTCTAATTCAATGATTAAGACCTGAGGTCCACCCACAAAAGTAAAACAAAACAGGCAAGTGTGCTCTAGAACTAGGGGCCTCTAATTCAATGATTAAGACCTGAGCCCACCGCAACAAGTGTAAAAACAAACAGCAGTGCTTAGAACGCCTTCTTAATTTAATGATTTAAGACCTGAGCCCACCCGCAAAAGTATAAAACAAAACAGCAGTGTGCCATTTGTGAACAGCGCTTCTAATTCTAATTGATTAAGACGAGTCCACCCCACAACAAGTAATCAAAAAACCCCAAACGGAGTGCTTAAGAACAGTCCTCTAATTCAATGATAACCTGAGTCCACCCACAACAAGTAAAAACAAAACAGGCAGTGCTTAGAAGCCTCTAATTCAATGATTTAAGACCTGAGCCCACCCCCTCGGCCAATAAGAAAACACCCCACCCCCCCCCCCCACCCCCCCCCCACCCCAAAGGCAGTCTGATAGAACAGCCTCCTAATGTCAACGATTCAACGATTAAGACCTGCGCCCACCCGCAACAAGTAAAAACAAAACGGGCAGTGCATAGAACAGCCTCTAATTCAACGATTAAGACCTAAGCCCACCCGCAACAATTCAAACCTCAAAAGGCTGCATAGAACAGCATCTAATTCAACGATTAAGACCTGAGCCCACCCGCAACAAATAAAAACAAAACAGGCAGTGCATAGAATAGCCTCTAATTCGGCTCCGTATCGTTCCGTCGACAAATCACTTCGTCGACAAATCATTCCATCGACAAATCATAGCGTCGATAAATCAACAGGTAGTGTAAAAAAGCTGCCTCATCTACGTGGATTGAGGACTGGGCTTCAAAAAGGTTTAATTTTCTGGTAAGTCCGATTAAAATTAATCACTATTCTTAAGCCTTAATTACGGCTATTCCGTTAATATATAAAGTGCGTACCCGCTATCTTTTCAAAACAAAAAAGGTCAACACAGCCCGCTCTTTCTTTGATAGATTATCACCAAAATTTATGTGCCGCCTCAAAATTTGGAATTCCTTCTAAGAACCGAAGATACCCATAACTGCAAACTTAATGATCTTATTTAAAAACAAGGGAATCATTGAGTTTCAATCCCCCCTTCTCAGTTTTAAAATGGAATTGAGAACTGAAAGAGTTAAGTAATTAGTACACGCAAGAAGGCAAGGTCAATCGATCTATAATGAAATAGTAAACAAATTAAACACGGCAACAGGTGATAATTCATCTTAATGCCTTACTTACACCGTCGCACGATAATAACAACTTTTACGCAAAAGTTTTTGACTCTGTTTTATTATTAATCCATTACTGCGGATGTCTATGGCCTCCTGAATTAATTTACTTTCACTTCAGCAAAAAATGCTCTTTTTGGCGCAGCCCAATTGGGCTATAGGTACTCAATCATAAAAGACTATTAAACAGACAGAAAACAGAAAAAATGAAGAAAGAAACCATTATTTTTATCAGTCAATAATTACAATAATTAATTCGATAAGACCAATCATTTTTACTCGCTAAACATATTTATAAATAAAACACAGATAAAAGCCGGCGCCATAGAAAGAATAGAGAAAAATATGCAATTAATAACCACAGAAATACAAAAATACATTGAATACGAAGGTTAAATAAAACCTCTTCAGTAACTATGATATTTAATAAAAAAAAGTCTATTATTTAAAAAAATCACATAATAAAATAAGCACAAACATTTCGGCCTTTCAACTAGGTAACGTTTTGACCTATCAGCTGACATAAATAACAGCAGACATAAATATCAGCTGATTTAATTACCAATCTGAATAATAAATTAGTAATTAAACGAACAGTATTAACTCCACTTGTTTTATAATTATAAAAACTTATGTTTATAGCAATGGAATTTAATAATCAAACCCCGGCGTCCTTCAGTCGACTAATTACTAAAGGTGATTAATCGATTTAATATAGAGTATTCATTGTGCTAATTCATAGCATCCGGTTTTAACGTCAATAGAGTAAAAGAAGAACAAACAACTGTATAAAGTAAACAATGGCAAGAATCAGCTGATTGGTTGGGTACTATCTATAAAAAATCATTTATATTTAATAACCAATCAGAAACCGGTATTTACGATTTACCTTATGTTTTTGTTTACCCGTACTTCTTTTATCGTGTACACATTTCCGAGTAATAATTGATTTTACGTCAAGTCATGTTAACTTTCTGTTACGGTAACGGATCAGATAATTTAACTTAAGTCTTTCAGCTAATTTTATGATTCCCACCTTTCATGATTACTATTCAATATGATTGGTTAGTAATGGTTACTAGTGGTTACCAATGGTGATTAGTGATGGTAGAATAAACATACCTAAAAGTGCAATACGGGGAGAGAATTTAAAAAAGAATTTATATTTTTCTTAGAACATGATATATTTTGATTTTAGAGCCAATAATCCTTAACAATTTTATTAGTACCTATTAAATAAATACTAGTTAGTATTCAAGACTAAACTACCAGTATAAAGCGCGCATGCAAGCAAAGAACAGCTTATTTTTGAAATTGAGAATAAAAAGAGAGAATTAAACAAAAAAAGGATTTGGAAACTGTACGTACGTTGCTTGTGATATCATGGTCTAGAAGCCCGCAAGTTTTGAGCCCTACTTGCTTTATCAAGTTGGTGTCAAACTTTGCAAAGACTGAAGTTTTGGTTTCAATAAAACGGAAAAACAAAAAGTTGCTCTGGGCTATGGGGGTCAAGTGCTCAGCACGGCCTGCTTAGCTTTACAAAGCCCTGCGAACAAAAGGAGAAAATCTTTTTTTAAAAAATTAATAAAATAAGATTTTTTAAAATACTTTTGCTATAAGCGATATAGGAGGCGAGGAGAGTATTATATTTGAAGAACTAAGGTGAGCGTTAATGGAGTTCATCTTAATAAAAGAGGAAGAAGTCTCTCCACAAAAATATATTTCTTTATAGCAAAGCGCTTTCAACCTAACAAGAGGTCATCATCAGTGCTAGCCATTGAATAAAGAAGAGGGTGATAGATGAGTCTTACAGATCAGATATCAAAGATAGACTCAGTATTATATTTGTTTTAATTTCGTGGGCTTGCTGTTCATTTTCATAAAGATTCCGATCCGGTGATGACCGCGTCAATGCAGGCGATTAATCCGTTGTTTCGCTTTCACTGTCTAGTTAAAATTTCGTAATCACCTACATCCCTGAAGAATGACGATTAAAAATGTATCTTCAAAAACTGAGGATAAAAACACAAAACTTTACTCAACAAAAGCTTGGCATTTGTTCAGTAATGTGTGTGTTGAGATGTGATCCATAATGATCTACATCCTAAAGATCCCTCCCACAGGTAAAGCGAAACGTAGGATTCTTTATATACAATGAAGCGGTCACCACAGGAAGACCTAAAACTTAGAGTCAAAAGTTATAAATAATATAAATTCAAATAAAAAAGGAACAACGAATGGTTTTGATTGGAAAGAGTGATTTTAAACCAACCAATGAGTGATTGAATGCCAACTCTTAGTTAGAAAAAGAAATAATGAAGACAGTTTTTTTATTTAGATTATTTATTTTTATTATATTTAGATTATCTAAGTATTTATTAGAAATATTTAGACAGTCCGAGTTTTATTAGATTAATTTATTTCATCAGAACGTTCGCACAAGCGATGCTTGGCATCCTCAGTAAATCTAATAACAAGTAAACAAAACCATAAACTAATTACATTAAATTTTGATCCATAGACAAGGTGTCTTTTATAGAGGGGAAGTTGTGCTACCCTTAAGCAACTAGGATCCCCCCCGGCAGATAAAATTAAATGTAAACATCAAAAATAATAAAACTCGAAAAAATTATTAGATTGAATTAAGCTTTGGAACGAATGTCGCCATGTATGTAGACTAACATATGTGCCAAGTTGCATCTCATTATCAGCATTAGTTAAAGTTTTATCAAATTTACTAGTGTACTTTTTTTAAAAATTAAAAAAAAATCGGAAAACAATCCTATTAAGTTGAAATTTGGTACAAGTATGTACCTTTACGTAATAAATAAGTACACTATGTTTCTTTTCAATATGACAAGTATATCCATGCTTTTGGTTGGATCATAAAAGTTAAGCAGCATTGAGCAGTCAGTGCTGTATGGGTGACCGCTGAGGATGAAAAGGATGCATTTAATATCTATTTACTATCCTAACGATCCAAAAAAGGATCTTGGAGTAGGCTTCAATCCATTTATATTTTGTATATTTTTATGCTTATTATTAAATAAAGTAATTTTCTTTGTTTCTTTCTTTCTATCTAAAGGCCGAGCGAAGCGAGTAAGAGGATTTATTGCAGTATTAATTTGGTGACTTGTATATTCTGAGGACGAGCGAAGTGAGTCCGCAGCAGAGAGGATGCGCGTAGCGAATCCGACGTTATGTGGAAAAGTTCCGAGGTACCCGGTACACGATTGTTGTGTAACTAGTTTTGTACTGTTAGGATTTATTATCACAAGTGTGGTTACGTTTCCGATATTTACAATTCAACTGATAGAGTTTTCCGGTAATAATATATCTATTTTTCTATACAAGCATGTATAGACAAACAGAAGTTAGTAAATTTTCTTAATACATAGTTAGTAGTGCAATTTAAAATAACATTTCAAAACAAATAACCGATCATCAATGTATTTCACACTAGTATTTTACAATTTTTTCATATCATCACGTTTCCATATTTCATCTCATCACATAAATAAATAAAAAAACGCAGTAATAATATTTAAATAAAATCAATAAAAACGAAATCATGTCAAAATATCAAACGACTATGACCCGAATAAATCGTTAAGATAAAAACTAACACTAGTCATTAATAAAAAAAATATTTCAAACCGTAAAGGAAGTTATATAACAAAATATAAAGGAATGAATGAAGACATTAATGATATGTAAAATGAGTAGTGAAATAAAATTAGGGAAAAAAATCAGCTGATGTAAATGAGTATATATACTTTGAATGTGGGGCGGTAATAACAGCCCGTGGCGCTTGATGTCGGTGGCTATTAATAATAACTGTGTCAGGATGTACGAGGGATTGTGCCAACTTGATTATAATCTAGCTATTAACTATTACTGTTGATTTCTTTAGCATGGGATAACAGTGGATTTGTGTATTTATCACCAGAGCATGTTTGAAGAAATCTAAAGATTAGGTTTATTTATAATATTTGGTGCAAAGAGGAAACAAAAAAAATAAATTTCTTTTTATAATAAAGACTAGTTTTCATTAAAAAAAATTAAAACCAGCAAAGTTTCTTTCAGAGGTTCTTCACTAGCGGGGGGGGGGGGGGCGAACGGGCCTCCGCAATTGTAAAAATTGTTGAAACGGGGTGAAATAAGTTTTTTAATGTTGAAACTTTATCTAAAGAATAATATTTTTATTTATATTTTTTTAATAAAATAATTATGAAATTAACATAATACAGAGTATTTTTTTAATATGTAAAATTGCACAAAAGAAACAATAATAATTTACAATATATATCACAATAATAATTTCCAATAATAAAATGTATCCGGTAATGAAATCTCTTCACTATGAATATTATGGAAAACAAAGATGAAAATAGAGAAATAGAAATGATATGGATAGAGAAATAGGAAAAGACAAGAAAATGGGAAATAGAAATAGAAATGACAAGAAAATGGAAAATAGAGAAATAGAAATGACAAGAAAATGGAAAATAGGGAAATAGAAATGACAAGAAAATGGAAAATAGAGAAATAGAAATGACAAGAAAATGGAAAATAGAGAAATAGAAATGACAAGAAAATGGAAATAAAGAATAGAAATGAAAGAGAAAAGAAATAGAGAAATAGAAAGACAAGAAATTGAAATGGAAAAATGAGTAATTCCTAAATAAACAATTAAAACCGGATTTGGATCTCAAACTTACAGCACTTTTTCGCATAGAAGTAAAATATCCTGTGGAAATAAAGTCATAAATATAATGTGTAATGTCTAATTTTAAAATAAGCATTTTTGTTAATAATAAAATTGGAAGCGTAACACACGAAGCGTGTATTTGCCACCCAGACAGTCCGGGTTCGATGTTAGAAGAGGTCACTAGGATTTTAATGCGAGCTATGAAAATCCTTACATGTGCCTTTCTACGGAAGACAAGGTAGCCCGGTGGTTCAGAATGTCAGGTACTCTTAAAAGGTCCCTAACGTCAGTGTTTGGTTGAAATTTAGAACCCTTAATAGTAGCTTATATACAAAATATGAAAATATGTTCCAAGATCAGGAGAGCTTAAGAACTGTCCGTCTTGCAATAGGACACGTGTTGTTTCTAGTTGAAGGTAAAAAAGTTATGCTGAAGTCACGGCTCTTGCATAGGTTTTACTAAAAATTAACTACACAATTCCTCATAGCACTTCTGTTAGCCTGAGAGAGTCAGCAAAAAGAGCTAAACGACGTATTTACTAGCTGCGTGTTTTATCACCTTTACTTAATAATAATAAAGTTGATCAACTTATAACTACCGTACAACGTAAACATTTTAAATAAAATAAAAAATAAAATGCCCGTTTTAGGGCCTTTCGGCCCATCAGGATATTCACCCTGCGGGAACCACCTCAGGAGGGTTGCATCTACTACACTCTAAGAATTAATTAAAGTTGGCGAAATCTTTTTAATACAAATACTATTCATAAAATCTTAGAGCATAGCCCGGGCTGCGAACCCCGGACCTCCGGTGCCGAAATCGAACGCCTTTACGATCACGGCCATGGAGGCAGACCTAAACATTTTAATGTTTAAAATGTTTATGTAAAAAACATTTTAAATAGTGGAAAAATGAGAAAATCTTGAAAACCCCCTAAAGAAAATCGAATTAGCTAACAAATGAAAATAATTGCTTAAAAGGCAACAGCTGTTTAGAACGTATTTCATTATCAATATGATCAGCTGATTTCTATTTACATGGAAATTCCCTGACAATCGACATTCTCCAGATAAAACATCTAAATAAAGATATCCAATTTTACGTTGCACGTACTCTATTTAATGATAGCGTTATTTTTAGAATATAAAAACATTATAGATATCTAATGTGCAACTCGTTTTATTAAAAATAAAAACAGTTACAATGAAATATATAGTCGATAACGTAATTAGGCTGAAAAATGAGATTTTATAATAAAATACTACATGTTACATATAATATTTTTTTTAGGGCGAAGTCAATCAAATAAATAAATACTTTATTTAATTTACTAATCAATTTGCGTAGTAGCTGCAAAATAAAATTTTACAGCCGGCAGACGTAGAGTAAATGTTTATCGTCTTGAAAAAGAAATCTTTCTTTAGTGATCTTTGAGGCTGTAATATTAGTTAATTATGATATATGAAAATATTTAAATGTTATAAGCCAAAGTATATTTAATAATTATTTTTTTTTTCGTCTTTAGCTGAGGACCTCACATTTTTGAAAATTAATTAAAAAAAATTGATCGTACCAAATTAATTAATATTTTACAGTTAAATCCAAAATTATCTAAATTTAATCGCTGGAAGAAATTGATTTTAATATCTTTTCAAAAATGTTTCAACCGCGTGTGCAACTAAGAAGAATATCAAATTAACGAAAACCTAACAATTATTAGATTCAAAATAACGACTAAAAACATCTGTACTAAACGTAAACAAAGAAGGAAATGAAATTGTGTCGAGAAAATTCGGAAATTCTATAAAACAGTGAAAAATTGTGTATACTAATGTGACAGTGATACAGTGTATTATGTATTTTAAAGCTGTGTGTATTATTTATCAAAATAAACTAAACAAGGATAGACAAAGAGGTAAGAAAACAAATGTAAACAAACTTGACGATCGTTAAGTATCAGACTTAGACACAATTCTGTACCACACAAAAATGTACTCAACTATACAAAGCAACATTCAATTCCTAATTTGCTCCAAAATTAGATAAAAAAGGAACTAATATTCATGTGGAACCTAACATCTCATCACACCTTAACATCCTTGATCATAAATATATTCAATCAAACAGTAAAAATATTGTTGCCACTTATATAATAGAACGTTTATGATAACACAATCTAGGAGAAGGCTTCTAAGAGTTTACACAGAGTCTTTGTGAGCTCCAAAATGACGTTTCAAGCCTTTTGGTGTATTGAGAAAGGGCATGCCTACTCTAGTAATATATTTCTAAGCATAAAGAGATTAGAATAAATTAAATCAAACAAATTTAATAATTTAATTTATAAAAGAAATAAAAAAATGTATTCGGATCAGGGTGGATACATTTTATTGAACAGTTCTAGTGCCACTGCGTGTGTTAGCGGAAGAGATCAAGTAATATTAATAGTTTGCGTTTAAACTGTTACAAAAAAGCACAACTCGCCCACTTTTTCTTTTTTAAAAAGTTGGAGAAATTTACATCTATGGAAAACATCAAGCTTTTAGCCGAAAGCCTTATCTTTGATTTCATCACAAGTAAATATAAGTTAGTGATTTTTACATAAGTGGGACCATATGATTATGGCCTTTTCTAAATAAAAAAAAAATAAGTGGGAAGAAAGATTTAAAAGTAATAATTTCAAATTTTTTGGTAAAACACAAATAACAGCTTATGAAATTTACTAAACTACAAATCGCACTCCAGATGTGCGATTAAAAGATAGTAGGAAATGAAAAGTTCTTAAATTATAACATTAAGTAGTTGGAAAGATAGAATTACAATAGCAGAAATTACAATAAAACTATAAATATCAATATAAAAATAGTAAGATAGTAGAGGTCCTTTTCTGTAAGGGATTGAGACATCGAAATTTTAATGAAAATTAGAAATTGTTAAAAGAGACACTAATATACTAATTCGCAATCGTGAAATATTTTGATGACAAAATATGTCTTACCAAGTCCCAAGATCGAAAAAAATCTGTTGAAAATATAACTAAGTTTACCTCAGAGATAAATAGAACGGTAAAAGGATATAAATAATTTTGTTGGAAAGATTGCAGTGCAAAATTTTCAGAGTGTAATTAATTTACATTTGCAAAGCATCCACAGGAATTTGTCTCGCAGGTAGTAAGTAATTCGAAAAGTATGCCTTAACATTTTTTGCAATTTTTTTAGACTAAGCAGAATTAACTGTAGTTGTCAACAAGACATATGGTCAGTTTTATGGGCTCAAAGGATAAATCTAAAACTATATCAGATTTCATCTAAATATAGTCATATACTTTATGGTAAAGTAAAGTGGGCGGACCAGTGAGAACAGATGGTTTACAATTGCATCGATACTGGAACACCGATAAAGATCCGGTCTAGTTGCAGCCGGAAAGAAACACCACGTGGTTGGTGTGGTGGGGGAAATACGCCTCGCTGTAGAAAGCCTGATAGAGAAGGGATCGAGACCAAATATGGTGCGCCGTACTGTGCACTGCGAAGCATTCGTCTGGCTTCTCGCTGCCCTTGATAATATAGCGGGGCTTCTTCCAAACCCAAACAATCCACTCCCAGTCTGTATTTTTTAGCCTAAAAACTGTCTGGTAGTCTGACCTCGGTACTGTGTTTACCTTGGTCCACTGTTTATCCCCTTCCATTCACAAAGACAGAATCAGGTGTCATACAATTATACAATCTCTGTTCATACAGACACAAGTATTATCAACAATTTTTATTATCAAGCCGAGATTATAATACACATTTCGCGGGAGCTTTTAAAAGGTTGATTATAGTACAACACACGGCTAAAATCAGTTGACAGCGTGAGAAATGCGAGGGAGTCAATGAGGTTATTTCTGGACGTTAAACAACGCCCTCAATTTCAAATCAAGCCTTACTGGTTCTAAAGAAACCTAAACTTACTGGTTCAAATCAAGCCTCACTGGTAAAGAACCTTATTGGTTCTTTACCACTGTTTTCCCGCACTGTCAACTGATTTTAGCCGTGTGTCATACTATAACCTCACTTAATCAGTTCTTGCTCAGTGACAAAAAGGAATATGACGTCATAAATGGCCACGACAAGGTGGGTAATGTATCCTACCATTCGACTTATCTTTTGAGGAACAGCTTCATAGACGGCTCAAAACTTAATCTCTGCACGCTTAGTTGTCTTCAACTTTTAAACAATATTTTTAATATTCTTGCATCAGGATGCAATTCCATTACGATGAAACATAATAAAAGACAACCATTCTTTATCAGCACAACCCTGACGAAGTAGATCAAGATATGTCTAGCTACCGACAATGACAACAGATAGCATGCATTTCAGTGTAACTGCATGCACTAATGTAAGGGCTTAAAGGCGTTTGCTATTGTGAAGAGCACTTCCTCCTCAATATAAAAGCATTAAGGTTTTTACTACTTTAGAAACGAATCTAACTCATCAACATCATCGCCACAAAAAGACTTAGAATTTCTACTTTAATAAAAACAATGCCTTCACCGGAAGGCTTAGAACTTCAACAACTACTTCGTCGACCAAGGCTCGACAGAAAGACTAGGAACTCTTATTTATTGGGTTTCAGTAAACATCAAATGACAACTACTTAATACTGGACGTTTAAATCGGAAGGAGAAAACTGACTCATTGTAAAGCAATTTGTACATCATTATCAATGGGAAACAACCAAAACATACAAATAATTTACTACTTTTCTAAACACTATTTCTTTAGTAATTAAAACAAAAAGTTTAAAAAAAAATGTAACAAAACTCAGCCATGTATGTCGCGAGATAATGGAGATATTATCAAACGAAAAAAAAAGCAACGTAATATTACATCGATCTTAAAACCAAGATAAGAGCAACTAAACTTTCAAAGAAAAAAACTAATCATTTCGTACAAAAAGGAAATAGTCAATTAAAACAAAAACAAACAAAAGCTAAGGTAAGAAACAATCAACGATAAACAAAAAGGCAATCAAAAAGACTACTAAAACATTTTTTATAAAACAAAATATACAACTCGAAAATGTATAGAGCATACATTTAGGAAAATCATAGAGTTGTAGTATTTGGAAATGGCAGAACTTCAGCGCGACAGTGCTGCCATTTTAGAGTCATTTTTCAGCAATGACGTGAACAATCTAATTTACTACCTATAGGTAACTTACATAGAAATCTGATATATATAATATATATATATATATATATATATATATATATATATATATAATATATATATAATATATATATATATATATATATATATAATGTTGAATCGTATAACGAAGCAAATTATATTTTTTTTGTTAATACAATCATTTTTACTCAATTATAGAAGATAAGGAAGAAAATACCCAAATTATACCCGCATATCCCAAATTTAAAGGGGATTGGTATTTAA
Source organism: Microvelia longipes (assembly GCA_018340805.1). Taxonomy (NCBI): domain Eukaryota; kingdom Metazoa; phylum Arthropoda; class Insecta; order Hemiptera; family Veliidae; genus Microvelia; species Microvelia longipes. The sequence continues at coordinate 41,591,501 of JACMZG010000022.1, read as the reverse complement.
TTACACAAAATTTTTAAACATCAAGGGTAATAACAAGACACATGGTAATTCATCAATTCTTTGTTATTCCAAGTCAATGTTAAACAAGCAGGAAGGTTGAATTGCTTTCGATGACTGGGCCAACGCTGTAATTATATATTTACATTCCCCCTATATCGTACGTGTCCAGTCAGATGGTTTATAAACTTAGCATCTCTGACCTTTTGCTTCAAACAAAATTGGGTCAGGAACATTAAAAATTAGCAACTTTGCTATAATCACATTGCAAATTAAATAGGAAGGTAGAAAAGCTATATTCTTCTTAAATGAAGTCATTATAGAAACAAAATTTACAGCAACACTTCTCCTATAAACCCGCAGTAGTGGATAAAAAAATGAAATGTCATCATTAAAAAAACGAATAAAGGGATAAACATTTCAAATTACAATTGAATGATAATCGCTAAAAAATTACTAAAATTTAAACAACTATGCTAATAACTAAGCGGCTGAAATGCCTTTAAATGAGTTTTTTGTGAAACCAACGCCTATGAATGGGATAATTGCTTACAACTCTAAAAATACTACCACGGTTTGTAAATACGGCCAAATGTGACTCAGAGACACCTTTCGGAAAGTTGAATGAACTTCGAATTCTTCTTGAGAACGGGGTCAATCAGTCTAAAGCTGTTTGCTCTTACGTAAGTTCTGACATATGATATTCTTAGAAAAGGATCTAAGAAGACAAGTTTAAAAAATAAAAGACCCCTGTAGAAGTTTTTTGGTTTTAAAACAAATAAAAAATGTATCCACTATAGTAATTTTAGTTAATAGAGCGTGTTAGAATGCGTTCCGAAATAATGTTGCCGACCTGTAGTTCAGAGTTCTTTTTTTAATAAGTAAATAAAGTTATGTACTTCACACGTAATAAGTTCATTTGCCTAGATTCAAGAGAAATGTATTTATAAAATTTAGAATAATATGATATCAAGATAACAGATTAATATTAGAGCACCAAGTGCATGCTGACAATACTAAAAAATCATTAGCATGCAGCATATAATGAAAAACTGTAAATTTCCATCGGGAACTCTAGCAAAATAACCGCAGTAATAGAAGTGGCACTAGTCGAACCAAAAAATGAGTAGGGAAACTATTGTTTTCAAAACAATGTAACAATGCAAGAATTGCAAAGGATTGTGTCCACATTGTAGACTTTCGCACTAATTCTTGGAAGGTTATAACAAAAATAGGAAATGCTTAAATCATCGGCAAAATTTATTGAGCTTCTATACACAATTGAGTCTCTGCGAGACACAGAAGAGCATGATATCCTAAAATATAGTACTGACAGCACAGCTTTAAGTACGCAATCATCAAAGAGCCTATATAAACTATATCAGAGAGTTAATCGTAGTAGACTTAGTATGAAAAGTTTACTGGGTAAGTAAATAAAACACAATTACTTTGTTCAGACGCGAGGTTGAACCCCCTGCCGAACCCCGCGTGTGAACGAAGTATATGATAGGTTGAATTCTTACGTAAGTGGTATAGACATTAGAATCGACCAATCGTAGCGTTGTATTTTTAAGTTAATACGTAAACACCATCACCATGTGACTTAATAACAATAACACTAACAAGGTCTGCCGACTAAGAATCATGTCCACACACACAAGTTCAATTACTAAATGTAAATAAGGAAAAATGAGTTTTGGAGTTTCGAGTAATGAAATAAAACAGAGTCTCTCCACTAATGATATATATTTGACATAGCCAGCTTTTAATCTTAACAGATCATCATCAGTGCCGGCGAGCAGCAAAGAAAAGAGTCAGGAGACAAAGATTACAGTTTTGTCTAGAGGTTTGTAGCTGAGTCAGCTACAATCATCTAGACAAAACTCTGTAAAATTGAGAGCTGGCTATGTCAAATATATATCATTAGTGGAGTGACTCTGTTTTACTTCATTACTTAATGTAAGTTACATTAACTATGAGGTGGGAATTATGAAAAGACATATGTACACTCTATTTAACTTAATCGCTGTTGCCATAGCTTCTAGCATAGACTTGACTTGAGTTCTAAAGAGAAGATTCTAAATAGAGATGATTTCAAACTGATAATTTTCTTAAAAGGAAGATAAGATAAAACAGGTGTAACAGAAGCAGGTGGCAAAGCTACTCTTAAGTAACACTAACTGTTATGGTTAAATGTAAAATATGTTTATCACAGGTAATTGGTGAAGTTCCACAGGGGTTCGGTCACGCACCTACTTTATTATGTATGCTTGACATTGACATGGTTTATCTTGTTTTCACTTTTTAGTTCAAACATTTTCACAGACGTAAACAAAACCTTATCTAAATTTAGCCAACTGCAGCTGGAATGTTTTTATCCAGAGCAAGAACGTGTCGAAGGGGTTTCGACGCCAGCATACTTACAGATTTTTTTATTAAAGAAATGTGACAGTATAATAAATATACCTCACCTATACAATTTAGGTATTCTTTTTTTTGCTCTCACTCGAGCCTAGGAATTAAGCTAAGCTGTATGGTCCTTAAGGATACAAAGTAGAGCTATAAGATCCCTTAAGGAACTCTTACGGTCTCCTCAAAGAATAGAATGGGTTAAGACAAGGAAATTCTTCTAGAATACGGTCCTTAAGGATACAAAGTAGAGCTATAAGATCCCTTAAGAAACTCTTACGGTCTCCTCAAAGAATAGAATGGGTTAAGACAAGGAAATTCTTCTAGAATACGGTCCTTAAGGATACAAAGTAGAGCTATAAGATCCCTTAAGAAACTCTTACGGTCTCCTCAAAGAATAGAATGGGTTAAGACAAGGAAATTCTTCTAGAATACGGTCCTTAAGGATACATTAAATGGACCTAAAAGAATAGATACAAGGATCTATCCTTACAGAATAGATAGAAGGAAACTATCTTAGAATGCGGACCATTGAGTGCAATAGAATGTATACATCTCGATGTTCGACGTAATTCTCTTCTAACACTTAAATTAATCAATTACCAGGATACATTTAAGATCTATGAAAAGTCAAGGCGCTAATTTTCCTCGATTAGAACTTTAAAACTATTTTCACAAGAGAAACTTAAAATTGCCTCTTGTAAAACACGATAAAACTAGCATATAGAAGTTACAATTCAACCAACAGTAAATGTTTAATTAGGGGTGTATTGAGGCAAGTAATTTTCTTTCGAGTAGGCAAAATTTTCTCTTTTACTAAGGGTAAAGTGGGGCGTAATATTAATATTGTCCCTCTAAAGATAAGAGCCGTTCCAATATTGAATAAAATTTGCATATCAGTTTATTTATCACGGGGAATTTCCATTTAGGTGTGTTTACATTAAGCTTTGAAACAGGGGGGAGTCCTTTTTGAATAAACACCATTAACAAAACTGTTTTAGAACTAAGGTGGAAAGTAGAAAGAGAGGTCGATACAAAACTATTCGCTTCCAGTTGTAAATACTACTCGTGTTTTGTCCATTGATAACCCCTTTTACTAAAGCATTTACTATAAAATTTGCACAGACGGTTTAGACAGAATTGAAGAGGAGAAACAATGGAATTGTGAAAAAGGAACGAGAAAATAAAGTATAGAAGGTGTGAGGTCGTACATTCCAAGACTTAGGAGAGGGGACTTGAACTGCAAGGAGAGGGGACTTGCATCTCCCGGTAAATCGTAGCGAGATGCCATTAAAACTGCATTCCACTGCAGAATTCACTCTCTCGAGGACTAACCCTACCTCATTGACTGGTACTTCACCATAGAACAGGAAATATACCTCTTTACAATACAATGCACTCTCAGTAACAATTACTTCTTGGGGAAGTATATCTTCCCTTTGTATATACCCACTTGAAAAGAAATAAAACACGGAATACAGGATTATTATGATGCAAATTATAAGTAACATCTTGTAATGTTATGAGTTTAACATGAACATAACAAGTAACTTATCTGTAATGTTAGTGTAGTTTCTATTGTCACGGCTAATGCAATTTGTAATACGCAGTTATTTCATGCATAGTAAGGTGCTAATTATTAGAAACAAATGCTACCTCTTTTAGCGAATTTACATAAAATAATAAGCTAATAAGGCAGGGGACTTTAAGTGAGGATGAAGGTTTTCTGAAGAGGGGCTCCTAGATTAAAAATATTTTCAGTTAAGAGTTTTATCCATGTTAAACCTCGAGTCAAAAAGAAAAATAAAAGAGATAAGGAAGAAGTTAAAAATTGTAAGTTGACTCATGGGTAATTCACAGAAAAGGGGAAAAAGTCTAAAACATTGAAAATTATTTGAATGAGTCGTGTCTTACTCGACTCACCGAGCTGTTACCATCTCGGAAAAGAAAATAGTTTTATGTATTTATAACTTTCATCTTTATCTTCATGGCACTGATGATGACCTCATGTTAGGTTGAAAGCGCTTTGCCAATAAACAATTATTTTTGTGGAGAGACTCTTTTCTTCATTTCCTAATTGAAAATTATGTTATAGTTAAATACTAAATAAACCATTAAATAAAATAATAAGAAAAGAGTACTTCTAAAACCGTTTTTTAATCTGTGACCAAATAGCCAACATGAAGCTTAAAATCTTGCATCATTTATTCAGTTCAAAATTAACTATTGGATTTGGCCTGTAATCGATCGCAAGTCTGCTATTTTTTTCCATATTTGGTATATTATTTCTGTTATTATGGTTTCAAACAGGAACATCAACTTCCTTGTTCTATTCTATTCAAAAAGTACCCCTTTCTAACAGTATTTTTATATACCAAGAATCATCCAGCCAAAACTGGAAATTCAAAAAGCATCTTGTCTAGACTAGTTCTTCTTTGTAATAAAAAAAAAATAAGGCAGAAAAAAATGAATAACAATAGAATGACGAGGCTATTATTGCAGAGCATTTTCCCACAGAATAAAAACATCTGTTGCTTCAACCTGCCAAGGGTTCCTTTACCTGAGCCAAATGCTCCTTACATAAACCCTCCACGACCAAATACCCTTAAAATTTATTACTTCATTTTCTAGGAACACTAAGGTCACTGAGCCAGGTAGAATTAAAAGAAGTTACGGATTTCCAAGAATTTAATAACAGCTGACATGTGGGTTATTTTTTAGAACTAAGGTTCCTACACCAATATCTTGATAACAATAAGCTTAATTTTCAGAAGAATATTTCTTAACAAAAAGTGTTAGAATTTTAAGGTCAGAATTCAACATCGAAACAACTAAATGCAACTAATAACAAGGAACAATAAATAACAACTAAGGATATAATGTAATTTAACTACAAGAGTAATTTAAATAAGCAAAAGTACATACTTAATTAAATTCTTATATCTTATATTCAAAACTTAAGTAAAAGTATCTCAGAAAATTGTTGTTTGCCGAAGCGTCGTACCAAGAAATAACATGAGATACGCGCAAAACCCCATACCCTACTAATAGAAAATTATTTCGTAGAGCATGCGAAACCAAACATGTATAGAGTTTCGTTCAGCTCACAACAATCAAGGTTGAAAACTCTTAAATATGAGCAAAAGAGACATGTGTCATTCCTTAAGCCAACGTTGTAAGCCTCGTTGAAATATAGGAGAGCATGATGTTAAAACACTTGTTTTATTGAGAGCACAAAAGTGGCACGTCATCAAAATAAAGTTGGCATCATTTTCTTGTGAAAGATTTTTATTAAGTTTCACTTAATCAAGTCACATCCGTCCGTATTTCAAATATTTCAGTTCAGTATATTGACTGAACTGAAATATTTGTATTAAGTTGTATTGTATTAAGTCGTAATAACGACTTAATACACAAGTAATTATGTTGGCAGCTTGAACAGTGATAGTATTTTCCACCAGATGCAGGTTAATACCGTATGAGACGCAAGGATATAAACCCTATTGTGGTTAAAAATATTTTTTTATACAGTTGGTCATGATGATTTATAAAAAGAACCCAAGAATGCAAGATACGTATCGTTCGATCATTCAACATTTTGACTTTCAGTTTATGTTAACCACAATAGAGTTGACGTCAGACTTAAGTGACTCTAAATAAGACTGAGAAGTGTCTGAGTAACAGTTAGTCAGACAAACAAACAGGCGGAGGGGGAAGCAGGTTGGATCATGACCTACCGTAATGCCTTTGTATCATTCTTTCAAAGAGCCCGAACATAAAAACTTTCTATTACATAGGGCGGATTTATATTTCTATATCTAACGTCGCAACTTTTTAGACAATAACCATCCCCAAGATTTTAATAAAGACGCATCTCCATGCGTCTACTTTTGAAATTATACAATCCAATATGAACCGAAACCAATTTTAATTTTAGCATTTATTAAACAGGCAACTGAAGCTATAACTAAAGTTGGAATTTACTTATAACTAGAGCAGATATAGGGAATCATTGAACAATTAGAGCACAAAAACAGAGGGAAAAATAGAATTAAGGTCATTATTGGACAGACAAATGGAGTCCGAAAAGTAGAGCTTCAATTTAAATAGAACAGATTCAACCAGTATTAGACAAGTTGAGATCAAATCTGGAGCTACAAATAAGGCATTACTTGGACAGTAAATTGGAGCTTAAAATGTGGAGCTATAATTGGAATTGGTATTGCTTAATATTCTGAAGCACAATTAAGGGAAATGTACAAAGTGAACAACTTTAAGGTTAAACACCATACCCTCGTCTCTGGGAAAACTGTAGTACTAGAGTTCAACTCGGGGGAAAACTCCTCAGGTCTGACCCTATCGATCCACACAGCCTCCCATTGACAGGAGGATGGGGCAAGATAACCTCTCTCATACGGTAATTCACACGTCTTATCACACCGCGTCAGTGATAAGCAATAGTCAATCGATCCTAGTAACACCTTACTACCGATATCGATTACAATTAGCACCTAACATTATATTACCCGGTTGACAATACCATATGGTAAATGGCCGGTCAATGGAATCATTAATACACATTCTGTTTTATATTATCTAGTACTTGTTCTCAAATTAAGAAATATAAAAAATCTTTCTGAACAAAATCCTCAGACCCATAAACTTACATTTTACTGGTCTTTTCTACTATAGGTCTATTTTATACAAGAGAAATGTAGCATTTACCACGTATACTGGACTTTTCAAACTTAAATAAGCAAGCTTCAGGATTTACAGAATTAAAGTATATATACAGTTTTATAAACCTAGGATCATAAAACAATCTCGAGTCTGCATTAAACACGCATATTACAGAAGAAAAAGTAATTAATAACAATATACATTCAAATATACAAACAAGTTCCACCAGACCTTAATGACTAATTGGGAAAATTATCCATGTCATTACTACCACTACCAAATAATTGGATTTTCGCCTTAAACTTTTATTGAGGGAAAGTACAACAAATAATCAATAGTGTGCCCTACTTTGAAAAGTAGGTAAAGTTAAATGGAATAAACTATTTTTATGGAATTTAAGAGTAAGTACTAAGTGAAGGAAAAGGGCGGGGTAATTACAGGCCTGGCAACATCACGACAACCCTGGCACAGTGACGCGGCATAAAACCATGTCAAGGCGATTTCGCTATTAAATTGATCTATTTCATTTAGATTCTCATCTATCTAAATAGGAAAATTGACCCGTTAACAGTGGTGTAAGTTTGGAAAACTAAAATTTAAGACGACACTTCTTTCCACGAAACCCAGTTTTAACTTTAAAGTTGTAAATAAAAGCGTAATTTAATTGTTTATTCTAGTTTATATATTCCAGTTTATTTACAAAAGAACGGATTATTAATTAGTATTATATAATTAATCAGTATTATCAATATTTCATTAAAGAATAATAAAATAAAGTTAATGATAGACTTATTTTTAGCGGGAGAATTTGGATACATGTAAGCGCCCGCACCAGGCTTTACTAACATATTGAGGCCTTGGCCGCCCATTATTTAATTAATTAAACATAATTAGTCCCTTTTATATAACATGAGATTTGAGAGAATAGAGAAAGGCAAAAATACAATTGTTAGGGGCCCAGAGAAAGTTTAAGCACATTAAGTCGGACCTGACCAGAGCGCCCCTGTTTAAAAATCTAAGACAACTTAAAAAAATCTATTGTGTCAACTATTCATGTTTTGCAAAACTCGGGAGTATCAAATGATATAACTTTTTTAAAAAAAACTTAATTCAAAAAGCTTTAAAGAACGGCGTTTGAATACTCTAACTGACAGTAAAAATAAATTAATTCATTGGAATTTCTAGTCGAGTGCTCTCTGTGTTGTCTGTAACTTCTTGTTAGAAACAAACGGTTAATGTAGGGAGTCAACAATAACAATAAGCTGTTTCGCCTTAATTCTTATAAATGTTGCTTAAAAATTTAATTAAAGAAATAATTATATTAGATGGAAAAATATCTGCTTTTACGTAGGTAAAACATGCTCATCGGACATAATTTACTGAATTGTCTATTTATATAAACTAAAATTGTAAAAATAGAAACTAGGAGAAGGATTTCCGAATAAATTAATTTAAGTTCCCTCATTAGGGGCAACTTTAAACAACCAACAGAAAAAATAGATAAATATTTTATTCCAAGGTAGGGAGGGAAAACCAGAGAATCAAAAGAGGCCAAAAGAGAACGAGGGCAGGCGAGAGAGGTAGACGATGGGGCGTGGTGGTAGGGCTACTGACGTCATATATAATAGAAGGGCACGGCATTGATCGCGTCTCGTCCTAAGGAGCCCTACATCCCGAGCAAAATGCCCCAGCACAGCCACTCCAAACCCTTCACTCCTTTTTCCCTATTTTAGTAGTAACCTCGGCTAACTCTATACAGATTAATGGTTTCTTAAAACGACTCGTCGACTTTACACGCTGACTGACGTCATTAAACTAAACACAGCTAATCAATATTAAAAAAAATGTTAAAACAATTTTCATCATTAGATACAATCACGAAGTCCTGAGAAGTATAAAATAAAAGACTATTGATACAAGAATAATATTAGATGAAATAAAAACAAAAATTACACGTCCACGGTTCATTCCGAAAAAATCGTACATTAAGAGAACTAACAAATATTAGGAACTACAAGGAAGGAACATGGAAAATCGCCAAGCTAATTATGATGCCTATATTCGAGTGTATAAAGCAATTGGCAGCATTTCTTCTTTTTTTGGCTGTAAAGGGACCAAAACTAAGGCCCGTATTCAAAGACATTTTCCTAACATTCTCCTTAAGGGTTCCTTAAGGAGAATGTTAGGTTTAGGTAAGGAAAATGTTTTTAAGCCACAAAATTTAAATGATCGTTCCCGTGTTTAAAAGTGGGAAAAACACGGTTTTCGTGGCTTAAAAACATTTTCCTAACATTCTCCTTAATGGTTCCTTAAGGAAAATGTCTTGGAATACGGGCCTAATACAGATGTCTTATATTTAAAAATTTCAAGAAGCAATTAAAGAACCAGCTACGATGAATACTTGAAATATCACTGGATCTGTTTCATCAATACGTGAGCCAACACTCGAGCTCTAAAATTAAGTTACCTTTTATGAGTTCTTTAACTCTATTAGTTCATATTTAAATCCAACAGCAAGTATCGAGGGTATTTAATTCTTCAATTGCTTTTTTAACAGTACTGGTTTCGACTAAACGACATTACTATGAAGATTCGTCCTACTCATTAAGACAAGAAGTTATTCACTGAAAACACTTTATTAGTCGAATGCTCAAGTGCAGCCGCACATGTTAATAACAGCTTTATCGACTAAGTATCGATGGTAGCTAATTATTCAGAATATCGATACGCTACGCACTAGAACTGGATGGAGATGCTCGAAAGAACTAACCACTACAGAATACAACCTGACGCGGCGTATTTACACGAGAGATAAAATGTCATGAATGGACTCGTGGGCGATAGAATGTAAAGAATGCTTCAAGAAACTAGAGTCATTTAAATGAATGAACCTTTTTAAGTTTTACAACAACCTCGAGTGGTGCTTGAAAATAAAAAATCTTTACTATGCACTTCATTCAAGGTATTGAAACAAAAGAGCCAGTTTTTTTTTATCGAATAACATTTTAAAGCTAAATCATCCTTTCAAAATAACTTTAAGATAATTAACCTTAAAGAAGAGAAATGGTCAACAGGACTTGACGTTGAGTCGAGAACTTGATATTAATTTAAGCCCATAGAACATTGAAGTCCTTAAATTTGTTTTCACCTATATATTTTAACGATAAAAGGAGAGAGTACAGAAAACGCTATATAGGTTGATGAGAGATATAGGAGATGTTATAGGATAAGAGAGACCAAGTTTTCCAGAATTAAAGCAGCTTCAAAAAGCGACCAAAACTTCTAACTACATATATTAATTAAATGGTGCGTTAAAATTCATTATAAACTTCAAAGGGAAAAGTGCGAAAAATAGATAAGAATGCCGAGGGATAAAGCATATATTATAAGATCCATTTCACTGTAAACATGTTTTCTCTGGAGCGTTCGAATTTCTTCCCAAAGTTAGGACTCTAACGAACTCATAGCTTCATTTTGGAAGACGTTGGATATCTTTAAAGGCTTAATACATTGATTCAGAATTTCACAATAAATCCGTGTGTTAGTGTTTAATTTTTAAAGAAGATCACAGAAAATGATTTTTCTTTATGTCCTCTTTACACCAAATCTTATGAATAAAACCAACAAACCTATTTTTTTAAAAAAAGAATGACTTAAGTTTCTTGATTTTTTTCTAAACCCCTACCGCCCAACACTTGGCCAAGCCGTAAGACCCTTACATTGTATATCACAGAAGTCAAGCGATATCAAGCTTGGTCAGTAATTAGATGGGTGACCGCTCATTTTTAAATCTTATGCATAAAACCAACACATCGATTCCTCCAAACGATTTCTGGTCATAAATATACTAATCGAATGTATTTCGATACTAAATAAATTCAGTGATATTTAATAGCTAGATTCTAAATTATAATTAAGTTGGCAAAAGCCCTCGTACGTCCTGACACAGTTATTATTAATATCTACCGACTGTTAGACGCCTCATTCTATTATTACCACTGCACTAACCACCCCACAACCAATGTGTTCGCATTAAAAAGTAATGTGTTCGCATTGAAAAGTAATGTGTTCGCATTGAACAATAATGTGTTAGCATTGAAAAGTAATGTGTTCGTTTTGAACAGTAATGTGTTCGCATTAAATATCCGAATCAGATTTCACATGAATCTAGAAATACGTACACTTATGGTAAATAACAATAACATGTCTATTGTACATACATATTATACGCTGCAGTCATTATTTTCTTACTATAAGAAATTAACTATAATATTTATTATAAAATAGTGCTTTTGAATCTATAGAACTTGCTCAGTAAAAATAACTAGAGGTCTTCGGCCTTTTGGCCGCTTCGCAGCACCGCGCCTCCATGTGGCCGCTTCGCGACTACATGGTTGTTGTGCATATTACTAGTTTATAGTGGCATACTGTCACGAAATAAGCGAATTTTCAAATGTATTAGTCAAAAAACGTGATTTGTTTATATTAAATTATACATGTCAATCAATAAAACCCGTACTAATACTGATACTAAAATGAAACCTCGTATTATTGTTAAACATACATAGTAATACACGTGTTAAAAAAATCTGCTCGCTCTAAACACTTATTTCTATATATAGTACATATATGGTACTACATATACCACATATGTGGTGTGTATGTATATATATACCTCAACAATATTTATATATTCTTGATCAGTGAGTCCCCTCTTTCAAAATATACACCCCTACCCCTACATTTCTCCATGACCCCAACCTTGTAAGCTTATTTCTTCTTCGAAAATTCGCTTAGACACTAACAGAGGATTAATTTTTGTAATTTAATAGTTAACTAATATCAACGGGGTCGAAAATAATATTTCTAAACGTAAACGAGAGTTACTAATATTCCTAAACTAACCGATGAACTCTTTAATGGTAACTACAGAAGCTACATATTGACAAAGTTATAGTCATTAAAATATCATTACATTTATTGTGAAAATCTGTTAAGAGTCTTACCACATGATTTGTGAGTAATGACTCATAAACATTAATCACCCAGCTGAGATTTTTGGAAAGAAGGATATCACGTCAGCTGATCGAGTGTAAACAAGAGGTAAGGGGAGGGGGTGTTGGACCGAGGGTGGCTTACAGCTGCTACCAATCAATAGGGTTTCACACGTTTACGTAAAAAACAGATTAACATCTAATAACTATTTTGAAAGAAACATAAAAGTTAAACGAGTTTTTGTTGTATGCAACCCACGTTGACTAGTAAAAGTCGATGGTTTTTTTTAGAAGAATGACTTGTTCCTTGATTTTACATAAATTCTACCGCCTAACACTTGACCAAGCCGTATGACTCTTCCTTCGGAGATCAAGAAGTCGCACATTATTAAACGTGGTCAGTAATTAGATGGGTGATCGCTTATTCTTAACCTGGTTTTTTCAAAGTTCAAATTTCTGAAGTTACTCACTGAAACTTTGTACAGAAAATAACGTAATTCGTATTCGGTTTCTTTCACATTTGGTGCACGTATTATTCAGACCTCTATAATAGACGTAAAATGCCTGCAGTAAAAATTATAAGGCAGAACACTATCTTTTATCTCAGGGAGTCAGCAAAAAGGGCCCAACAACGCAGCCTACATGCTAGGTGGTCTAGCACCTCTCCTTAATTACTGTCACCATCACTATCCCATTATAGGATAGCTGTCTTAATCATAAAATACTTTATTTTATCTACGGGTACTTTTATAACTTCATCATTCGAAGTAACAAGTTCCTTAATCTCTTCACATCCATAACAGTTAAAATCGATAGAAATCAGCTGGATAAATAAAAATAAAAGCAATTAATAGTGAATTAGGAATGGAACACATTAATATGATTCACAAGACGGCAAGGTCAAGTGAGACACACAACATTCGACAGTAACCTAACACGCAGTAATACACATCAGCTGATTTCTTTCAGCTGACTTCGTGTTTAAGGGACGTAGTGTAAACAAAGTTTAAGCCAAAAACAACAAGAACACTAGTGTGGACAAAGTGTAAGGTAAAAGAACACTAGTGTGGACAAAGTGTAAGGCAGAAGAACACTAGTGTGGACAAAGTGTAAGGCAGAAGAACACTAGTGTGGACAAAGTGTAAGGTAAAAGAACACTAGGTGTAACAACACTAGTGTGGCCACTAGTGTGGACAAAGTGGAAAGGCAGAAGAACACTAGTGTGGACAAAGTGTGTTAAGGCAGAGAAACCTAGTGTGGACAAAGTGTAAGGCAGAAGAACACTAGTCTGGATAAAGTGTAAGGCAGAGAACACCAGTGTGGACACACTAGTGTGGACAAAGTGTGCAGAAGAACACTAGTGGACAAAGTAAGCAGAAGAACACTAGTGTGGACAAAGTGTAAGGTAAAAGAACACTAGTGTGGACAAAGTGTAAGGTAGAAGAACACTAGTCTGGATAAAGTGCAAGGCAGAAGAACACTAGTGTGGACAAAGAGTAAGGCAGAAGAACAAAAATGTAAACAAAGTTAAAGGTAAAAGAACAATAGTAGACAATGTTTGACACTAAAGTTTGTGGACAAAATTAAAGCCTATAAAGACAAGTGAAGGCTAAGCTAAAAACGAAAAGACCCTACACTAAAGACATTTAGAATCATTAAGTGGCCGAAAATCCAAAGGATTATCGATTTAAAATAGTACTGACAATAAATTAATCTTAAGCATAAATTTACAACAGTGTTTGTACTACGAACTGAAATATTTAAACCCCCCAGTGCATCCCCACCCCTTAACGTGACAGTAATTGATAGGGAGATAGTTAGGTAACTGAACCCGTGCAATCAATGAACTCACGTATAGTAAGTAGTAAACTAATTGTAGTAAAAAAACATTTCAGAGAAAATAAACTCGTACTAAGGTTATATATTTACGAGTTATTAATACTACAAATAGTTTTAGTATAGTTAAATAAAAGAATGATTAGAAACGCGAAATCGAAGTAAAATAAACAAATCTACCTTAGATTTTTATGCAAGAGATCAAATAAGCATCCATCTCTAATTATTCGCTAACAGATTCCAAATGGTGTTTAAACCAAGAATCGCAGTCCGGAAATTATTTTAAGCAAATCCTGATTAAAATTTGTAAAAAACACTAGAAAAATATTTAGAAAAAAGCCTTCGTAAGTTATCATGGAAGGTATACTTTAAAAACAGTTTTTGCTAATGCAATGCTTTCTTTTCTTTTACGAGGTAGATAAAGCAATATATAGTGGAAATTTACGTTAAAATGTGTGATCATTATCGTTGATTTTAAGTGAGCTAAACTTAGATCGATAAATATTACTCAAATACATTTCTGACACGTTAAGGAATATTTGAAACACCTGTAATTCACAGATTAGGCTAAATGAAGATACAGTTGGGTAGGAAATTTTTTAATGAGGAACCACGAAGTTGCAGCACGGGAAGGGCTCGAAACACAATAATTGTTGGCGATATAAAGGCGTTAAAAATTAGGGTATTTGATAAAAAATTAGACACGTTTTTAACTACTGCACTTCTATCTCAACTTAAAGGAGATAGAGAAGTAAAATTGGAGATAAAAAAGGAGAAAAATAAATAAAACAACACTGCCGTTGTTATTCTATTGTTCTAACTAAGCATCAATGGAACAGGTGACGACCTTGTACCAGATATATTCTATCATATTATAACAATCACACATCTGCAATTACAATCAAGATAAAAAACTCAGTGTTATACAAAGAATTGATAGCTATGTTAAACATTCGATTACCATGTTAATCGAGCATTAGAAACATTACTTGCTGTTGGATATGAATAACCCTGGACCGGTTTCGGCTTAACACTATCATCAGCAGGGGGCAACACTTGAACTCTTAACATCTTCAGAGGGCTCGTCGTGCTCATGAGACTTATTAAAGTTATTCAACAATTAACTTTATTAGTTGAGATATATATATATATATATATATATATATAATATATATAATATATATAATATATATATACGCGCACGCTTTACCCAAGTTACAGGGTGCAAAAATCAATCATAAAAAGTACAGAACCCTACTGTGCATTATTGTAACCCGCAATAATGACTCTAAAATCTGCATCAATTTTTATTTCATACATTTTTAAGAAAATAAATTACGTTTGCTATAAAACAAAATATGCTAATATTGTGGCAATATGCCACTTAAAAACTGTTAATAAGACGAAATAGCAATTAATTAGCAAGGTATTTTATAATCCCCACCTCATATTTGCTGTAACTAACACAGCTATGTAGACATATATTATAACTAAAACAAAGAAATATTGATATTAGATAGTTTTTAAGCAGGCTGAAAGAAGGGGCCACTCCTCTCTTGCATCTTCCTTATAAGATAAATAAAGACTCATCTCATAACTTAAGACCTACTTTAGCTGTAAGCCTATTTTGATCTCAACTCTTTAAAAACCAAAGCTAATTAATAGCTAGCTTTAATTAGGTATAATAGGTATAATTTTCTTTGAGGGTAAACAGTAGGAGCAAAAAGGGCTAGGGGTATGGAGTTGCCTCGAATCAAAATCCAAAAGTAGTTTGTTTGAGATTACCATCAAACCTAAAATACCATTTAGTTAAATTTTAATAGTCTCGAACTCTTAGCTTTTGATGCATCAGTGGAGCCCAGCTACTGTTTCTAACTGGAACCTAGTTCAGCCTCGAGTTTGGGTTATAAGTTTCCACTAAAAAACGAACGATTATCTTGGGATTGCTCCTTAGCTGTGCACACAGATATCCCCCCGAAATGTTTAATTTTAAACATGCTAAATAAACTGAGACTTTAGAAGAAACAAATTGTTTAAGTGGCCTAAGAAACAAGGACTTATCTTCATTTAAAAAATCATTTCAAAACTAGCAGTTAATAACTTATTGTAGAACTATAGTTTTTACAATTTCTCTAATAGTTCTTTCCATCTCTACCTACCAGTAATTTCAACTAGCCTGGGTACTTTCAAGTGAAATGGGCACTACAACAATTTTTTTGACTTACAGTTCAGATCAGTCTTTGTTAGTAAGAAAATCAATATTAAGAACTAAAATAAATCTAAGGACTAATAAACCTGAATATTAATAAAATAGTAAAATATTATATTACCATGAGTATGCTTCATGAATAACCTAGTAACGAATAAATTTTTTTATAATTCGTTATTTTATTAATAACGAAAATTTTATTCTGTAAATTTTGGTCACCTCAAAGTTTGCTGGAGTTGAATTGACTTTATCATGTGAAAGTAGAAAATAGACATTTTAATTCCAGGAGAACAGTCTAGAAAGACAGGAACTAAGTAGTTCTAGAGACATACTCAATTTTATCTGTCCACCAGCCTTCAAGATTCCTTTATTAAATACATATCACAAAAAAATTATGTATAACCAATTTTTCTACCCTGTGGTTCAAACGATATTAGTTGGATTTGGTACGCAGACCTAATAGAAGAAAACCATGATAGTGGACCAATAGTCCCTAGCAGAATCTTTTTGTGCCTTAAATATCAGGCAGGTTGAATCTAATTTATTATGCTTACACAATGGATTAAAACCTGAAATATACTATGCTATCAGGCAGGGATTAGATCTTAATTATTATTTGATTTAATCGATCTGAGGCTTGAATTGTTACTATACATGTAGTACAAATAGACAAAAGGTGTCTAGCCCAAGGTTGAAACCTAAATACACCACAGGAAAAACGGTTGCTTTTTGTCGAAGGGATTCGACTAGTGGTGTTCTGGCATCCAAGGATTAGCCTAGAAATCAAATCCTTAGTGAAGAAGTAGACAGAATAAAATAATTCGATATTTGATCTAGAAGTTAGAGAACGGTGCCAAAAGACCACTATTAATAACCTATTATGACCTATCAGGAATTCAGGTAGGCAAAAACTCTCTAATAAATACAAATTTAAATCTATTTACAGATTGGAATGTAATAAAATTATTAATAAAGTAACCTAAATACTTAAAAAAAAAAATATTGAAAGCTTTGTTATCTCCGAGATTAAAGTTAAGGCGATTATTGCAGCTGTGGTGTAATTTAAGAGTAGAAATTGGTTAAATTCATTGTGAATATGTAATAAGTGGTTTATGAATCAACAATTTGAGAACGTAAAGAGGGGATTATGATAAGAGATAAACGAGTATTTACTCAACACGAGTTGAAGGACGCTCGCGTTAACAGCTGACCTGCCGGCACCATCCCGTATTTACGACATATTTGTCACTTAATGTAATTCATAAATATTATTTAGAGAAAGAATATAAATGATTTATTCGATCAAAAATAGTTAATAAGTGAGACAATATGAGAAATCAAGAGGGAACAGGGCGAAACACGAGAGACAGGTCGGAAGAAGGCGGTAGACCAGATGTAAATATGGCCGTTTATAAGAAGGTGACCGCATTTACCTCAGATAAGTCGCAATATCCTCTTCGTACGGTTGAAATTCTTCCAGTGGTACTTTATTATCTTCTTTAATTTCACTAGACATATTAATTTAAACAACAAACACAATTAAATACCGCAATTTCAATAATTACACGGCACTCGGATGAAAAAAGAAAAAAACTATGGACCGACGGAGCGTACGTGCAACGCCTCAAAGCGTTTTGTTGTATTGGCTTGGCGGGAAACAGCTGCAGGGCGCGCCTGCCGTGTCCCCCTGCCCCACTCCTATATTTCAAATCGTCAAAATAAGCTTGTTTACTTCTAAATTCTTGCTAGAAATGAGTTTTATTAATAGAATAACTTATTGTGCACCTTAATTTATTAAAAAATCTTGAAAAAATACAATAATTTTAAATAAAACCCTGCAAAATGTACTCTCTCTTCTGGGCATGCGCAGTTACTTCCCCCCTTGACAAATTCCTCTTTTTCTCTAAATTTATTCAATTTTAGCGTAAGTCACACATGCAATAGCATAAATCTAACCACTTCCAATAAATTAAAGTAAAAAAATGTTTAAAAAACATTAATTTTTTGTCAACCACGTGGCGAGTCTGTGTCGATGCCAGTGCTATCTAGTGGTTTTGTTGGAACTACATTCCCTCTAGTCCACATTCTTTTAAATGTTTTTCTCTGTTCATTATTAAAGGTTGCTTCTTATTTTTTTTTGTCATCTTAAAAGAAGGAAAAGAGGGATAAAAAAACAGAAAAAATAGTATTTATTTCCTAAAAAATAAATTATAGTCAAAGAAACATTAATTAATATAAAAGAAGTACTTGATAAGATGAATGACTCAATCTTCTTTATGTAAAGTTTGATGATGATGATGTATCGTTGTTTAGAAAAATAAAATAGACCTAAATAGTAGCTAAAAGACAAGAATAAATACTTATAGAGGTGGAATTTTAAATTGAATAATGAATTAGAAGGCTAAATAATAACAAAGAAATAAAGTTTTAAATAATAAAAAATTTAAATGAAGTTGAGTAATTCATACTAGGAAATAAAGAAAAGAGCCTCTTCACAAAAAATATTGTTTAATGGCAAAGTTGAGCTTTCAATCAGTGCCATAAAAATAAAGACCAATGTTATAAATACATGAGTTCTTATCATCTCATAAAAGAAAATAACTTAGGTTTTTATTACTACAGCACTGATGATGAACTAATATTTTGTAGAGTGATTATTTCTTCCCTTTTCTAGTACATCACTGTTTATAGGAAGAAAACAATTTTTTCTCAAATATAAACAGTCAGTTCTTTCCCTGAATATTTTAAAATGTAATGAAGTTGTTTTTTTTACAATTTCTAGTTCTATATTTATTTTACAAAAACATTGTCTAAGAACAATTATTTAAAATATATTAACAGCTGTAAAGATTTATTTGTACAATTACTTCTCTAGGTCTTTATATTTTAGAACTAATGAATTTTTTTTGTAAATAATCTTGTAACACATAAGTTTAATAATAGGAAGAATAATATAAGTTAGATCAACACATATGTTTTTATCAGTGCAGTGTTCATTATAAAGCTATTTAAGTATTTAATGCTCTTCCTGATTACATTAAATTATTATTTAATGTAGCCAGAAGCTTTTATTGAAAAACTTGAGTCTTTATGAGATAAAAGACATTTTAGCCAAAGAACTGACACATTTATATATTTATTTAATAATTATTTATCTTTTAGTTTTACATTTTGACTTGTCCTGTTCCTTAAAAGGGACCTCAAGAACTAATAATAATTCTAATTTAAACTTCTCTGTTACTATTTGACCTTTTACTTCTATGCTTAATATGTTGTAAATTAGCAACAAAAATATAATGTTTTGTAGCTCTTAAGTTCCTCAACTCGAAATTATTGTCACAATACTAAAAAGTAATAATTGCTTGCATTTTATTTAATAAGATGTTTTATTTTTGTATCGTAAGCATTGTGACATGCCTGGCACTGTAATAAATCAAAGCAAAATTAAAGCCATACAACTTCCTGAAACTAAAAAAATAAAACAATTTGAAAAGTAAAGAGCACATAAAAAACGCATATTTCAGCAACTCTTCATAATATAGATCTAAACAAATTATATGTAATAAATACAACACTGTAAGACTTCCAAAAGGGCACATGTTTACATGGGTACTACCCTATTAAGCGGTACCCATCAAAATAAGGTGACATAACGGTAAATATTTAATAGACATAAGACAAAACTAATAGTCCTAAGTTTAACAGTGTATGGAAAAATGTCACATAGGACTATTAGTTTCAGTGTACGGAAGAAGGTCATTATAGGTATTAGTTTAACAGTGTACAAAGTAAAGAAGGTCATATAGGACTATTAGTTTAACAGTGTACGGAAAGAAGGTCATATAGGATTATTAGTTTAACAGTGTACGAAGGAAAGAAGGTCATATAGGACTATTAGTTTAACAGTTTACGGAAAGAAGATCATATAGGACTATTAGTTTAACATTGTACAAAAAGAAAATCATATAGGACTATTAGTTTAATAGTGTACTAGAGCATATAGGACTATTAGTTTAACAGTTTACGGAAAGAAGGTCATATATGACTATTACTTTAACAGTTTAAAGAAAGAAGTTCATAAAGGACTAGTAGTTTAACAGTGTACATAAAGAAGACCATATAGGACTATTAGTTTAACAGTGTACGGAAAGAAGATCATATAGAACTATTAGTTTAACAGTGTATGGAAAGAAGATCATATAGAACTATTAGTTTAACAGTGTACCGAAAAAAGGTCATATAGGATTATTAGTATAACAATACGGAAAAAAGTCATATAGGATATTAGTATACAGTGTCGGAAAGAAGGTCATATAGGACAACAATAATAATAAATCTTTATTATACTACTGCCTTATTCATATAGGGCAATAAGTTTAACAGTGTGCGGAAAGAAGATCATATAGGACTATTAGTTTAACAGTGTACCGAAAAAAGGTCATATAGGATTATTAGTATAACAATGTACGGAAAAAAGGTCATATAGGATTATTAGTATAACAGTGTACGGAAAGAAGGTCATATAGGACTAACAATAATAATAAATCTTTATTATACTACTGCCTTATTCATATAGGGCAATAAGTTTAACAGTGTGCGGAAAGAAGATCATATAGGACTAACAGAGTACCAAGAGAAGAGGATGGAGGGGGGGATAAAGATATATTTAAAAAACAGATATTTTTTATTTTGCATTAAATATAGGGTCCAAAAATGTCTTGATTCAAAAATTTGAAATTGATTTTATGTAAATAAACCAAAATGTGATATTTTTGTGTTAAAACAATTAGATCTTGAAGTTTTGAAGATGTAAACAAACTTAACAGACGATGAGATTTCTTTTGCGTTGAATAGTCGTATTTTACTCTATAATAGTGAATGCATGGATAGAATATTGTTTAAGGGTTAAATTTTAGGAAAATCAAACTTAACATTATGTTTAATTCGAGTGCCACTCTACCCTTAGATCCTAGTCTAAAAAAGCATTATTGTGACATAAGTAACTCCACAATGTATTAAAAAATCAGGTACAGCGTACCTCAGAACTTTTCCTCAACATGGGTTTGCTATGCTCATCCTCCCTACGTTGGACTCGTTTTGCTTTAACTCAGATAGTAATTAGTTTTATTCCCAGAGGTTACCCATCCAATCATTGACCTCGTTCAATGCTGCTTAACATTATGTCCCAAAAAACCATAGATATACTAGCCATATTTAAACCAATCTTACTATACTTATTTATTGCATGCAGGGATACACTTGTACCAAAGTTCAGCTCAATTTGATTATTTTCGGACTTTTGGTAATTTTTTAAAAAACGGATACAGGCATTTGATATATATTAAACCAATGCTGAAAATATGGTTGGAACCAAAATATGGTAAGTTTTTGGAATTGATGTCACTGATTTTAATATAATTTGATGGGCAGGTAGGCGCCATAGAAAAAAAAATTACAGATGTATAGGTCATTCGGTGTAGCCATATTGCTCCAGTAACATGCTGAATTTTCCATAAAACATGATTTTTCGACATTATTTGACAACGAAAATGACTGCATCTAAAAAATTAGACACAGTACAGTGTAACATGTGTCCAAGTATATTAAACTGTAAATTTAAGATTTATCACATAATCATCGATAGAAATTGAAAATAAAGTGCCTTTTTTAAACTTCGACATATCTTGCTCTTTTTAAGAATTTTTTCAAAATTTAAAAAAAATTGACCTTTGATATTTTTTTTTTATTTTATATTTTTTTTTTATATTTGCTCATAATAAAAACTTAAAACTAATTATCCAAAAGTATGTAGAATCCATTTTAGGACCAAGCTTAGGGTTTCAAATACCACCAAAATAAAAAAAAATACTACAAGTAGAATTTTAATACAGCCAATTTTGTAGTCAAAGAAATGTTGAACAATAGATTTTTTTTTGAAAAATACATCACATTACTGTGCCAATATTGCAGCACCGAATGGCTCTTTTCCTTCTTTCTATAGTGCCTACCTGTCAGTCAAATTATGTTATAATTGGAGACATCTTGTGTTTTTACCTGTGTTGATTTGATACGGAATGACCCATGATACATTTTATTAGGTTTAGCAATATTTTTTTATATCCCTTAATACCAAATTTGTGAACCCATTGAATTTCAAGAACAGTGATTATTTTAAAGTTAAGTAGTGGTTAGTAATAAAAAAGAAAACAAAAGATAAGTGTACTTTGATGCAGTCATTTCTTTGCAAAAATACAAAAACCCTGTTATAAAAAATTTTAATTGTCTTTATACATATTTTTATTTATTAATTTATTTCATAAAAATTAATACTTATTTTTGAATAAGTGCTGCATATAAAATGTAACACTAAGTTAAAAAAAAATTCAACAAAGAGCATCAAATTGTATTATTAATAATAATCATAGAATTGTTTGATATCAGTATTCTTATTTGTAAGACAACCAAAGACATACTGATATTAAATAATAAGGAATCGCTACATTAAATATTTGGATTATATTAAATCCCTGTAAAGATGAATGTTTTTAAGGTATTGAGTAAAGTCAAAGGGATTTTAAAATAATAAGGCAAACCCTTGGACCTTTGAATTATTTTCAAATGAAATGTTTCTATATCAAGGGATTTAACTTTTTTGAGAAAGGGATCAAAAGTAACTTAAATATAAAATATTTTCAAAAAATAGTTAAGGTGCCTAAAAACTTTTCTACACCACTTCTGACTTGCTTCGATTGCCTTTGGAATATGAAAATGGCATAATTTATACTACTACATGAAATATTTCAACTCTTTAGATGGCAAGTTTTTAAACTCAGATGGTCTTTTACATTAAATAATAGATGTTTCAGCAAATTTTCAAAAAAATGAGCTTATGAGATTGAGGTCATATAGGATAGGGGGAAGAGGTGAATTATTTGTAAGGGGATGACTCACTGATGAAGAATATAATATATATATATATATATATATATATATATATATATATATATATATATATATATATATATATATATATATATATATATGTATGTATGTACAAGAATTGCCCAGAACAAGATATTTTATGTCATTGATTAACTTAATCATTCATTAACCCACAAACATTTTAAAAAATCACAAATTGTTTAATTATTGATTGACATATATATTTCAAACAAAAAATTATGTCATTAATTGACATAATGTAAAGAAATCAACATTTTTACTAATAAATTTTAAGATTTACTTATATCGTGGCAGTGTGCCACTTATATAAACGTATGATATGACGAACTGATAAAGTATTACAACCATGTGGCTGCAAAGGGGCCCCAGCGCCAAGGCCGTGGAACACTTGGCGTTCCGCGGCCAAAGTAACGCATACAGGTCAGTCTTAAATGCCAAATTTGATTGAATTACATGAAAATTGATCCTAACATTTTTTTAGTGCTTAATAAACATCTAAAATTTTTACTAGGTATAAGACTAAGTGAATTGTATGAATTTTTAACTTTCAAGCATACACACATTAGAAGCTATGATGATAACACAGACATAAACCTTGTAAAAACACTTGAAACCGATAATTCAATTAAAATCATTATTTTGAATTTTTAGCTCTAACACATTATTTTTCCAATATACCCATGGTATAAATGAAAAAAAATTAAAAAATTAATAAAAAAAAACAGTAGGAGGACTTGCTCCTGTAACTTTTTTACTTTCTTTTAAACAAAAGTGTGCACCGATTGTGAAACATAAATTTCTTTGTGTCACAGACAATTATTTTTGTGTGATTAAATGGGAGAACCAAACAAAGCAAAATACTAAAAAGGCGTTAGCATAATAATAATAATAAATAACGTAACGGCTCAAAATAATTGACAAGTAAAAAGTGATTAATGCAATTAAACAAATCAAAGTACAATCTTATCAAAACTTAATTTATTATCTGTTAATATATTTCTTAAATTTTAAAAAAAATACATAATTATATTAACATCACATTATGCTCTTTAAAATTGTAAAAAAATATAATAAATACATTAAAAAATAATACAAGATAGAAACAACAAAATCTATTACTTATTGCTATATTTATTTGCCCTTTTACTGTGCTTTTTTAAGTACAATACATGTAAAGAAAACCTTAAGTATAATACGAAATCAAATTTAAGTAAGAGAGAGTATTAGTGTTATAAAAAATACTATTTAACTGAAGTAGTTTTGATATGTATGTATGTATGTAAGTATGAATGTATGTATGTATGTATGTATTTATGTATATATATATATATATATATATATATATATATATATATAATATATTATATATATATATATATATATATATATATATATAACTTACTAATGTTACTATCTAATAAATGTTTTATTAGATAGAGAAACAAAGGCAAACTTACCTGCCAAAATCTGCAGGTTATGTTTTAAATCAAATAATTACACCACTTAAATTAGAAGCATTAAAACAAATCTAAATGAAATAATAAATCTAAAGTTTTATTATTCCCATTTATAACCTGCTTTAAATTTTATTGGTATTTGTAACATTTAATTTGTGTTGTTTTTGAAACTTACAAGAGTTTTTTAAAGGAGTTGGTTATTATATGGCCATTTGTTATTCTAGGGCATAATAAAGCTAATTTACTTATTTCACTGACAAAATATTTGCTTGTTGATTCTTTTCTAAAATAAGGCTAACTAAATCTCTATTTTAGGTTTTAGTATTAGCTGATAGTCATTGAATCGTGTAATGAAAAAGTCATTAGTGTATACTGGGCCATACCAAGATACCGTCATCTTTCACACCCAGTTTGATCGTCCTTATTATTATAAGATATCTCTGAGCCCTTACCAAATTTTAAAATAGCTAAAATATGTAGGTAATTTATTTTAAAATTTTATGATCTACTAAACCATTGGCATTTCTTATTCAATAAAACATAATTTATAAATATAGGAGAGAAAATGTGACTTAAAAAAAGCAACAGTGTTACAACAGATGTTTAACAGACACAGTTAACTGACAGCTTCACTGCCACTACATATATTGTTATTTGTTAAAAAACATGAAGTTAAAAAATTATACAACATAATAAATCAGATCTTGAAATTTAAGTAGATAAATACAAAAATATAATACACAATAAGGCAGTAAATTATTTATTTCTATAAAGGTTATCAATTCACAATCGCTCTAGAGTGAACCAATTTACTCACCAAATATGCCTTTTATACAGCCAAACAAACAAGCAGAAATTCTTATTGTTTGTATCGCATAAAACTCACTTTTACATAAAAGTGAGTTTTATGTAATAGTTTCACATGGAAACTATTGGTACAGAATGGACACGCCTTTTTGGTACAGAACACATTTTTACAAAGTTAGCTGCTAGTTTAGCTTAGCCATCATCAAATGTAATTGATACAGTTGATTTATTAACTCTTATTTATAATAAATAAACGTATTTTAACTTTATTACAGTATAACCATAGACATATTATTATTGCAAATGGCCTATCTGTTGTAGTTTAAAACATAGAAAAATTAACCAGAACACCATTGCAATTATAGTATGGCACATGGTTATAATCAGTCGACAGTATGGGAAAATTGGGTTGAGGAACCAATGAGGTTGGTCTGATATGAAATTGATGGTGCGGTTTAACTTTCTAAGCTTACAACTGATTATAACTGTGAGTTATACTATCACATAATCAAATAAACAGTACAAAATGATACGAACTTATACAATTTTAAAAATCTGCAAATAAAATGATTCGTTTATTATAACCTCAAAACACTCTTGAAGGAGGTTACTCAGAGCCCTTAGGACCTTGGAAAGATGTTTCAAGCATTTCAATACATTGAGATAGAGTATATCCTCTCTATTAATATATCCATATGTTAATAACAAAAATCAGGAAGTAAGAAAATGATACTCATAAAAAAGGATCAATAATAATTTTTAAGACACTAGTTGCTATTCCAGTCCGATCTAGTGTCTTGAAAAAAATTTAAAATATATACAATGGTGACAAATACTAATAATATCAATAATAATCATATAATCACTGACAGAATGATAAGAAATTAGCACATCATTGTCTTGTTGAATTGAGCCAAAGAGACTAATACTTAGAGGGAGGATACAACAGCTCTTATCATTCCTTGGGTAGCTAGGTGCCGTAACTGTACATTGGTGACGTCATTTTTTATTTTTCCTAATAATTACAATTTCACATAAATTTACATTATTTTTCAACTATTTTGTTTTAAATCAAGTAAAATAAATTTAAAATAAGTTTTAATTAATATCTATTGCATGTATTCTTTAATTTTTAGTGTTGAATAAAGTGGTTGAATGTGGCATCACTGAAAAATGTCTGCTGTTTTTAGTAGAGTGCATGCTACAATAGGAGTTGTAGAGGGAGGGGGGAGTACTATAGTAAGGGAAAGCACAGTTACGGCACCTATGGAAACTGTCTCACTTCCAGACCCCTTATCACTGTGTTAATCGGGTTCTGTACTCCCTCTAATAGTTTTAGACTAGACGTTGTAGCGAGCCATTTGGTTAACACTTATATTAGTTGTTTCAGCTCGCAGTGAGATGGGGATATACGATTCCACTTCCCCCACCTCGTCTTTCTACAAGGTCTTTCTATTCTACCCCTTCAGATTTTACAGTTCTTCCCTTATTATACCTCGTAAAGCATTATTTATTAAGACCGTAATTGATTAATAAATTGATATTAAATTTTAAGATTCATATTAATAAATTGATATTAAATTTTAAGATTCATATTAATAAATTAATCATCGTGTTTGTCTAATTCTTCAATTTTTGTGTGTTAATGTATTTTTTGTATCTTCATGTATAGAGTTAATAAATTTAAAGTAATTTAATTGTATAGAACTCAAGTCAATTGTTTTCTTCTTTCTCTATTTTATTGTATTTTATTTTAAATTAAACAGTACTTCATATTATATTATAGTTCTATGTCTGATGACTTCTATCGTTATATCTCTATTATTTTACATTGAATCAATAAATGAAGACAGAGCTTGATTTCTATAGACTTTTATCTTTCTCTAAGCATTTAAAAAAAGAATAATTTGATATTAGATTAACGGTCATAAATATTATAATGATAAGAAATATCCATTCTATAGAGACGAGCCCCTCTCTCACTAGATATACTCAAATACCTACCTACACAGTAATATACACTTTACTAGAAGTGTTAACCAAATGGCTCGCTACAACGTCTAGTTAGTTTTAGTCTATTTGAATTGAGCTTATTTAGACACTATAATAGTGTGATATGGTCACAACTTACTACTTATCAAAAGCTAGCAGCAAACTTTGTTCAAGTTCATGACGTTTATTATCATCAAGATAGATTGAGGTTGGAGCAAAACATTACATCAACATTTGTAAACTTTGTTTATGAATTAGTATACTTGCTTACTTCACTGCCTTCTTTTATAATCTATCTTTAAATTACAATTAAGTCAATAAAAAAAAAATTATCAAAAATTTACAATTATTTATCTAAATACCTAATAAGTAAATAATTCAAGGGCGGGAATTAATTATAATACACAATACACTGAATTAATTTTACAATTAATATTAAATAAGAAATATTTTTATTAAATGGTTATAAAAATATTAATTTTCACAATTTAAAGCAAAAAATTATCACTTATAAGATAAAGGCACGATTGCTATTTTTGTCAGAGACCAGGGAGAAAAACAATTAGCAAGGCATGTTCAACCCTACTAGTAAAATATGTTTCTAATAAGAAATATGAGAATAAAACCATACAGTAAGGAATGGTAAGTAGAAAAAGTGTTATCAAATCGGTAAATAAAAAACTGGCCCACTGGCTGCATATCATCATATACTAATTCATCGAAATTCATAATTTAAATAATCCATTGGATCAGCTTGCATCAAATCACAAAGCATACTTTATGATACCAGGACTCATCTGCCAGATCAGCTAATGATTCAACACTTCAGATAAATTGTTAGATCAGCTAGCGTCAAATTATATAGCATAGATTTTAATATATCATTTATGAAACTGATAAAAAAACTGTAGAACAAATTTATCACATAAAAAGAGAATAGAAGAAACAACCATCAAACAGTCAAGTCATCAAACAGACTATTCACCTCATAAATAATAAATATAGAATTTTCGTTTCACGTTTAAAAAAACCTCAAACATTTAACTTTCAACTTCACTTAGATCAAATATGATAAGTTAGTGTTGAATGTAATCAAATGTGACAGGTCATTGTTGAATATAATCTTAGAATAATACTAATATTGAAGGAGCACAGGACCGTAAACACAATGTAATTCTACTGATAACATGAAAACCAATTGACTGGTGGTCTTAAGTAGGGGTACCACCTTAACAACAAAACATTATTTTATAAATGTGTTATAAATATCCACTAATGAAAAAAGATCTTAAGTAACGAATAAAATAATTTAAAAACCTTGCTAAGTACTTAATACAATCGATCTTAGATAGCAAAAGGATAGCGGAATACAAGAATCTACATTTAGTGACGAGGACTACTATTAATATAATTTTAATTATTACATTTTAATAAAATAGGATATAAACTATCAGCTTAAAGTTCTATAGGAAAACAAAAAACTAAAATTTAATTAGCTATATATTTCATCAAACATTGTTGACATCTTGAGGCTTTAAACACAGACAAGACTTACATAACTGGTTGACTAGATTAAAACTTTTTTTTTGACTGTGTTAATTATTTATTAACTGTGATTTAGTTTTTAGTATTTTTGTGATTTTGTCAAGTTTTAATCTAGTCAACCAGTTATGTAAGTCTTGTCTGTGTTTAAAGCCTCAAGATGTCAACAATGTTTGATGAAATATATAGCTAATTAAATTTTAGTTTTTTGTTTTCCTATAGAACTTTAAGCTGATAGTTTATATCCTATTTTATTAAAATGTGGGAGTTCTATACAATCAAAAGTGCTACAAAAGAGAAATTACTTAATTATTACAATAATTATTTACAATTACTTTTTATTGTAAAAAAATGCCCGTTTTAGGGCCTTTCGGCCCATCAGGGTATTCACCCTGCGGGAACCACCTCAGGTGGGTTGCATCTACTACACTCTAAGCATTAATTAAAGCGAAATCTTTTTAATACAAATACTAATCATAAAATCTTAGAGCGTAGCCCGGGCTGCGAACCCCGGACCTCCGGTGCCGAAATCGAACGCCTTTACGATCACGGCCACGGAGGCAGACTATTTTTATTGTAATGCACTGATATTTATGTTAGTATTTTATGAATAATCAATCATTAATTAATAATAGAACATGATAATTCTCTATTTGGAATATATAATATAAATTTAAATATGGAAGTATTGCCAACTTTTTTATAAGAAAATTGTATATTGTTAGGGCGGCAACATTACTTAAGACCACCAGTGAACCGGCTTTCGTGTTATCAGTAGCACTCCTTCTATATATAGTATTATTCTAATACTAATAAAATAAGGACCATTCCTCAAACTTTCTATGAATTGATAAAAGTGGTGAGTTTATCCTTTTATGAATTACTGGGACTGTTTTTATTGATTCTTCCCGAATAATCTTAGTTAATTTTTGTGTATTCTACCTCCATCATTTTCTATTGAACAGGGATTAATATTACACGGAATAAAATATTTACATGTTTTCAATTTTAATTTAGAATTTGTTCAGTCCAGTTCGTAGGTAAAACTTTTTAATTTGACATCAAAAGCTCTAAAAAAAATCACTTTCCTAATCAGAAAAAGTTATGGTTCTGATGGTGCAGATAATGGACTTAAAAAACGAAGACTTATCCCAAAAGTATAAAAATGCTCGTAGTATTATTTAAATAATTTTACATAGAGATATATTACTAAAGGGGGTATAGTCCAGGGGGGGTTAACTTAAATGAGGAAAAGTTTGGACTCGATTATCGCAAGCTACTAAAAATAACGCTGCGGCGGACCGGTGCGGACAACTCATGAACTAACCCCATTAGCTTTCCAAAAATGACTGATTATATTTTTATATTTAAATTTATGAATACCATGAAAATTCTTGGTTATGACAGCTACATTTATTATTATTATAAAATTGATTGTTTTCTGTATGTATTTTTCACAAAAACGGTTCACCGTTGCATGTTCTGTGTTTCCAAAATTCAGAAACTAAAAGTAAATAGAAACCTTTTTAAAACTTCCAGAGAACGCTAATGATGGTAGATAAGTATATTTCATTTAATTAATTTATTGATTTAGTCGATTTTATCAGGTAATTACATTTAATCACATGTGGGCATCTTGCCGATGTAATTAAAATACAGGCTGCAATAAATGCCAAAATCTATCTTTTAGCACGTGTAAAACTTTAGCCACCATTTCATTATTACCTGATTGAATCAATTAAATTAATAAATTACTTAAATGAAAAACTTAAAAATAATCACAAGTTGTCTGTGTAAGAATAAAGTGGTAGGGTTAGTTAGAAGTATAACTATACAAAGTATAAAAATTAAATTTCAAACTGACTGTGGGCATAAAGCGGGAAATTAAGACACGCCCACTCAATTGAAAGGTAGGTCCGCAGCCGACCGGAATCCAAATTTTCCCACCATGAGTTGACAGTCTTACTGTTTAAGTATCTATAGTCTCTGGTATAGTCTATCTCAATAAATTGAGAGGTCTGAAACATCATTTTGGGGCTCTGTGTAGCCTCATTGAAACATCCTCTAAGAATAAGTTAAGGCTTTTACAGCATTGTTTCCTATTATAAACGTTGTATTATATAAGTTACTAGTTCATTTTTTAATGTTTATTTCATCATATTAATACTCAAAGGTGTTCAGGTTACTTTTTTGATGTTTCAAAATTCAACTTACAGGGCCCCCTCTAGTAACAATATCTCTATGGATGCAACAGTTTAACTGTATGAAACTAGTGGTGATATAAAGGTCTTGAGACAGCAAGTACAATGACACAGATGAAGTACTTCAGTGGAAGAAATGGAATTAGACAAGAATATGCCTTTGTCAGGGCCATTGAACCAAAAAAGTCAGCTTTTGAAATGGTCTACTACAACTTTTATTTAAGTTATCTTCATTAATTTTATTTTTTCTTAAAAATTCAAATATTATACTTTCTATTTTTTTTTTGTATAATTATATGATTATAGCATTTATTATTAAACTAAAAGATTAGGAGGTTAATAAAAAGCATCAGTCTCTCCACAAAATATATTTAAAAAAGCAAACTGGCTTTCAACCCACAAAGGTCATCTTCAGGCCGGTGAGAAGAGAATCATTGAGCCTGTGAGTCCTTGCTAGTTATGACTGCGACAAGTACTTATTTAAATTTATTTTGCTTAAATTTACTTTGCTTATTTAAATATATTTTGTGGAGAGACTGATGCTTTTTATTAAGATTTACTCCACTTGCGCTGTCTTATTCATAGTAATTAGGAGGTTGTTGTTTAATCATATGTATTCCTTTTACTAATAAAAACAATAAAAGTTTTTTTGTAATTCCTTATAACGAAATTTCCAAGTAGCAACTTTTTAGCGTGGAACCCAATAAAATAGAGGAAAAATAAAAAACAAGTCTCTTCACTGATGTACAGAGACTGTTACATCAGTGTAGACAGACTTGTTTTTTTTATTTTTCCTTATATCTGGACTCAACAACTCTATTTTTTATCAAAAAATAGAGGTTCGGCTGTAAGTATTGACACTCATAGACTATGTTACTCGAGGATAAACCAAGGTTTCAAAGTATTCCTCAACATCCTTATCATTGAATTCATCTATAGTGAATTTTCTTTTTGATCTTTCACATTTTGCTTATTTAACAAAAAAGTTTCATCAAAATAATTATAAAACAAAAAAATACAATGCATAAAAACACTAATTGATAACTTAAGACTTTAAAATTATAGAAATATAAGTACATAGAGATGACAGTCTATCTCATATCATTTGAACTGAAGCACTCTTTATGGAGCCCCAATGTGGTGAAAAACTAATTACATTTTTTTTTAATACTTAAAAACTTAAAATAGATTATGTTGAAAAAAAAAATCTTCTATCTCCAGTGTAAAAGTTTATTGGCTACTTT
The DNA here is from genome assembly GCA_018340805.1 of Microvelia longipes. Lineage (NCBI taxonomy): Eukaryota > Metazoa > Arthropoda > Insecta > Hemiptera > Veliidae > Microvelia > Microvelia longipes. The sequence goes on along the minus strand of JACMZG010000022.1, from coordinate 41,559,170 downwards.
TTAGAGAGTAAAGAAGCACTTTTCACTCCCTTGGGAGTAAAAAGTAACTTTTTCTCCCTTGGGAATAAAAAGTGTTTCCTATTATTAGGTTATTAAAGCCAATTATATCAATTTTTTAGGGGAGTGGTATTCTCTAAATTTATACAGGTGCCTGAACAATTTTTTAAAATTTCCAGAGGTTGGCTCCCCAAAATTTATAAGGGGGACCTGACCAAAAAATTTTTTTTAATTGGCTCAAAATCTGTTTCAGGCCAAAAGAAGTTGTTAGAGGCAGTATTTTTTTTTTTTGGGCAGCACCCCGAAAATTTATAAGGGGGTCCAACCCAAAAAAATTATAATAAAATACAACAAAATTCAAATAAAATCAATGTTTGGAGATAAAATCTTGTATGTACCTTGGGAGTAAAATGCTATTTTCCCCCTCGCAATTACCTCCCTTTGCTTCACCTCGGAAGTTAATAGGCATAACTCCCTTGGCTTTGCTTCAGGAGGTAAACACATAAATACCTCGGCTTAAAGTATGAGAATATACTGTAACTTTTTAAGACTCACTCATTCATATTATTAATAATAATAATTACAAGAATATTTTAGTTAAATATGTCCACATAGCACTGGAGTTTTCTTCCTATTATGTAGGTTAACCTGTCTATATTTTTTGATTTTGTGATTATTTATTTATTATTAAAATAAAGGAATTAAAAAAAATTGTTATTAATAACATTATTTCTATTTTTAGTGCAAACACAATACTTTTCCTATATACCTACAGTATAAATGAGGAAATGTAAAATTATAGTGATCCATATATACATTAGTATGTAAAATAAAAAAAAAACCTTTATTCCGATAAAATTAAGTAAAACAGAATTGCTTAATGCATAAATAGTTCATGTCATGCGGGTAGAAGGAGATGGACTAATTGAGCATTAATTAATCATTTAACTTAATATTTCAACAAATGAAGGTTTTGCCAACTTCGTTCATAAAATTGTGTTAAGGAAACCTTCAGACCTCCAGAAAACCGACATTTATATTATCAGTAAAATTCTTCTGTATATTGTATTATTCTAAGCCTCAGACACATCTCAAGCAATTATATCTCTCTACTAAAACAAAGATCAGCTGTAATTTTAACACCATATTAACAATTATACAACGGGTGTGTAAAAATATGAAGCAGGTAAGCCATGAGGTGAAAAACTTTATAAATGTGAATTAAGGAATAAAATGGTGAACGAGGGAAAGATGAGAACTACATGTTCTATAATCTAGTAACTATATCTCTAGGACACTTTTTACTAACTCCCTATATGGATGTTAGGACACTTAACAGTTGTGCACTCAAGCCTGTGGCCAGATAACCAAAGATAAAAGCATGGATCATTGCTGGCTGATTATTAGGTTTGTATTTTTACTTATTGTCTCACTTTTGACTTTAAATAAAGACTTGACTGAAACTTTTATAAGACTCTGTTGACTAATTAATGTTAACTTAAATCAAGCTGTTTAGTTACCTTCGCCAGAGTCCGAGAGCAGCCCTCAGAGACATATGTAGTTTTAAGCATTATTTAATGAGAAAAACAAGTGGCATAACTGAAATTTGAAACTGCGCAACCTTAAGAAAAAAAACAAAGTAATACAAACTGTATTACTTAGTTCTTAAACTAAGTAATACAAACTGTATTACTTAGTTCTTAAACTAAGTAATACAAACTGTATTACTTAGTTCTTAAACTAAGTAATACAAACTGTATTACTTAGTTCTTAAACTAAGTAATACAAACTGTATTGCTTAGTTCTTAAACTAAGTAATACAAACTGTATTGCTTAGTTCTTAAACCTAAGTAATACAAACTGTATTGCTTAGTTCTTAAACTAAGTAATACAAACTGTATTACCTAAGAACTGTATTACTTAGTTCTTAAACTAAGGTAATACAAACTGTATTACTTAGTACTTAAACTAAGTAATACAAACTGTATTACTTAGTTCTTAAACTAAGAAATACAAACTGTATTACTTAGATCCTAAACTAAGTAATACAAACTGTATTACTTAGTTCTTAAACTAAGTAATACAAACTGTATTACTTAGTTCTTAACTAGGAAATACAAACTGTATTACTTAGTTCTTAAACTAAGAAATACAAACTGTATTACTTAGATCTTAAACTAAGTAATAAACATTACTTAGTTCTTAAACTAAGTAATACAAACTGTATTAGTTAGTTCTTAAACTAAGTAATACAAACTGTATTACTTAGTTCTTAAACCAAGTAATACAAACTGTATTACTTAGTTCTTAAACTAAGTAAGTACTTTACTCTTAGGGAGGTTAAAGTACCCTTAACTAGGGTTATTTAAAAGGCCTGATGCTCTAACCAACAAAGCTATTATTGAACCCTTAATTGAGGGTAGAAATTTATTAACTTAGAGGTAATTTAATTATTTTATTTATTAGTGGTAAGATAAAGAACCGATTGAAACATCAGTTACTATCGATACTTGCTGGATAATTATTTGTTGGATACATACATCCCTGACCAAACATCTTTATTATTAGGCAAGGCAGTCAACAAGCTCTTAAGTAATAACCTAGTTAAAGTTATTGCAATATTTTTTAAAAAAAATTACAGATTTTATGTCAAGCCCTCTAATGAAAACCTGGTCGATAATTTTACACACCAATTTAATATTTTCAACAATCGTTTATAACACCTTCAAAATAACTAAAGAGTTACCAATGTTAGATATCTCAAATTTAAAACACAAAAAATAAAAAAGAAAATTTAAAAAAAAATTGGTCCCTAAAAATAATGCCCATAACTTATAAAAGAAATGTACAGAGGACATACACAACAAAAGTAAAAAAGTCTAAAAAATAAAACTAAAAATATTTACAACATATAATAGCTTGATAAGTAGTAAAGTTTGGTCAATATCCTTCGAGTCCTTAAAAAGGATAAGAAGGTGCTCAACAGCATGTCTTACTGTTGACATTTAAATCTCGTATTCAAACAGATTTTCCTTACCTAAACTTAACCTATTCATTATAGAGATCTTAATTGTTTTTTTAGAATGTCTTAAGGAATTCTATAGGTCCCCTATGTTCTATAGGATACATAGGGATCCTTTAAGTTTTCTTAATGTCTCCTAAAGAGGGTAAAAATTTTAAGCTATTTTACCAAGCTTAAAATGTATAGTGTATATTAAGGGGACCTAAAGAGTTCCTCTTAATATATCATAAAGATAGAACTAATTTTACTTATAATGTATCATAAAGATGTTACAAATTTGAAGCTTATTTTAAATACCAATGAGGGTTCCGTAAATAACCTTTCAAATTGATGTTGGTTGTACCCTTAATAATGTCTTGATAAGGAGATTAGGGTAATAATTAGGGTTAAATAAAAACAACAATTTTAGTGTAACACAAAAATCATTGTTTTTATTTAACTCTAATGGATACAATCTCCTTATCACGTAAATAACCTTAAATGTATAGCCAGACATAGCATACATTAAGAGTGATCCTTTACGTTCTTGTACAAATTTTACTTATAATGTATCATAAAGATGGTACATATATTGGAAGCTTATTTTAGATGCTTTAAGGGTTCCTAACACAAGCTTAAAATGTATTCGAAAGGAAGTAAGAATTTTAAGCTTGCTTTAGAAACCCTGAAAGAATTTGTAAGGAAAATACATTAGAATACAAGCTTTGGGCATATCACAGTAAGTGAATAAAAGGCTTGACAGCTAACAAGCTATCTAACTGTTAATATCTGCATAATAAAATGAAAAACTACAAGTTAAAAGAAATTGACAAAAATTTGCAGTTTTTGTTCAAAAGTGCTCTATACATTGTCCTAAGAATTATAGGCTTGTTTCACACTGGAAAAATACTGTTACCACTTTTAGCAATTTTAAAAACTTAATCTTAGCTTATCGATTGTTTTAGAAACATTATTAAATCCTCAAAATTAGATTTTTAGGAATTAAAAATAATTGATTGATTTATCATAAGTATTTTGGGGATTGATCAATCAGAGAAGCCGCTGCCAACCTCTCACTTACAAAGAGAAAAAAATCCCTACCACAATAACCGCTGTAGGGAAAAAACCTTCTTCCCGCCAATCGTTCACTTTGTTTATGGTTCTTCTTTTGATTACATCGTTTTGAAAACTACTTTCAAATTAATCTTAAAAATGATATTTTAAAATAAAACTACACAAAAGAAATGTAAAAAAACAATGCCAAGAAAATACGGGTAAAATAACCCGATTTGTTTACATAGTTTTTTTTCGCTCCCTTTTTGCAGGGATTTTTTTTTCATAAGAATCAGTGGTGTCTAAACTGACCTGTCAAGATTTTTAAACTAAACAATAGACTGTAGATTTATGTCTAAAGATACAATTTTTATTCAAGCCAATTGATTTTTGTTTAAAACCACAGAAACATATACATACATAATATATTACCTATGCTAAACAATGGTTTGGTAAATAATTCTTGGAGACTGGTTATAACGGTATCAAATTTCTTTGGATTTAATGATGTTTTTAAAACAGTCAATATTAAGGTATCATTTAACATATTAAAGTTACCAGAAGAGGTAAAAATGAATATATTTCTGTGCCTATTAAAGTTTTAAGAAAATAGACATAAAAATTTTAAACATCAAAGACATGATAAACTATTTTTATTTATTTTTAATTTGATTCCTTAAAAAGTAGGATATTGACATCTTGTTTAAAAGATTTTTTTACTTAAAATCAAACTTTCTTAAATGACAATGAGCATTTGACTAAAAAATAAACTAAAAATATTGTAAAATAAAAAGTAAAAAACTTGAAACAGGGAAAATAGTACAGTTTCTATACACAAGTGAACAAAGTAAAGACAAGTGCCTGGTCGGAGGAAACACTTCTATACAAAATATATGAATTACTGGAAAATGCAAGGACCTTGAATAAAGGGGATGACGCGAAAAGGAACTTTACTGACCCCATGGAGGTTATATGAGAGAGAAATAGGTGCAAACTTACCTTCCCATAGTTATAGGAAAAAAGATGCAAAACACAGGTAATTTAATAAAAATAAGTTGATTTTTTTCCTCAACTTTATTCAGGTAGCCCCTGGAGTCTCGACACCACAATGTAATGTATGTAGTAGACACTATTTTTTTTAAATAATAATAATAATCATTTTTTATTGTTTTCAAAAAGTACATATTATATAGAAATCAAAGCAATTCAACAATAATTAATGACATAAATTAACAATAGTAATGTTAAATATGAATTTTAACATGAATGTATTAATGAGTGTCCCCCAAAAAGCTAAGCTAGAGGAAAACAGTGTAACATTCATATATGTGTCGATCTTACGTAAAATCTGTACAATAAATATTTCCAGTCCCTAAGGGGTGGATCCCTCTATCTGTCGATACGTAGTGTCGAAGCTATCACATAACCAGACATCATTGATGTCTGGTTATGTCGTCATTGATGACATGTATTGATGTAACGTAGAGTTTGTACAGGACAAAAATACGTCACGTGACACCCTTGTCCTCATTTAACGCTTTATAGTGTCGGTACCTTATAGGGACTGAATATATTTATTTTTAATATTTTTACCCTGACAGGATTCTACGTTGTATCAACACTTGAATGTCACGACGTAACATCGACACATGATTTAGTTAAAAGTGTCAAGGTTATCAAATGTGGATACATCGTAGAATACTGCCAAAAAATGTCAACGTTATATAGTGTTGAGACATCGTAATGTCGAGACTATTTGGAGAGCCGCTTTATTCTGTACTTATCCGTGACCTTTGGTGCTTCATAAGTCATTTAAAATAAAACATTTAAAAAAATAAAAGATATTACTTTTTCTTATTTGTTTATAACCTTCTCAATAAGCAAATCAATAGGAAACCATCAAGAGGTAAGCTTGCCTCTAAATTTAGGACTACACAGTTAATGTAATAACTGTAAGCAAGCCCAGTTCGTACCAAGCATGTGCAGTTTGTTTTTGACATATACTTTGTGATGGATTCTTTTCTATTTTTTTTATCGCCACCGGGGTCACCTTGTTTGTGGCAAATGGACTTATCACGTCATCCCCTTATGCAAGATCATTTAAAAAATGTGTGAACCCAGGTTTAAGCCAAATTTAGGACCCTCAACATTAGCTTATACATAAAATAGAAGTTGAATTATGGTTGCAAGAAGAGGAAAGCTTATTCTTGCAGTGGAGCATGTGTTGTTACAAGTTCTTCACTTGGTTCAATAAGGCAGAAAACTTTTTTTCTATCTAAGACAAAGTAGAGTCCCAACAATATGTCCTGATTGCTACGAGATTTATCGCTTTCTAATTACTAATAATACCATCTTTTTAAAAAAATTGAGTCACAGACAAAACTACTTTTGTAGTCTCATACCAAGTACATTAGCTGTGTTGACATTGAGTGTTTATAACTAAAACTAATAAAAAAACAGTCAGTCTATAACATTTTAAAATGCTGCTGTATATTTTTACAGTTAAAGTGCTTACTATCCTGAATCACAGAAAATATATTGGACCCAAAGAAGAATTTTTGTTTAGGTGAGCTTAAACAAAAATTCTTTCTTTCACATTCAAACATATTTATTAGCAACTTGTCCTTACTTATTAAATTAAAAAAAAAATGTATATACATTTAATAAAGAATTAAATACAATAAAATATTAATAATAAAAGTAAGTGGTAAAAATTAAGTTGTTTTTTTAAATTTAGAGTAGTGAGAATCAAGGTTGAGGTGAGATTTATCTTGCGTGAGCTTTATCAGCGAGATCTCCACGAGTTAATTAATTTCATCCTAATTGTAGTTTTAATTATTTAAACTTCAGGTACATCATATGTTAATAATATTAATCCATAGGATTAAAACAGTCCATCGGTTTTTTGGTAACCTGGAAAAAAAGTGAATTAAACTAAAATTGTAGTAAGTCAAGCAACAGATTCATTTAGGCATGAAAAAAAAGGAAGGCACCTAAAATTATTACTGGAACAATGAGACTGTCTATAGCAATTATTTTATATTTATGTAATAATAATGGTATAATTAATAAATAGCACCTAGTAGTAAAAATAGTACCTGAAAGTAGTGTAGTATGTTTTTAATTTAATCATTTAATTTATTTATATATATATTTATATTTTCTATATATCTAATGTATATCCTTTTTGTTTTGCTTTAGTATGTAGTATATAAGAGAGTTCAATTGCATGGAGCTATTATTTAATAAAAATAAATTAGGTAGAGTAAATTTTATTATAGGCTAACATATGTTTAAAATAATATTATTGGTGGCTATTTGACCCAGCAATAATTAAGTATAACACTACTATTAATATACAAAATATTTAAATAAAATGAAGTATAAAATCTTACCAATATGTATAAGAATAAATTCAAATGATATTTGTGTTATTTTTTATGTCTCTCATGTTTATAGTTGACTTTGAGTTGCTGGATGAGATCGTATATTTTGAGAGAAGGTCCTACTTTGCCGGTCAAAGCAATTATTTCGTCTTTCGTTAGCTCTAACAGTTTTTCACCAGTTATACCCTGAAAGTCAATCAGGGAACAGGTTACAGAAGGGTAAACAAAAGATCTGGAGGTAAACAAAGATCTGGAGGATAAACAAAGATCTGGAGGTAAACAAAGATCTGGAGGGTAAACAAAGATCTGGAGGATAAACAAAGATCTGGAGGGTAAACAAAGATCTGGAGGGTAAACAAAGATCTGGAGGGTAAACAAAGATCTGGAGGGTAAACAAAAGACACGGACCTGTTAATGGTTTAAAAAAGAATATTAAAGATAATTAAAAAAACCCTTTGATGCTTATAATAAAATCAATTTCTTAAGAGTTACCAAAAAACTTAACTAAACACCAAAATGTCTCATAACTAGTGAAGAGATGTGCTTTTTTTGAAATTCTTAACTGCATATGGCTTAACGCTACTCTTAATGGACATATATGTGCATTTGTGCAACAAGTTTGAATTCGTTTCTCACAATGAAAATAAAAATATGTGAAACAAAAGAATTACTACCAATGGTTGCTCAGCTATTGACTTTTCAATTTAGAAATTTATACATTCTCCATTTTTAAATGATTTCTTTTTTTGTGTGATAAAACCTGGGTTTTTAATAGATATTACTTGTTTTATTTCTTCTTCTATGTGGTACTCTACATTTTAGCTAATGTAGCGCAAACGTACAGTTGCGTTAAAAATAATTTTTTAAGCTAAGATGTACAGTTGTGTGGTCGACCAGTCGTACAAAACGAATCCTACCATTTGCTTGTTAGGTACTAGGTACCGAAGATGAAATGGTCACGGTTTTAGTTTTAAGTACATATCTATTATACATATATCATTTAAAGAAGACCAAGCTTTTTTATTATCTATTTCATGCATAGCCTTGGACTAATTTGAGCTTAAAGGGAAGCATAAGAAAATAATAGCTGTTCTATAAGAACAGATTGCTTCAACAACAGATGTTAGATCTATAACAATAGATTGCTTCTATAACAATATATTGCTTCTATAACAGATCCTAGATCTATAACAACAGATTGCTTCTATAGCAGATGTTAGATCTATAACAATAGATTACTTCTATAACACATGCTAGATCTTTAAAAACAGATTGCTTCTATAACAGATGCTAGATCTATAACAAAAGATTGCTTAAGTTTACTGATCATCATCTGCTAGGGAAAGGCCGCAAGACACTTTATCCAAGGGAGGAAGACCACAAATTGCTTCTTATTTCCCGTGGGGGGGGGTATTTTTTGTTAAAAACCTTATGCCTCAGATGAATAAAAATCACTATTCTATAAGATAAAAGTTAAATCCTCTCCTTTTGATAGAAGTTTTTTTCCTTAGAAAACCTGAACAAACAAATCCAGGCAAAAATTAATATAAAACTAACCTGCTGAGTGAAATTTTGGGTGCAACCAGAACAATTATTCGAATTAAGATACTGGACCACCTCTCCCGGTGACCAACCAATAGGATCCAAAGACATGGAGTTAGACAGGGGAGCTACCGTAGCCACTATCATTGTATGAGACTGGGATGATGTTTTAAAAGCACAATTATTTTTTGCACTATCATCCTTATCATCTAACTGGTTTTTACTGGAAGCAATGATACTCTGAGGTTGGATCGTTGCTATCTTCAACTCTAAAGAATTCTGAGTGACTCCGCTAAAATGTATACTGTCGTGGCTCTAGAAAAATGCAGTACAATAAAAAATAATTAACACAATGCTATTATAGTGGTGGAAAATAACTCCATTAATAATGGAGAACAGGTAAGACATCCATATCAGGCCCTTTTTGCTAAAACTCATATAGTCAGTCCTTTATTTATTTTATTTTTATTTAATAAAAAAGGAAGAAGTCTTTCCACAAAAATATATTTATTTATAGCAAAGCGCTTTCAACCTAACTCATCTATCACCCTCTTCTTTATTCAACGGCTAGCACTGATGATGACCTCTTGTTAGGTTGAAAGTGCTTTGCTACAAAGAAATATATTTTTGTGGAGAGACTTCTTCCTCTTTTATTAAGATGAACTCCATTAACGCTCACCTTAGTTCTTCTTTTTTCATTCCTTAGACATGAAATGCGTAACTACTCAATAGAACTAAATGTTATTCAACCAGAACAATGACATCACAATTTCCACCAGGGCCCCCTGATTGCTGCAATTATAGAACCCTAACAGCCTTGGATGTACTATTTTTAGTATCCACTATCACTATACTATACAAACTATTTTCACTATACTATAAACACTATCCAATAAGGAAAGACAAGTTCTTGAGTACCCTGTAACCAATTTTTTGGTCCTAAAACGTAGACATATATAAAATAGAGTGTGACATTCGATGTCATGATAATTTTTCCCTTCTTATTATAGGAGGTGGGGAAGCAATTAAACAAAAAGATAAAAATAATAATTAAGTACAGTAGGAGGGTTGATAGAGTCCGGTAGCGATTGATCAGGTCCAGATGGCTCGTCTCCAACCCGCGTATTAACCTGAACCATTTCTCCGCTTGGCAGCACTGGTTGCCCTGGTCCAGCAGTCTGTCCAACAGATTGACCAACCGATGCAGAGGTTTCCATTACTCCAATCAAACCAATGTTCCTGAAACCATCTCTGCTTTGTTTCGGTTTTCTACCTCTTTTCTGCACTTCAGTCTTTTCTACAAAATAAAATATAACAAAATAAATAGTAGTATTGACAATGAACAGGATTTTTGAGAATTTTTAAAAAAATAATATTGTATTTTGGGTATCTGTTTGGACATGTTTAGGGATACCCCCAAAAAAGGTCCCCAACTTTGCATCACAGGTGTGATAGTAGATGACTAAAATTATTCCATATTATAGCTCAAAATTGTTCCATATGCACTACCATAACTTAAGGACAAATCAATAAAACGTTTTGATTTGAAGATATGATGTAGTCAACAACAGAACACATTATTACTACAAATTTTAGCTTGATGTTTATTATAGCCGCAGAGCACTAGCCTGGTACATTTTTCTTAAGACGGGAAAACAGAATTTTAACTGTTAACTGTTTTAACTGTAAAATAGGATTTTTGAGAATTTTTAAAAAAATAATATTGTATTTTGGGTATCTGTTTGGACATGTTTAGGGATACCCCCAAAAAAGTCCCCAACTTTGCATCACAGGTGTGATAGTAGATGACTAAAATTGTAACATTTTTGTTAATATCTAGGTAGGGAATACAAAATATCAAAAATTCTTTCACATAAAGTTTGAAGCTAAGAAAATTGTCTAAAAATAAGTTTCTATTGATTTACTCAATATTTCAAACCATTAAAAAAGGATTTCAACTTAAAAATGAACCATAATTTTTTTTCAAAGTAAACAAACTAAAAATTGTCACTTTAGCTCAAAATTGTTCCATATGCACTACCATAACTTAAGGACAAATCAATAAAACGTTTTGATTTGAAGATATGATGTAGTCAACAACAGAACACATTATTACTACAAATTTTAGCTTGATGTTTATTATAGCCGCAGAGCACTAGCCTGGTACATTTTTCTTAAGACGGGAAAACAGAATTTTAACTGTACCTTTGAAACGGCTATTGTCCTGACAAATAATCAAGAGATCAAAAATAAACAAAACAAACTGCTCTATAAATGTTTCCTCCTCCATTTTCTATTAATATCAATAAAATAGGTTCCTCGGAATGAAAAAGAAAATTTGTCTAAAAAAGTCAAAACGTTGTTAATTTTTTTATTAAATACAATGGTTTCCTATGAGATTGTAATTGTTGTTATACATACAACATTATATGTATGTATACTGTATACCATTTGCACCACTTGGGATGGTCCAATTCAGCTGAAACCGGTTTCAATCGAGCTAGCTTGCCATCTACAAGAACATTTAATACCTTGTTTTAACAGCAAAATTTATGCAAAAAAAATATGGTGTCATAACTTGGGTTAAAGACATTATAATTATTTTACAAACAACAGGCCTCGCTACCTCCCCAACATATATGCTAAATTTTGTTAGAATTTGAGAAAGTTTTTGTTTGCTATGCAAAAAAGTAGATCTTGTACATGTATATTATATAAATATATATATATATATTATATATATAATATATATATATATATATATATATATATATATATAATATATATATATATATATATTATATTATATTATTTATTATAAATAATATCAACCTATATATATCAACTTATATATATAATATATATATTATATATATATATATATATATATATATATATACATGTACAAGATCTTTATTTTTGCATAGCAAACAAAAACTTTCTTCAAATTCTTAACAAAATTAGCATATATGTGGGGAGGTGCGAGGCCTGTTGTTGTAAAATAATATAATGTTCTTTAACCCAAGTTATGACACCATATTTTTTTGCATAAATTTTGCTGTGTTAAAACAAGGTATTAAATGTTTCTTGTAGATGGCAAGCTAGCTCGATGAAACCGGTTTCAGCTGAATTGGACCATCCCAAGTGGTGCAAATGGTATATACAGTATACATACATATAATGTTGTATGATATAACAACAATTATCAAATCTCATAGGCGAAACCATATATAATAAATAAAAATTAACAACGTTTTGACTTTAGACAAATATATAAATATAATATATATATATTATATATGGTTATGTAATATATATATATATATTATATAATATATATTATATATAATATAAAATAATATATAACACATATATAGTATATATATAATATATATATATAATCATATAAATATTATATATAATATTATATATATATATATATATATATATATATATACACACATACATAATTTTTTTCAGACATATATTTTTGGTATCAGGAAGCCAATCTGTATCGATCCCCCTCCCCTCAACTTCCGTCATCCGATCAATCTCATAAGCGTCATATTCATGATAAAACTTTGAAATAAAATCAAATATATTGCAGCCTTAGAATAATACTATATATAGAAGGAGCACTATGATAACACGAAAGGCGGTTCACTGGTTGCAACTAAGTAATGCTGCCACCCTTACAATATACAATTTTCTAAAAAAAAAAGTTGGCAATACTTCCGGTTGCTGAATTATTATGTTCTATTATTAATTAATGATTGATTATTCATAAAATACAAATATAAATATCGGTGCATTACAATATTTTATGCATTTTAAATTGTAGTTTAACGTATTTATTAAAATACAAATACAAATAAACTTTATTACGGAATACATCAATTCTTCCAATTACAAGTAAAACATGCATAAAAAAAAAATAATTAATATAGTAAAAACATATATAAGCAAAACATGCTATCAATTTTTCTTAACAGTTAATAAATAAAAAGTTTTAAATATTAATATATAAATAACTAAAAGGGAAAGTTTTTAAAACATTTTTAAATTTATAATTATTACTAGTAAACAACGTGCATTAATAAACAAATATTAATTAACATTTTTTTTTTTTTTTTTTTTTTTTTTTTTAAGTGAAACAACAAATCAAAAGTTAAAGCTATAAAGTATTAAATAGTGATGGTTTGGCAAACACTGTTAAAATTTATTAACAGAGGAAACTGAAAAAATCTATGAAAGAAAATTATAATAAAATTATATACAAAAAAGTAGTCCTCGTCAACAAATGTAGATTCTTATATTCCGCACCCTTTTGCCATCTAAGACCAGTTTTATTAAATACTCAGCAGGTGTTTTAAGTTATTATATTTGTTCTTTACAATCTTTCTTCATTAATAGATATTATGACAAAATTTAAAATAATGTTTTGTTGTCAGGTTGGCAGCTACTTAGTTGCACCAGTCTACCGGCTTTCGTGTTATCAGTGGAATTTACATTGTGTTTACGAGTCCTGTGCTCCTTCTATATATAGTATTATTCTAAGTATGCAGCCTATAGAATAAGAAGTGAGTATACTTGTTTGCTTAGAGTTAAAGTTGGGTGGCCCCTCAAGTTTATGAGATACCAGTTCAGCCCACCCTACAGGGTATAGATCTGTTGAGTTAACATCCATCCACTGATCATACTCGCTCTCCCATCCGTCAAAGTGGACCTGTACATACAAGTACAACATACAAAATAAAAAACAGAAGTAATTTAACAAACTAAATATGCCTTTTACCAAGTTTGAACTCGGCTATTAAACAAAAAAATATTTTTTTACTTTTCTCACTTTAGGCATATAGGCATAAATAGGCATATATAGTATTGTGTTGACCCTAACCCAATAATAATAATAATATATTTATTTATAATATAAATAATATATTTATTTATATGTTTATTTATAGTAAACATATTCATGCATTTACAAACGTCGTAAAAATCACTTATATTATAATAGTTATATACTTAAGTAATATCACAGTCAAAAAAATTTAAATCTAACATAAAATAAAAGCAACATTAATAATAAATACCTAATTTCAATAACTCATCTACACTATAACAAGGGTTTAAAAGCAAAAATTCTTTAATTTTATCACAGTATGCGTTCGTATCTAATTCTTTGGTTCTCTTATTTAGTAAGTTATACATTCTTATACCTAAATTACTGAATCCAGTCTTGGACTTCCTTAACCTATGAGAGGTAAGTTCTAAATTATCCTTATATCTAGTATTGACAATGTACACTTTCAAACTTAACAAACTTATAACAATTAACATGGACATACTTAAGACATATATATTAAAATATACATATTAAATATAACATATGAATATACATATTAAAATTCTTAAATCTTTAAATAAGTCTTTACAATGTTCATCATATTATCCTGATAACTTTTTTCTGTTTAAGGAAAAATCTCTCCAGCTTCAGCATGACCCCACAGCAGAACTCCATAGCTCATGTAGCATTCAAACAATCCATGATATGCAGACTTTAACAAACTTTTATCTAAATACTTTACTACTTTACTAAATACCCACACACCCGAAGTATTGTAATGTGTAAATGTGTGTCTGAGTCACACATAATTCTAGCTGTGTTCATGCTATTGAGTTGAAACAAGGCACCAACATAGCGACAACAAGCCTCAACGTTTCATCATTTTTTAATCAGCTTTAAACAAAACTAAATAACTAAATAAAACTAAATAAATAATCAAAACTAAATAATAATCTGTAATTAACATGACACAAAATTCAAGGTAGGACTGCACTACCTTAACAAGTCGACCAACTATCATGGCTACTGTAGCAATGCAAATCAGCCTGGGATCCATTAGATCAGCAGCTTCTAACTTCTGACCAACTGTCAAGTTATGCTCAGGAGGTTCCTGTAACAACCATATTAATAAAAAACAACAAAATAAACTGCACTGAAGTGCCAATTATCTAGAGAGGTGGTCCAGTATCCTAATTCTAATCATCTAGAGAGGTGGTTTAGTATCTTAATTATGTGTATATTAAACTTCTTTCTATCTTATTCTCTTCTATGTTTTAATTTATTTTATTTTGTTTAATTTTATAATTAATTTTAATATTTTTTTGTTTATCTTTTAATATTTATTTATTATTATATTATTATTTTATTTTAATTTTATCATTCTTTTATGCATGGTAGAGGTTTTATGGCCATATTTGTTTAAATTTTAATTGTTTTATGGTTTGTTAAAATACATAGATTAATGTTGTGTAACTTCGTTTTGTAACTTGATGATTTTTAAAATAATATTTATAATATAGATTTAATTATAATTGTTTAATTATTATATGTTATATTAATGCACGTTGTTTACTAGTATAAATTATAAAATTTAATTGTTTTTAAAAACTTTCCCCTTTTAGTTATTTATATATTAATATTTTGTTAACTTTTTATTTATTAACTGCTTAAAAAAAATTGATAGCATGTATTTGCTTATACTATGTTTTTACTATATTAATTATTTTTTTTATGCATGTTTACTTGTAAATTGGAAGAATTGATGTATTCCGTAATAAAGTTTATTGTATTTGTATAATTAATTGTACGTTTTCTAAATAGGTAAAAATTGCAAGCAAAAAGTAAATTTTATATATTTATACTTTATAATTTTAGAAATATATAAGAAATGAATATACACTGTACCTTTACTAATACTCCCCCTCACGACACAAGGCTTTGAGCCTTCTTGTGAGGGTTAAATTTTTTTTTAACATTCAGGCTATTATATATTGTATATAATAGCATATTAATATTATATATATGTATTATTAAAATTATAAATAAATAAAATAAAAAAATATACTGCATTGATAACCATAGATGGTAGACCTTTGATCTAGCCAGTGTTCCTTTAGAGGAACATATAGAATTCCCCTATACAAATTGATAACTTCTGTAAAAGGAACTGGAGGGCATCCTTTTGCTTTTTTGGGTTTGCTGAGTCGTCTTATGCTCTCTGGTTTATACCTCGTCTTAAGAAAAGAAAAAACTCCTCAGTATAAGTAACTGTTCGAGTAGCATCAGGATTTCTTTAAGAAGATTAGTTTTTATTCATCTTTATATTAGAAGCATGGCTAAATTAAAAAAAATAAAATAAAAAATAAATGTTTTTTTTTTTGATAAAAATAATTTTTAGTCTTCTGGTTCTGAGTTCTACAAGACCTTAACTACAATTGTGGCTAAGCACAAATAACTTAATTAAAAATGCAGGATGTGAAGTGGCCCATACTTTTAATGATTAGATAAATAAAAAAGGAAAGCGTACTTCCATCATTGACAGCTTAATTTCAGAAAAAATGTCTTGAAACAGTAAAAAATGAGTTATTAATTATTTTGAGGAGGGATTGATCCAACATAATAAATAACACAAATTTTTCGAACTTTTGATATAATGTTATCTTTTTCAAGGCTTAACACAATAAATAAACAAAATTTACAGTTACATGATAGCTTACAGATAGATGTTAGATAAATTGTTGTAAGCAATCAATCAGCCTTGAAAAAGATAACATTATATCAAAGGCTCAAAAAATTAGTGTTATTTATTATGTTGGACCTATTCTTCCTCAAAATAATTCATAACTCATTTTGTACTGTTTCAAACCATTTTTTCTGAAATTAAACTGCTAATTATGGAAGTAAGCTTTCCTATCTTATTTTTAAAATCATTAAAAATATGGGCCAATAATAGGAGATAGTTTAAGTATGGGCCATGTAAACCCTAGACAGTAGATAGTCTATTGAAATGATATATTACCAGATCAAACAAGTCGGCAGGGGCTGGGTGTGAGTTAGTGGTGGCCAGGTAATCAGTCCAGGAGAAGCTGGTGTAACCACTGGGAGGAGTCAGCTCTAGATTGTGGATCTCACAGAAGCCGGGAGGTAGGATACAAGCTGATGTCGAGTGATACACGAACCAGTCCTTGCCTGGGTTAGCTGTGTTCTCATCGTATGATTCTATACGAACCAGTAAGTACCCTTCATTCAGCACCTAGTCAAGTAAAACAAGTTTAACTGTCAAGGTTTTCAAACATAAATAAAATATTGAAAAGTCACTCCACAAATCAACTTTAAAAAACTTAGTCATAAGTATTATAATAAGCTTTTCAATAGTAATAGTTCAACTCTCTAAAATTTAACCAAACAATAATAGATTTTGTAAATTCGAGACCAAATTCAAATTTAAGCATAAAATTATTTAACAGGCTCAATAATAATACTGAAGAATTAGCAATTTCAAAAAAATGTTTAAAAATAATTAAGGAATACTTAAAGGAATTTGAAAAAAGAATTTTTTAAACGTTTCATTGTTCTGTATGAGTTATTCTTAGTTTTATCATGTATTTCAAATAGCAAAATTCAATTGGTTTTGTACTTAGGCTGTACAACTTAGCGAAATTCAAAGACAACAAGCAGTATACTTAAAGTTTGGGTTTAGTGAAAAAAATGGTTAGCTCCGTAACCAAGTGCAGGTGTGTAAATTGAGAGTTTCACCACACCAACTATGAGAATACGCTCCTGCTGTTTTGTTATCAGCAAACTAGTTTTAGTACAACACTGATTAATCCAAATATTTGCTTTATATAATGCATACTAGTGCAGTTTTTTAAAACAGAAAATACGAAACAACTGACCTACAATTACAACACTAGACGAGACTTACCCACACTAAAAACCTTAATAATTAATAAGGTTAAATAATTTAGGCAAAATAATTAATAAACAATAAAAAATAACAACTATAGAAAAAAAATATAAATAAAATAATATAGATAGTTTTTATGATATAATAAACGGTAACATTTAATGATACAATCTACGTCTCTGGATTCAAGCAGCATTGCTTCTTGGAGACGTAGAAAATGAGCAGTATTTTCTTTTTTGTATATATAACTTTTAAATTGTAAATTTGCACAAGCAAATAAAGAAAAAAATTATACAACATAATTAAAAATGGCAAACAAATGTATTTTTTTTAATTGTAATAATTTAAATAAAATAAAGACTTTATTTATTATATAGTAATGACCAATTTAAAGTAGATACTCATGTTGTTAAAATGGTATTAAAGTACGAGAGTAAAAAATGGGAAGAAGATGATGGTAAGGAGAGTTAGTTTCAGAGCTGTCACTAGAAACCAGCACAGAGTTCATCCCCTGATCTATCTGTCAGATGCTCTATTATATTTTTTGGGTTTAGTTACCTTCATAATAGTAGCAACACATATAGATGAGAGACAGAGGGGGTCTACAGCTTCCAGTTTCATACCAGTCCTAAACCCGGTGTGGTAAGCTAAATGGTTGGAGAGAGGGAACAGGTCCTGGGTGGCATCGTCCTTGTCTCTTAGACCCTTCAGACACCTGTCTATATAGGGTAGAGGGGCATCTAGGTCTTGTCCTACTCTTCTAGCCCATCCTACAGGGTGGATAAGAGGAGAGTCTTCATGGGCCCAGAACCCTACATCAAACATAATCAAATATTACAAAGAAATAAAGTCAAAACAAACCTCCAAAATTACATCAAACCAGATAGATCTAACGTTATTACATTTAAAATTAAACAATTACATCGAACCAGATCAAACTTCAATAGGATCTGACTAACAAACCTCTGACAATCAACTCTTATTGCATATTGTAACAAATAATGCTGTCAGGCTCTCTAAACTGCTAAGCGAGGAAGGAAGGACAAATGTTCTCGGACCTCTTAAGAGATCAGATGGCACATGGACTAAAGGAGAATACAAATCCTTAATCAGGTTGAACCTAGCTGATAAGGTCATCTCTGATGGTGCTATAAAATAGGCATTCAGACAGTTTGAGGCTATAAAAGTAGCAAGCTCTGATAGGATTCCCCACATTGTGCTGCAGTGGACCATCAAGGTAATGTGTCCTTCTTTGAATAAATTATTCCAAGCTAATGTGGCAGGGTGGAGGTCCAGGGTGGTTTTTTTCCAAACCTGAGAAGACTGACTACACTCAGACCAAGTCTTTTAGACCTATTAGTTTTACTTATTAGAACACAATGTAATATTGCCTAGTGATAGTAATTAGGGAGTGGTGATAGATCACACAGCAAGTGGGCCGCGTTGTTGGGCTCTTATAGGTAATAGGTAAGGACCTAGAAAGGATTATAAATAATTATATCAGTGAAGAACTTATTTCCCATCACTCTCTTCATCCAAACCAGCTTTTTAGAGGCACAAGTCAACTAAATCTGCCCTTCATGCGCTGGTAAATAAGGTTGAGAAATCTCTGGAATCTGAAGAATTCTTCTTGCTCTCTTCATTGATGTTAAGGGTGCCTTCAACCAGGCAATAATTAAGGTCATATGAAAAGCTCTCAATGAGAGATGGTCCCCAAAGGCCCTTAGGAACTGGGTTACTTCCTTAATAGAGGAGAGAAAGGTCTCCTCTGGTAACGGTGAAGTGGAGGTTCAAGTGTCTGGCAGTTGCAATCAAGGCAGCTGCCTGTTGCTATTGTTATGGTGCTTGTTCATGGATAGCCTCCTAAGGAAGTTAGCCGCCAAAGGCTTTAACATCCAAGCGTATGCCGATGATGGCGTTGTTCTAGTAAAAGTTAACTATTAATCAAATGTGGAAATTTCATTAACATGTTTGGTAACTTTGAGATGTTATATTACACCATACTGCATTGTTCCATAATATAGTCTATTTTGGAAACAGCATTGAGTCCTAACAAAGATACTAATAAGACTATATACAAGTCATTTTTAATCTAAGTATTGTTAGACATATATTATAGATTTTCATTCAAAACAAGAAGAAAAATATATATATAATATATATATAGTATATGTGTGTTTCAGCTCAATTTTTGAAATTTTCGCTGTCATTATTTTAAGGTAAATTTTTCTAATAAATTTCAGTAACTCATTTTTACTTGAAAATTCTTTACACAACCTGGACAACTGGAAATAAACAAGAGACTAATACTGACCTGCATCATAGGGGTCCGAGTCGTAATATTTCACACGTAACCTCTTGCCTACAATCTGCACTATGGTTGCAACCTTAACCTGCGATATCCTATTCTTATCAACCACCTCCAGATTCAAGTCACACCTGAACCTGGATTTCAAACTGTCCTGCACCTTGTTGCAGAAGTTGGACGGAAGAGTTCGAGCACCCGTCAGCCTCTTCACTAAGAAGTGCTTCCAGTTCTTGTACTTATCTTCTATAGCTGCAAAACAGAAAAGAAACACGTAAGGTAAATAAAAAAATATCCAAGAATGCAAATGAGCTAGAGATTAATTATAGTAAGTTTGAATCTTACAAAATATTTTTTTTCTGAGAAATACATTTTTTTATCTCGATTAACCTAACAAAACATAAAAAACCCATATGTTAAATTGATGCAACTTTTTCATTCCTCTCAAACTAAATGGAGAAACTACAATATAAAAGTTGCAGGAAATAGACAAACTGTGCATCAGGCAATGTTAATAAACGGGAAGTATTTATCCATGAAATATTCACAATTTTTTTAGAACCAATGGTCGTTCTATTAATTTTTACTTCATTTATTACAAATTAACAAACAATAAAGAAATAAAAAAAAGAAATTTTATCAGCTCCCATGCTAATCGTATGATAAAAAAAATTTGATCACTCAGTTGTTTTCTCACCATTGGTATTAGCAACCTTACAACTATCTCTTTGAATTGCAAATAAAGCATAAACCAGAACCTTAAGCAAGAAATGTATTGTTGCTTAGCACAGACCCGACATGTGGACCATGGCACCAGAATTATTTTTGGATTTTATGTTTCACCTAGTATAACTACTTTACACCAATAGTTTGTGAGGGATCCCAAAGATTAAACATTTTTGTTTGGGAATTTGATACTAGCAGATACTTACTGTTAGGAGGGATGAGGGGTTTGGCTCGAGATGCACACCAGCCTACATGATGAACTCGAGATGAGCACAGATTTACCCAGAAATCTCTTGAAGAGTTCTGTTCGAATCCTTCGTACCTCAGGAGAGCTTTGTAACCTACAGGTCCAAAACACAGCAATGTAAAAATAAAGAAAAAATCGTGTACGGGTACCGTAGAACTTTTCCTCTTCACATAGGATTCGCTACGCTCATCCTCCCTGCTTAGGACTCGCTTAATTCGCCAAATTTATACTGCAACATAACTTCAGACTTGCTTCAATTGTCTTCAGATAGTAAATGCATCCATTTAATTCTAAGCGGCCATCCATACAGCACTGACCACGCTCAATGCTACTTCATTTTTATGATCCAACAAAAATCATAGATATACTTGTCGCATTTAAAAAAACTGAGTGAACTTATTTATTAAATAAAGGTATACACTTGTACTAAATTTCAACTCAATTGTATCACTTTCTGGATTTTTAAAATTGTTTAAAAACCTACATAAGTCATTCCATAAAAATTAAACTAATGCTGATAATAAGATGAAACTTGGCACATATGTTAGTCTTATACATAGCTACATGTGTGCCAAATTTCAATTGGATTGCGTCTTTTTTTCATGTTAAATGATTTTTCAAAATTTTTGCTGAGTCATTATTGCAGGTTATAAATAGGCACGTCAAAAATAAATTATTTTCCTAACAACACAACTACAGTGGTAGACTAATTTGTTTACAAAATGTCAGCTCTCTAGTATAAATACAGTAGGCGCTACAATGATAACAGACACACACACACACACATAGACAACTTTGTGAAAACCACTCAGAAGGCCTTAAAAACACCTGAAACGGATAATTCCGGTTTCATCCTGGTTTCAATTTTTTTCCAAACAATACTTTTCCTATATACCTAGGTATAAATGAGGAAAAGTAAAAATTATGCTAAACATCAGGGAACTTTGGAACATTCCCAAACCCCTTTGGATTTGTTTTGCTTGTCCTGACAGTAAAAACATCTGTTTTATTCCAAGAGATCACCCATACAGATGAACGCTTCCCTGTGTCAAGCAACTGACATTGCTTGATGCCGAGGAGGGCTCCCTTCAAGTTCCTCTTAAGGCCCCCTATGGGAGAAGATAAAATATATTACACTATTATCAGAAGAACATGTAAACATTACACACCAGCAACATGAAGAACACTGGCAACCCAGAATGAGTCGGGATTATTAGAATCAGTGTTCTCAACCTCCACCTTCATACCAACAGTGATGTTATCCCACGAGTCTGCCATCGGAGCCTGTAAACAAAAAAAGCCTTTTACATTTTATGCATCTATTAAAACAATAAATTATCCTGGAAACCGCACATTGACTATCAGTTCCAAAATTTTAATGGAATAAGGTATTTTAATAAACTACCCGCTTCGATAGTTGAACTTCCACTCAAAACTTAAAAAAAGCAGTAAAACATTGTTGCTTGAGAAAGCCTACACATATATAATATTAATGAGTTTTTAGCTGATAACTTAGCATTCCCACACTAAACATTTAGTGTTTGTCATGTAATGTTATGTTTTTTTTATGTTAAATCAAGTTTGTCATTCAATAAAAACAGATTAATTACACAAAAGTCCTATATTTTTTTTAATATATAAGAACTAACTAAGCTTAATGTAAATTAAATAAAGCTATTTAAATTAAAATTAAATTAAACTAAGCTAAACGCTGATGATGACTAATTTTTAGTTGAAAGCTTAGTTAATTATTATTTATATATTAAATAATAATAGTTAATATAATTATTACATATTACAATATACAGGACTTTTGTGTAATTAATCTGTTTTTATTTATTTTTTTTGTCCACAAAAAAACTTTTTAATTTTTGTTATTCAAGTTATGTAGTCTGCGTAATTTATATTCAAGTTTCTTTTTTTCATTTCATAGTAAAATTTTGACAACTAAGAAACTTAGTAAAGAAGTAACCTCAAGTGGGCCAAATCTTAGCACTTCATGAATTTTCAAAAAAAAATCTGTTATTATAGCAAGTTAATAGTGTCATAAAAATTACTCTCTGGCACAACTAGACCCAAAGATTGATTTTCTTTCTAAGTTTCAACTCTCTAGTATAAATACCAATGATAACAAACACACACAAACAGACTGATAAAACGCTTAGGAGGGTTTCAACCCCCCCTTTTAAACATACTTAAAATGGTATTCAGGTAGACAGGTTAGTAGGTACACAGGTTAGTATATGAGTTTCCCTACTTGGTTTATACATTACTTTACCTAGACACACTGTATATTTATATGTGTAACTGTAAATGATTATTACAATAAAATTTTTCATCTTAAACTTACATGATAAAAATTAGAAACAGGTGCAGCATGAAAAGTTGGTAGAGACAACATTGTGTCCCAAGAAAAAGTGGAAGGCAGTGAGTGGGAAGGAACTTCAACTTGGGCATCGTCTGGCACAGGGATGACTGGTGGTACAGGTTCAGAACTGGTACCGCTAGGCAGGCTGTTAAGTTGCCGACCCTGTAAGCTCACCTCATTCATTGTCATCGTCACAGCACCAGGGTTCAGTTGATTCACCAACTGTAACAATAATATTAGTAATACCAACCAAATAATAATATAATAATAATACAGTTGAATTTTAAGAAGTTTACTAAACAACAAAAGAACATAGAAATACCTCTTAGAGAATAATTTATCAAGAAGTGTCATGAGTGTTTTTAATAACATAAGAGCCATTTCTTAGTAATAAAATTGCATAAATGAAAATAATTCTTACTTTTCATTTATATTGTAGAGTCGAAACCGTCACCAAAATTATCTGTTTAAGGTATTTTTAAGGCCTTCTAAATTGTTTTCACAAAGTTGTCAGTCTGTAAGTGTGTGTCTGTTATCGTAGCTCTAAATGCATTAATGTCAGAGAGTTGAAATTTTGTACAAAAATCAGTCTAAATGTGTAGTTGTGCTATCCAACTAACAACAAAAAACATTTTTTCATGACATCATTAAACTGCAAAAATTACTCAGCAAAAAATTTGAAAAATGGGTGAAAGAAAAGAGTCTTTCCACAAAAATATTTTATTTTTGTGGAGAGACGCTTTTCTTTCACCCATAATGAACGAATCCACTGGTGCTCGATTTCATCTAAAAGCAGAAAAATGTTGCAATCAATTTAAGATTTTGGCCATATATTATTACAAATTTGACAGATTATTAAAAAAAGTTTTTGTTATTAATCCTTGTGTAGATACAGTAGTAATGTAATTTAAGTTATAGTTAAGGTGGGTCACTGTCGTATTAACAGAAATTGTTAATTTGTCACTAAATTTTATATTTTATTTTGGTTCACTTTGTTAAGTGTAATAAATTATAATTAATGAGCAATAAATTAGTATTTCAGTAAAAGATTTAGTACTAGAAGCATGCTGCAAGAGTTGGCAGCAACAAGGTGGAAAAACATAAATTGACTTTTTAAAAATACTTTGCTAAATTATTGGGGCGTTGAATGAAATAAAAAAAGTGCTGAAACAATATGAATCACCCAAAGTAAACAGAATGACCCCTTTTTTTAACTACCTTAAAGACTACCTTGATAAAAACTACCTGATTTTGAAGTTTCTGTATTGCATCAGGTTGGTCTCTGCCCCAAGCTGCTAAGTCATTCATAGTGAAGGAACCTGTGTCGCTGGCCCAGCTTGCATTGCTGTCAACTCCCGAAGACAGCTCTCCCTCTACCTGTGACATTAACAGTTATATACAGTGAGGCCAACAATGAAGGTTTAATTGTTCCAGTGTTGCCCTTTTTGAGGAAGGAAATGCACACTAACATTTTTAAAATTAGCATACAATAAGTTCGAATAATGCCAACTTTGGAATGATGACTATAGTTTTTTGTATAACCTATGGGATAAATATGCACATTTTTTTTGAAAACCCAAACAAATTAAGCGACAAGTAGTAATGTCACTGCTTAATTATGAAGCATAAACCCAAAACCTGAACAAGAATTAGATTGGTTAGAAAGAGAGCAACAATTCAAAGGAAATTTGCCCAACTTTCATTTTCATGATTTCAGTTGTTATATTAGTTGTTATGTTACTTCCTTTTGATTTGAGATAGCTTCTTATATATAATAATAATAATAATATAATAATATCAGTAAAACCTTAATGATATAATTCAGTGTCAATAAAACACATATTAAATATAATACAAAAAAGAATATGGGCCCACCTGTTGATGCTGACTATTAGATCTCTCAGTTCTGGCACAAGCAAGAGAGCAGTAGTTCCTCTCTCTAGTATAAAATGCGTGTTTAACCCCTATGGCACCACATTTCTCACAAACACCTACATAACAAAATAAATAAGGGACAAGGGTAGTTCTAAACAACATTACTTAAGATTAAGAGAGGTCTATCAAAAATGTTTTTTACAAAGGTAAATAAAGTGCTTTCTTCCCTCCAAAGACACTTGGGAATTATTTAAGCCGATAATACATACATCAACCAAAACCTTAAAATAAAGGTACTGTTAACTAAGAAAACTGTCTTCAGGGATATAGGACATCATTATGTTGACTCAATATAATAACCCCCCACCCAAAAGCTTTGAACAGAGTTGTTCCCAAGCTTCTTAAAATAGTTTTTGACCTCTTAATACTAAATCCAGAAGCCGACTTTCAAATAGTTTAACAGTTCAGCCACAAGATTAACTTCTATGATGATTTATAGGTAGGCAAGGACAGGTATAATGAGGCATTAAGGATAATTTGTAAGCCTGCCACCCAAACAGTCCTAGGGGGTCTCAGTAATGTAAAGGATAATGTGAGAGCCTGAGAGTGTCTGGGTGGCATATTAACCTATATAAGTTGATAATTTTACTGATAGAAATTTATGAAATTGGTCAAAAACTGAAATTAATTTAAAGATGGCTGAACTATTGGAAATTTTTTGAAATTGTGTTTTATGATTATAATTACCCATTCCATCCTTCTGTATAGGAATGACGTTGATATCCGTGTCTCTCTGGTATGCAATGGGAGTTTGAAGCTTTAGAGCTGGGTGTTTTACTGTTTTGATTTTCTTTGCTTGAGACTGCGACGGAGATAAATTCCTTTTAGGTGATGTAGTTATACCACCTGTCATCTGTAAGAAATTTGAATTTTCTCTATCAGGGAGAAGACCTTAACTTTTGAACTAAAATATAGGGACAGAATAGTGCAATTAACACCATGGTCTTAATATACAGGTAAAAAGTTTTATTCTTGTATTTTCCAGGGAAGTTTTTTAGGAAGAAACACGTAATATCTGTTATTTTTACTACACTAAAGTTGTTAAAGTTTGTCTTTGAATTTAAAGATGCGTGATTAGGTCCTTGCATGGGAAAAAACTCAATGTTCCATTGCACCTAACTTATTTTGAGTAAGTAATTATCTTCAGGGATTTAACCATAAAGGACCTGACTCACAAAATAAGGATGATAAAAAAATAAACAAAATCCAAGGGCTCTATGCTCACAAGATCAAACATACATTCTTACCATATCAAACAGCTCAACATCTTGAAAATGCCTTACTGCAGATTATGTAACTCCCAAGATGTTCTGTCCAACTCATTAGCAGCAGATTGTATAATGCTTTGTTTCCTTATGCAACTTTACTTAATAGAACCAAATTCTACAAGCTTATTAAAAGAAAGCTCATTGATGTGGAGCTGGTACACTATTAATGATTTTTACAAATTAGTAATTTAAGTTAGTTTTTTTATTTGAATAATTATCTTAATAATGACATTGTACTGACACCTGTGGCAACTACATAAATGTATAAATAAAATTTAAAAACGGTGATAAGACGTAAAAACAAAATGAGTTGGACGTTCACACAGCAATAAATTGTTAATTGCATGATCTATTACTTTATGAAAGCTGCCCTAAATCAATTGGTACAAACCTGAGCTAAGGGATAAGGAGGGCAGTGATTAGGCTGGAAGTCAGCTATATGGATGCCAGCACCTTGTAACGCTACTGCTTGCTTAGCTAGGTAATCATCTTCTAGTCCTGAGTTCATTCCATCATCGACGTCATCTACATACATCATCCCGTTAACATCTTGCAGTATCTACAACCAATAAACAGTCTCTAAGCAAAAGAAACATAGTTGTTTGTCATGATTAGGACAAGGTACAGTCCGTACAAGATTATTTACGATTTAAAGTCCATACCAGCACCACCATCGCTGATAAAAAATTGATAATGAAAGAGTGATCATTGTTAAGGTCATTATGTTTTTTTTTGGTTTTTCTTATTTGTGACAAATATTTCTTTTAATTCTTTCTCGAAGTGGTATAATTGAATTAATTTTAGGGCGTATAAACTCGGTAGAATCACTATTTCATTGAAAATAAGGTTTTAATGGGTTGTCACAAGTATTTAAATAGAAGGTAAAAATCACAATACAGAGTTTTATTTTATTTATTGTCAATAAATGTTACTTTTAAATAATTTTAGTTTGCACAAACACACAAAATTACCTTTAATGACACTAAATTGTTTAAATTAGTTGTAACAGGTATTTAAATTAACTGATGAGCCGATTTTCACCATAATGGTATTTTAATTTATTAAATGTTAATCAATTTTATTTACTCACTAACAAAATTAATAACTAACTAAATTCACTTTTTTGTAAACTGATTGTTTAAATTATCCATTTAGGTTTTATTATTTCTGGGTTAAATCGGACAAATCCAAGTCTGGAGGGATAAGAGCCTGATTCTATATTTAAAATCCTGGAATAATAGAAATATTTATCCATGAAATATTGGCAATTTTTTAGCACCGATGGTCGTTCTATTAATTTTTAACTTATTTATCACAAATTAACTAACAATAAAGAAATAAAAGAAGAATTTTTATCGGCTTTCATGCTAATCCTATGATAAAAAAATTTGATCGCTCTTTTGATTTCCCGCCATTGGTATTGCCAACCTTACAACTATTTCTTTTAATAGCGAATAATATATTTCTGATAACTAATTTACCTTCTGCCAATGATTATGCATTTAAGTAATCTGATAAACAAGCTTGGTCCAAACCCTTAACCTAACTTACACTTTTTCTCCTCTAGACTTTAAGCTCTAGAACAGCTGAACTACCTTAGAGATTTAAGAATATTAAAAAAAAAAATTCATTAGTTTAACACAATATCTTTGGGACATTGGATTGGTAAAGCTGTCTAAAGATTAATCTAGTAATGAGGTTTAAACAATCTTTTTAAATGCATTTGACAAAAGTGTAGTACAGTATTCAGCAGCTTTTGGGTCACCTACTCAGAAAACTATTGTTACTTTTCCTCATTTATACTGTAGGTATAAAATATTATCGAGTCATTTAGTTATTACAGTCTATCATTTAGTTTAAAAATCTTGACAGGTCAGTTCAGACACCACTGATTCATAAGAAAAAATATCCCTGCAAGAAGGGAGCGGGAAAAAACTATGTAAACAAATCAGGTTATTTTACCCGTATTTTCTTGGCGATGTTTTTTTACATTTCTTTTGTGTAGTTTTATTTTAAAATATCATTTTAAGATTAATTTGAAAGTATTTTTCAAAACGATGTAATCAAAAGAAGAACCACAAACAAAGTGAACGATTGCCGGGAAGAAGGGTTTTTTCCCTACAGCGGTTATTGTGGTAGGGATTTTTTTCTCTTTTTAAGTGAGAGGTTGGCAGCGGCTTCTCTGATTGGTCAATCCCTAAAATTCTTATGACCTTGGGATTTTTAAACTAAACGATAGACTGTAATGACTTAGAGAGAATGAAGACAATTCATAAATAATAGATAAATGTATAGGCAATTAAAAAATTTGCTGAGTTTAATTTTGTTGACAGAATTTTATTTGATTAAAATTAGACTAATGGTTAAGTGTTATATGCAATACAATTATTTAATTCTTTTATACTAATTTAACTTTATAGTTCTTCTATTACAATAGTTAAAAAATAATAAAAACACAAGAGTAAATGAAGGTAAATACCAAAGGTTGAGGATGAGTAAGATCAGGTGTTTGAAAGAAAGGGTGACGATGGTCGGACCCGATCATAAGGGTATCAGGAGGCATTGTGGCACCGGGTAGCAGCATTTCACTCATCCACACTAGCCCGACATCTGCAATAAAACAGAACTTACTGTCAGTATAGGGGTTTAAGTGAGTTGTCGCCCAAGATGGAAGCAAGAGCACAGGGAATGTATATGTTCAACAAAAGTTTTAAATCAGTTCATAATAATAAAAAAAAACTTGTACATATGCAAACAATATACTAGATTAGGTACGTTCACATTAAAGGCATTTTAAGAAGAAGAAAAATTGAAGGAGTGGGGGAAGCACTAATGAAAGAAAGGGCATGGAAGGTTGTCGGCATTGTTGTACATGCCTACACAATGTATAGGGATTTTGGGTAATGGGAATGCAGAAACTTTGTGAACAAGAAACCCAGTAGCAGAACGAGTGCTTCCGGCTGTCTATTCTTTAATGCCATAGGTATATAAGAAAAGTATTGTATTTGCAACAAAAACCCGAAACCAGGATTTCACCTGAATTACCTGCTTCAGAATTTTTTAAGACCTCCTGAGTGGTTTTCACTAAGTTTTCTGTTTGTATGTGTGTCAGTTATCACCTAGCTCCCAGCGTATTTAGGCTATAAAGTTGAAACTATCTAGTTATTATTTCCTTATATTAGCTTATCTAGATTTCCTTCAATCCAATGTTGGAAATATCCATATCATTCCCATGATTTTAGTTTCCTTCCAAATCCAATTTTTTACAAGGGATTTGGCCTGCCTTCTCCAATCTGTTGAAGGCTCTGGCCCACAAAAACCTGTAGATGCCCCTTTTTAAGCTACTTCATCGGCTTTCGTTTCCAGAGCTTCCCAGCATTCTAATACCAAAGAAGAATTGATATTGGGAGAAGCTAAAGCTTTTAGAGCAGCTTGACTGTCAGAGTAGATAGCTATAGACTTATATTTTGGGTTTTTTAAGTCTGGCCTAGTCTTATCTAATCTATTATACTTATTGGTTTGAACATTATTTATCATTGATCACCTTCTTTGATTCCTTTACAGATTTTTTTCCAATAATGCTTCATACTTTAATGTTTTTTTTTCTTATTTATATAAGTATGACTTAATATATTTTATACATATTTTTGGCGTACCGCCTGTTTTGATCTCACATACCCCCTGGGGTACGTGTACCCTAGTTTGAGACCCCTAGTCTACAAGCCAGGCTTGACTTACTCACCTCCTGGATATAGGTATTATTATCATATTGTATATTCTGGAATACCAGGTAATGAAAGGGCAGATTTGGCAGCCAAAGGAGCCTCTCTATCATTCTGTGGACCAGAACCCTCCATTGATTGGTCTAGAGGACAAGCCAGATCTCTGATTAAAGAGCGGATATGGAAAAAGGATAATACACATTGGTACAACTCTAAAGGTTGTCGGGATACCAACTATCAACAGGAAAAGAACTAGATGGCTTTTAGAACTGAGCAAAGGCAATATCAGGATGATGGTAGGGGTCTTGACTGGACACTGCAAACTCCAAAGACACCTCTCCACCATGAAGGTAGTGCAAGATTCCACTTGCCCTGTATGTGGTGATGAAGAGGAAACAGCCTATCACTTCTTAGGTAAATGTGAAGGTTTTGGTAGAATTCGTTTCCAGACCTTTGGATCCGGAGAACTGGCTGAGGAAGAGCTGGAATCGCTCAAGTGGCAGGACAACATTCCTGTTTTCCATGTTTCTATTTAATTGTTTTTTAGAAAAAAATATTTTTAAGTATTTGACTGATTGGCAATAAATATATGGTAGTGGATATATGGAAACAGTGCTTTAGACCAACTTTTGTTTGTCAGCATTTGTTTTATAAATACCTTACTCCTTGCATATATTCTCTTATCAACTTGTCATATGCTTACAATATTGTGGGAAACAAACTCCCAACCTACTCATGTTACTGCTATTGGGTTCGGCTAAGGGTAGAGTCCCTTGTTAAAACACGGTAAAATTCTTAATACAGTATCCACTGGATCCCATCGCATATACTCTTTACGCTATATCTTTCTACATGAATAAAACAATTGGCTCTAGAGCCAACTAACAATGTAAAAAACATTAACATAGAAACAGTTACAAATTAATATCAAGAAGAAATATCGAAAGTTGATTAAACGTATTATGAAAGGAATACACAGCTGTGCTAAGTTATAACAAAATTGTCACAACCTATTTTTGAAATTGAGATGCGATTTTCAATAAGACCTACTTTTTTATAATTTTATTTTTTAAATTAGTCTTTCAGTTATTGTCTGTCAATAAATTTCATCTTGAAACCGGCATGAAGGTCACTGCCATGAAGATTTTGAGATTAGAGAAAAATTTATATCAGACTTTCTCATCCACACATTTAATGTTATTAACGAATAGTTTTTAAGGGTAGAAGTTGAATAAATAATAATATAATTTAAATTGAGTATGCAAGAATCCTATGAAATAACTAGAAGAGATACTGTTTAAAGTACAAAGAAATGATAAAAATCTAGTTAAAAAATAGTTTGATTTGAATAGAAGAGAACATAACAAGAAGAAGTGCCGCGGGGTGGGTAAAATAACCTGACTTACCCCCACTTACACATTGCCCCCTTGCAACAGTAGGGACTTTTTCCTTCCTATTTAGTGTTACAAGCGTTGCATTTTCTCCCTTCTAGCTGATATTTAGTCACGTGACCATGTAGAAAGATATAGCGAAAGGATTATAATTACTAAAATTATATTAACTTTTAAAAAATTTTAAGTGAGTTTTAAGTCCCTCTTTTAAGTAATCCATCTAAAAATGGTTAAAGAAGAAAGATAAATGTAATCCAATAGGTTAATCAGTAATTAACTAATGGGATCCACTGGATACCTTATTAAGTATTTAACTATTAAGAATAATAATAAATATGTAGTCTCAAGAAATATAAGCCTCTCAGTAGCCGTTAAGAAACAATTCACATAGGAATAAATATAAAAATATACTCATTAATGGCATTGAGCAGCAGTTAAAAATGAAACTCTAGTAATATTAAAATTTCAATCATAAACGAGTAAATCAGGTAATTAATTAACGAATAATTAAAAATAATGAACACCAATAACCGTGAATTATTTATTAATGTTTGCCGTCGGGAAAGTGGTCGTTTGAAAAACCATCAAATTAAAGAAAATAAGGATAAAATCACGGTGTAACTTCCTTCTCATTCCGTCTTACTTTAACTTTCTATCTAAAACACCAAAAAAAATAAATAAAAAACAGCAAAGGTAGAACAATAAGAGAAAAAAACAATGAACAATTAACTCACCATTGGGGCTTCCCAAGTTCATCTTGTCTCACATAAAACGTCAACTTTTCTGCATTAATTTTTTTTACCACAAAGTTAATACTAAACTATAAAATTTACATCATTAACTATTCAATTCAGTCTAAACGAGATATTTTAATTGAAATAGAGAATAAATAATTAAAAAACTCATACGGTTAGTTGACTTTCCAAGTAGCAGCAAGCTGCAAATAAATGTACAGTGTTACTACCATGAAATTAAAAAAAACTCCCTAAAAACTTTTAGTTACATTTTGAATTGTTCGTATGGCAATAGGTCACGTGACTTAAATCCTACATTTTGATTAGTTAATGAAAAAAGATGTAAACAAAAAAATTGTCATATCATTTATAAAATATTCCATGATATCGCTAGTGCAAGTTTTCAAGTTAAAATTAATTTGATCTATTTGGATATTTATTGTTTTATGTTAAATAAAAGTGGTTTAAAATGAGTGATTTATTTGGCTGGGATTTAATTTACCGGGTGTCTGAAAGTAGTATTTCTAAGAAGGAAGATAACTTAGTTTTACTTATTCATTTCTTACTGATTAAAAACGGATTTAAATGTCTTGGATTGGGTGATTCTGTAAGTTGAGCTCTTCATGTTTTGTTCAT
This sequence comes from Microvelia longipes, assembly GCA_018340805.1. Classification (NCBI taxonomy): domain Eukaryota; kingdom Metazoa; phylum Arthropoda; class Insecta; order Hemiptera; family Veliidae; genus Microvelia; species Microvelia longipes. The sequence continues at coordinate 41,526,106 of JACMZG010000022.1, read as the reverse complement.
TTAGTTAAGAATACAAATTAATTAAAGATAA
>JACMZG010000022.1:41447505-41525221 GCA_018340805.1 Microvelia longipes | reverse complement strand
TGGAGTTGGTTGGCAAGTCTTAATTGAGCAATGAGTCGGGTTTTATTTATAGTTGTGCGGACAAATAAGTACTGTTTTCCTAATGAACAGTATGAAGAAATATGCCGGAAGATTTGGGAGTAGTTACTATTAAATATTTTGTTAATGTCAAGGCAAAAATGATGATTTTGGAATTTTTCTTTTAATATCTTAGATTTTTTTTGGAAATCAGATGACGTTAGGGTTAGTTCATTCTGTGATCCTATGGGTGTTAGTATTGTTTTAAGTTGTGAAAACCAATTTAAATCTGGAATATTGCATTTCTTAGAGTCGATTTCGATAAGTTTTCAATACAGATCTTCACAGGCAATTTTGAGGCAAATCAGAGATTTTTTGCCAGAAAGAAATAATTTTAGAAAGTACGGTACAGGACAAACGTAGTAAGCCACACTCGATTCTAATAAAGTGATGAGGAGTATTTTTGGGAAGTAGGAGTAGATTTTTTATAAAGTTGATTGAATAATTTCGATAGCTCCAGACACCGTGTGGCCCAAATTTCACTTCCATATAATAAAACAGGAATGACTTTGCTTTCGAAAAGTTTGATTCTTGTGCCCCATGAATCTGACTTTGCACTGTCTAGGATCGACTTGACTTTGCTGAGAGCAGACTTTCCTTTTGAAATGAAGAATTGTGACGCGCCATAAAACTTGCACGACGATGAAAAGGGAACGCCTAAATATGTGTACGAATTGACGTACTGGATTTTTTCTGAGTTGAATAACAGCGGCCTTAGTTTTTTTTTTCTTAGGAGAACGTGAACAGATTAGTGCTTTAGTTTTAGATACGTTTAGTTGCAAAGAGTTTAATTGGCAATATTCAGCTAGAGTGTTTAAAAATATGTCTAATGTTTTAAAAGAGGATCTACCACATCTGTGACTAGCACAGTTCTCTGAATATTTCAATAAATAGATAGCACATTTCAGCAAAATTTATTTTTTGTATTTTTTATGTCGGGAATGTGACCAAATGCTTTCAGAGCATTATATATATTATATATATTATATATATATAATATATATATATATATATATTATATATGTATATATATATATATATATATATATATATATATATATATATATATATATATATATATATATATATATATATATATATATATATATTTATATATATATATATATATATATATATATATATATAATATATATATATATTATATATAAACAAGGCTTTCTCAAATTCTAACAAAATTTAGGCATATATGTTGGGGAGGTAGCGAGGCCCTGTTGTTTGTAAAATAATATATATATATTATATATATGTGTGTGTGGTGTGTGTGTGTGTGTACTTCTTTTTACTCATTGGTAATAGCGTCCTAATTACTTTATTTGCCTTGCACCACTTAAGATAGTCTTATTGAGCTAAAAATGGTCCCATTCGTTTTAGAATGCCTATGACTATAAGAAGACCACTAGCTTGCCTTCTGCAAAGCCATTTCAATTTAAAAAAAAAACATTATAACTTAGGTTAATGATATCATAATTTTTTTTACAAACAATAGGATCTGTAACCTCGCTAACATTTCACAATATGCCAAGTTTTGTTTCTATTTGAGAAAGCTTCGGGAGTTATAAATAATTACTTAAGTATATATAATTGCTAATATAAATAAATAAGTATATATAATTGCAGGACACAACATCCTTAGCTGTTTCTAATGTAGCTCTTATAGCTGATAGTGAAGTTAAGGAACTAAAAGGAGATATTAATACTTTGTTTCCTGATGCTGATAGTTTAATGAAAAAGATTACTGATAGTCTTATTACTCCTGTGTTAGAGAGAGTCAGTAAGAACTGTGAAGCCACAACACAGACGGCTCCACAGAACCAGCCTAGGCCTCTTCCTGACTTAGAGCCTGTTCCTGACTTGGTTATTCTCCCCAGGTGATTAGAGCTTTTGTCTTAAATTAATATAAACTAGACCTGTTACTTCAGGAGTCAAACCTGATAATATATGACTTCAATTATTCATACTGTTTAAATGAGGCTTAGAATAATACTAATATAGACGGAGCATAAGATGGTAAACACTATGGGATTCCACTGATAACACGAAAGCCGGTTTACTGGTGGTCTTTAGTAGAGGTACCACCCTAACAACAAAAAATTAGTTTACAAATGTGTTATAAATATTCGCTAATGAAGAAAGATCTTAAGTAACAAATATGATAACTTAAAAACCCTGCTATGTACTTTATTAAATTGGTCTTAGATAAGCAAAAGGGTAGGGTAATAAAAGAATCTACATTTAGTTTACAAGGATTACTTTTAACATAATTTTAATTAAAAACGTTAAAGTACCATTTAAAATGCTTAAACATTTGTTATGCACCGATATTTATATTAGTATTTTATGAACAATCGATCATTAATTAATAATAGAACATTATAATTCAGCAACCGGAAGTATTTCCAACTTCATTAAAGGAAAATTGTATATTGTTACAGTAGCAGCATTACTTAAATGACCACCAGTGAAACGACTTGGCTGTTATCAGTTATGCTCCTTCTATGTATAGTATTATTCTAAGAAATGGGGAAAAATAAAAATAAGACATATTTTTTATCAGCAGACTCGTGGAAACCCTATTTATTACATTAAGCAAATAATAAGGCGCAGTCGAATATCCACGGCCTTCTAGAACGTTGGATCACCAACAAACTTTTTTTATAACTTTTTTTTTCAAAATTTTCAGTAATTAGCCTGATTTATGATAAATGAAGCCTATTTCCGTAATCTGCATGCTCTTTTGGTTAATCTCACAGAGTATTTACATTCACTCAACGATTTATTTTTAATCTAACTTGGTACATACATAACTACTGTTAGACGTCAATATTTTGTGTTATATTTTGACATGTCATATTTGTTAACATTGACGTCTAACAGTAGTTATGTATGTACCAAGTTAGATTAAAAATAAATCGTTGAGTGAATGTAAATACTCTTTGAGATTAACCAAAAGAGCGTGCAGATTACGGAAATAGGCTTCATTTATCACAAATCCGGCTAATTACTGAACGGTGATCCAACGTTCTAGAAGGCCGTGGATATTCGACAGCGCCTTATAAGTTGCTGCCCTCCTCCCCTAATTTAATTAATAATTCCTACTTTTTTGCAAGATTAAAAATAGGGTACAGGGTACCTCTGAACTTTCCTCATCCCATCGGATTCGCTACGCTCATCATCCTCTCTACTTCGGACTTGTTTCGCTCGTCCTCAGAAATACAGTTCGTCAAATTTACTGCAACATGCTTTTGGACTGGCTTCGCTCGTCCTCATATATCAAATACATTCATTTCATCCTCAGTGGTCTCCATATAGCACTGACCACGCTCAATGCTCCTTAATTTTTATGATCCAAAAAAAATCATGAATATACTTTTCATACACAAGTACACTTTGTGTATTTATTTATTAGGTAATAATATACACTTGTACCAAATTTCAACTTAATTGCACTATTTTCTGATTTTTACCATTTTTTAAAAAACATACACAAGTCATTCAATAAAAATTGAACTAAAACTGATAATAAGATGAAACAGCACATATGTTAGTCTTATACATAGTCACATGCGTGCTGAATCTCAATCCGATCGAGATTAGGAAAAATTATTTTCCTTATAGCAAAATTAACTAGACTGATTTTTGTACAAAGTTTCAACTCTCTAACATAAATACACTGGGCGCTACCATTATAACAGACACACACACACAGACAGACAACTTTGAGAAAACTACTCAGAAGGCTTGAAATGGATAATTCTGGTTTCAGATTTTTTTGCAAACACAATACTTTTCCTATATACCTACAGTATAAATGAGGAAAAATAAAATATAAAGTTTATTAGGGCTTAGCTACTCTTTTATGGAAAGTCTACTGTTGGACAAAACTTAACTGTTGCATGAATTATTAATAAATTGTGTGAGCTTCTGGTTATTGTCATGAAGATTTAGGTCATCTGGTGGTGACTGCGTACATGAAGAATCTAATGTTTCGCTTCCACTGTAGGAGCCATCTTCAGGGATGTAGGACATCATGGATGAAAACACAAAGCTCTACAAAACTGAACTTAACTGTTCACTTTTGTAGAGCATTGTGTTAACATAACTATCCATGATGTCCTACGTCTCTGAAGATGCCTCTTTAAGTAGAAACGAAACGTCAGATTCTTCATTTACAATGATGCAGTCACCACCTAATTTTTCATGAATTATTGACGTTATTTTCTTATTTCTCATATAAAATTTTATTAACTACTCAGGGTGTTTTAATACTATCTAGTTCACATAAGAATTCTGTATACATCTGTGCATGCATTGTTATTGTAGATCAGGAAATAGTAGTAGCCTGTTGATAGATCCGCTGAGAATAGGAGGAGCTGATCTAGATCCACTGGGTGGATTAGGAGGATTTGAAGGAGGTGGAATGCTTTTTGATCCATTCAACAACAGAAGAAATAATCCAGATGCATCTGGCCTTCCCCGGTAATTATAACCATAATAATTATGTTATTACGGTAATTGTTTTTAAACCATCATCATGTTTTTAACATGAAAATAAACATATTTTTTTGTTCCCAATTCTCTCTGTTTTTTACTCAGGCTGCACTCTTATTTTAGAGTCTATACGTTTGTTTGCCAACTGGAGTACACTTCTCTACTCTGCAGTATTCTTCTTTACACTCAATTTTTTTTTATTTTGGAGTAATAGTAGAGTAAACTCAAGATTAGATGCGGAAAGGGTAAAAAGTATGAATAACCTTGTTAAACAAAATAATTAATATTAATTTATGATATATTAACATTTTTCATTCAATTTATTGTTTAATTGAGTTGCTTTGTTAGAAAATTTGTTATTTTACAGGATCTAAATTGTTTTAGGCAGACCTGTTCAAATTTCAGTGAAAAAATCAAGTTTTGTTTACCTAACTTTTTAAATTATACAATTTTTACTTTGAATTTAAGTTGCTAGTAATTATTTTCTTAATCTGCACTATCTTTTTTAAGAACTCACTTGGCCAATTGCTATTTTAAATAATTTTGTTCAAATTAAGTTCGTACATATATCAGCTTTCTGTTGAGACTTGTGAATCCGATTTAAGGCGTTGTGATCTCTTCAACAAGAGATACATTGATTCTTTCTTCTAGTAAATATAATACATATTAATAAAACAACAACTATTTGCTCAAATTTCACGTAATAATTTCTTAATTTTAACGAAAAGAATGGTGAGCAGCAAGCACTTAAAAATTACCACAAATATTTTGTTTTTTTATTTAAAATAGCATAAATAGAGATATAAAATTATTTAATTTTGTTAAAATATTTTGATAACTCATAAATTATTGTTATCACATATGATAAAATTGATTACCCGTTAAAACTTGATTTTACTCTACTTCACTTGGTCTTGGAGGAGTAACAAGTGTAGTTTAGAGAAAGATTCTTCTTCCCGGAGATTATTTGCAAAATAGTATTGTGCAGTTTAGGGTAGTTTGGAGTAGAATCAAGGACGTGCCCGAACATAGTTCTTACCCTAGGGTTGACTGGAGTTATGTGCCGAACAAACCTTATTAATCCAACCCCATCTATTTAATTTTCTATTTTAATATGGTAGACAGTTATGTTCTTACCATTAACACTTTTTATGGTTGAGGTAGTTCATAGGAGTTTAATGGATTTATTTGCGACATGTGATGACATCCCTTTAAAAAGAGAAATAAAGAAATTATTAAGAGAAAAAATTCCGTGTTGGCTGGTCCTGCTAAAAGATAGATAAGAGATGACCAAAGTGAAATAAATAGTTTTATTTGCTCGATCTAATTTTTATCAATCAGCCAACTAATCACACTAAATACTTCCTTAGTAGGCATGTTGAGCCTTCAGTGTATAACTATATTGTTTCTGGTTTGCAGGGGATCAATACCACCAGGAGCCAGATTTGATCCATTTTCACCCCCTGGTGCTGGACCAGGCCCTCAAAGACCTCATCGAGGACCTCCTGATTTTGACAGAATGGATCCATTTGGAGGATCAGGAAGAAGACCTTTTGGGGGCGGTGGGTTGGGTGGCGGCCCTCCCATGTTTATGTAATTTTGAATAAAATCTGTGATGATACAAACAATTAAATCCTAACATGTCAAACAACACCTTTTTCAAAAATGTAAATTATGGACGATTAAAGAAGGAACCTATCAAACTCTTCTTGAGCTGATGGTTACACTGTAGTCCATTGTGTTCTAAACAAACCTTAATAGCCTTAGTATCCTTTTAAACAAGAGCTGCTTATAAACTCTTTTTTTTACCAATAAAATAATTTAAAAGTGATTTTATTAGACCTTTTTATTGAGTTCTTATCATTATTTTAAGTAAAATAAAGATAATGGTTACTTTATTACAACACACTGCTAAAATCAGTTGACAGTGCGGAAAATAGTGTTGAGGAACCAATAAAGTTGACCTGATTTCAAATTGAGGGTGTGGTTTAACATCCAGGACTAACCTCATTGGCTCCCTCACATTATTTTCCCACGCTGTCAACTGATTTTAGCCGTGTGTCGTATTATAATAGTGTTAAAGTGTTTTTTACAATTAAAGTTAATTAAAGACTTAAAAGTGGACCATAAAAAACTGGAATAAGTACACAAAATACAAAATTTAAACTTTATAATTAAAACATATTTTTACACATATTTACAAAACAATTCAAAATTTTCTGAAATATCGATTGAAACACACAAGAGGCTTTTAAAAATATTGCTCTTTTTAACTAGAATTAAAATTTTCTTTCGTATCATACTTATCCTTTTATCTAATGATTTTAAAAGGATCGAGTGAATTACTAATAAATAATTCTAGCTCAAACCAGGCAGATGCTTACCAATTCATTTCTTGCCCTAGTTATGCTTTTACCCTTTATTGAACATTAACATTTCCACTTGATTGTCAAAAGAGTATTTTTTCTTCGATAGAGAATATTTTTTGCAACTTACACTCGTGTACTAAGCACATACAGACTGAGGTTTTTTCTGCATGGAGAATGTGTCTTGAATGAAAAATTGATATGAGGTTTCAAAACTGTTTGGTTAGAAAGTTACTTTCCTGTTAACATATTGATCAGAGCTACCTTTTCTTTGTCTTTTTTCCTCACAACGTCAAGCGATCTGTTTTTCCAAGTACTTTTTCTTAGTTTAATAGGACGACTACCAACATAACGACCTGAAAAAAGTGAAAAATACAGACCATGGCATATTTTATTTATCAATTAATTTAAAAACATTATTTGACAATATAATTGTGCGAGAGACACCTAGGAAATGTAACAAGCAAAATGCAAAGCTACATCTGGGAACTGATTCATCATTTGACATGTGTCATCATTGATGGCTCAACATAATGTAATGACCCACTCTGTTTCGTTATGTCTAAATCTTCAGGGCACCGACAAAAATGTATATTATATATATATATATATATATATATATATATATATATATATATATATAATATATATATATATATATATAAATATATAATTGTAAATTTCTTTTTGACAATAAGAATATAATATATATTCACGTGGATGGCCTCATACTAGGTAATAATGAATCAGTATTGAATAAGTGGGTCCTTTGGGTAGTTACGAAGCTGCCCACATGACGACAACACCGCAAAGTGTAACGTGTATTTTGTATCAATTTTTACAATGCACGCTAGCAAGAAAAAGGCACATAGAAGGAAATATTAATTTACCATTCATTTCTTTAGTAGCTCTGATAAAATCTTGAGGATCCTTAAAGGAAACAAATCCAAAGCCTTTAGTTTTATTCGTTCTTTTATCCCTTACGACTTTAGCTTTAACAAAGGAAGAGTACTTGGAGAAGGCTCGGGAAAGTACTTCATCTGTCACATCGTTCCCAAGGTCTCCACAGAACAATCTGAAGTCATCTGAAAGTTGAAACACATTTTAAGTAGAGTACAAAAGATCTGGATAACAACATTTTTCTTGAATTTGGTTTATAAATACAGAATATATTGTACATTCGGCAGTTTAATATAGAGACATCACTTTTAATCTTAGTTAGAAATAGTGGTTGTATAACTTGAGTATACTAGAGAAATGACAGTGTCTAACTCATATCACGGGACCATTATAAAACCAGTTGAAGCAACCAGTTAAATTTTGATCAGTAACAGCATCCCAAGAGAAGAAAATAATTATGTTGGTGTTAACCTTTCTCCTTAGGGTGGGATCAGAATGAACCAATATAATCCCTCCCCTCTCTCATTTTTGGCAGGCTGTCAACAGCCCAAAACTGTAATGCAGTGGTAAAGTCGTGTAGAGGCAACAACAGTGTTTACTAAAATCCGCCAAAGTGGGACTATCTGGTATAGTTTACTATACTATGACACACGGTTAAAATAGTGATGAGGAACCAATGAGGTTGGTCTGATAGAAATTGTGGGCGTGGTTTAATACCCAAGACTAACCTCATTGGCTTGGCTCCCACACATTATTTTCTAATGCTGTCAACTGATTTTAACCGTGTGTTATAATATAATCATGAGACTTCCTATACCCTCTTCTCATTATACACCCAATTTCGTCTCAATAGACAATGGTTTTCAAAACTAAATACAACTTCACATTCTAGAGCTTAAGTGTTTCTAATAAACCCAAAAGGTTGTGTAGCAGCAGGGGGTCAAAGGCCTCTGGTTTATTATATCAGTGTAAGGTTTACTCATGGTATAATGGTAAGGGTTTACCCTATGTCAGGCTAAAGGGATTTCTTACATCCTGCACTAGTACTGTCCAGTTGAAGGCTGTCCAAATAAGTCTGTGATGCTAAAAGAAAGCACTAGGAGCATGTCCAGATTTAGATTTCGAAACCGCTAACCACTAAGTCTGATATTTTTTTGCCGACTCCCTCTCATTTTTTTTTACTAAATATTACCTTTTTTGTTAGTACATTTTTTCAGTTATCAGATATTTATAAATGAGGATAAAAATTTCCTTTTTTTTTTATTTACAATATAAATATTTATAATATTATAAATATAATGTAATAGACCAAGAGCCCAGGGTGTTTGTTAATAAAAAGTGTAATGGCTGGAACCGGTCTCAATTTTTCGTAAATACCTTCCTGAACAAGGATCTGCAATTCTGCCGACTCGTATCAGATGGGTGTCCCAGGCAGAACCTTTGACCCATAAAGTGCGTTCTGCCTGGGACACCCATCCGATACGAGTCGGCAGAATTGCAGATCCTTGTTCAGGTAGGTATTTACGAAAAATTGAGACCAGTTCCAGCCATTACACTTTTTATTAACAAAACACCCCTGGGCTCTTGGTCTATAAATACTAAGTATAAAAAAAAATAAATACATTTTTTCGCAAAAAAAAACTTTTCCCATATACCTGCGGTATAAATGAGAAAAATAAAAAGCTATTATTCTATGGGAACTTTAATCATCATCACCTTATCACTTCTTATCAGTATAGTAATATAAATTTGTCTTATGTTACCATCATCCCATTCTCCAAGAGTTGAGTCTTCCCATGTATGACCCCCAGCAGTTCTCATTAGCTTCCTATTTTTCTTTTCTTTTTTCTTACTAGTAGCATTAGTTGGTACCACAACAGGTTCAGTTGTAACTATTACCACAGGCTTTTCTATCTTCTTCTTCTTCTCTTGTCCAGGGGCACCAACTCCAGACTCGTTATTTCTAAAGATTAACAACAATTTTATTAATACACAAAGACTTACAAACAAAAAAAGCACATTTTTGCCTTATATACGTCAAACCTTTTCCCTTCAAATTACCATTTGAATAACAGCCTAAAAGAGATGTAAAACCTGGCTAATAATAAATATAAACCAACATCATTCATAAACATTGTTTTCAAAAAGAAATAAACAAAGAGGGATTCAACTACATTGAATAGTACAATAAAAAAAATCAGGTACGAGGTACCTTCGAACTTTCCCTCATCACATCATATATGCCATGCTCATCCACCCTGCTTCCGACTTGCTACGCTCATCCACCCTGCTTCCGACTTGCTACGCTCATCCACCCTGCTTCCGACTTGCTACATCATCCACCCTGCTTCCGACTTCCTACACTCATCCACCCTGCTTCCAACTTGCTACACTCATGCTTCGACTACACTCATCCTCAAAATATACAATTTGCCAAATTTATACTGCAGCATGTCCTTAGATAATAAATGCATCCTTATCATTCCCATACAGCACTGACCACACTCAATGCTGCTTAATTTTATGATCCAACAAAAATTATGGATGTACTTGTCCTATTGAACTCTTTTTTTGACACTTTGTATTGAGTAATACGACAACAATTATTGTTACAAGTATTAGGGTTAGCATAGTTTTGTTGACTTGAGAGGCTGGTAAGAGAAACAATCCAGTGATTGCACTCTGACGGGTGTTGATAGATTTAGTATAAATAGATGTAGAATCATTTTAATAAGAAAGAAAGAAAAAAAATATATAAATAAAAATAAATAATAATAATAAAAAAATAAATATAACAAAATAATAATAATAAAGAAATAAGAATAATAAAGATAGATAAATAAAATAAAGGAAATAAATATATTTAATAGAAATACGAACCAAAGCAAATAAAGATTTATATAAAAATAAATAAATAAAATGACTGTATAAAAACGATTTATGGCTTGTTTAGCTGGTCTCTGGGCCACTGTTTTCTCAGGCGCCTGGTGGGATTGTCTGGAAGGGTTTTGGAAGAGAGGAGTCTTATTGAACTTAAAGTTATAAAGAAAATTAACCACTCAGGAGGTCTTAAAAACACCAGAAATGGATAATTCAGGTGAAACACAATACTTTTCCTATATACATATGGTATAAATGAGAAAAAGTAAAAATCAGAGTACCCCTTAACTGCTCCTCACCACACTGGATTCCCTATGCCCATCCTCACTGCTTTGATGAAGAGACGAGTTTGTGGATCGTTTAGGCCGTGTTTGGCATAGAGCTGCAAAAAGCTAAAATTGATAAAATAAGCTGGAAAAAGACTGTATCAATTTATACCAAATAGTAATATTGGACTATTCTTACCCCTCAAATGAGGTAGGCTCACTCATTTGAGGGAGGGCTTTGGCTTCTTATTATAAGAAAGATGTTTCTCTTTACAACAAAATTAAAATATATAATGATAAGAAATGGAAATAAAGCTATACTAACAGAGTGTTATCTGTAGATTCTGGCTGAGCAGTAGGGGTGTTTAACTGAGGAGGAGCATTGTAGAGCATAGGTGTACTACTGAGAACAACAGGGGTTGGTTTTGGCTCCTGCATGGGTGGATTCATGTTGGGAGGAAACTGTCCCGGGAATTGAGGAGGCATAGCTAGGGGTGGAGCAGGAGGCATGGGTGGACCTGGGGGCATGGGTTGGGCCATCATATGAGGGTTAAACATGGGAGGAGGCATCATCCCAGGAGGGATACCAGGTGGTGCCATTAATGGTGGACCAGGATGCATCATTCCAGGAGGACAAGGAGGCATGGGACCAGGAATATGACCTGGTGGTCCAGGGGGCATATGACCTGGTGGCATGTGACCCGGGGGCATATGACCTGGTGGACCAGGAGGAATATGACCAGGTAGAAGACCAGAAGGGGGAGGAGGTGGAGGAAGATTAGGAAGAGGTGGAGGAATCAATGCACCAGGAGGAACCAAACCCTGTCTATCAGGAGGCAGAGGAACAACATCTGGCAGTGGCAGCCCTATCTCTTCTTCAAACCTAAAACACAAAGAAAAAAACAGTAAACATCTCACTGACTCGGAAAGTTGGACCAAGCTGAAAAAACATTTAGAGCAGATACACTTCAAATTTTTTATAGATAAATTAATGAAATAGAAGTATATTTAATACTACTGCAAAATTATTATGGGTGTTGTAAAATGAACTAATGAGAGAAAATGTTTCTGGTATCATAGTGAGAGGTCTAGTACACTAGTACCTTTTTATTGGCTATGGGTAAAATAATGTAGAAACTCATACAGTAGGGGTGGGGGCTGGGGACACAGTGTTTCGGAATATGCTGTTTTAAACAGAACTGTTTTTTAGTACACAATCTCTCCATTGGAGCAGTTCAGTTCACTTTGTCCTACATATATAAAATAATTATTTCTTCATTTCCAAGATTAAAATTATTAAAAGGGATTTTTAACAATGTTAAAAAATCCCATTTAAAAACTTATTAAATATTTTTAACTTCCCAATTATTTTAAATGTAAAATTTTCATAACATATAAACCAAGTGTTATTTTTAACTAGACCTGATATCATGATATAACCACAACGTGCAGAAATCAAAATTTAATTTGTGTGTTCCTAATGTTTTTTATTTGTCTTTTTAATGGAAAAATGCAACATTTATCCTATATTCTAAACAAAATAACATATACAACTAAAAAGAATAAAAAAATGCGTAAAAAAATTGTCAACATTGAGTTAAGAATGTTTACATTCTATATAGACATCTCGATTTAAAACTGATAACAATATTCATAAGGGTGTTTCTCAAACAAGGGGCAACCTTGAAGTCCACAGCTCATTTGTACTAGTAATTCGATATTATTTATTGCTTTAACTTTTTTAATGTAATAAGCTGGTGTTAACTGATCATGAGAACATTTTATTTACCGACCAAAACATTCAATAAATGTTGAAATTGTCTTTGCCGTGGCATGTCCACAATTACGATTTTTACAGTCATTTGTTAATATACCTATCTTAAAGATGGTTTTTCAACAAGATGTAGGTATAATTATAATCAATATTAGTGAACGAAAAATGGCTCATAAATATTTTTTTAGATTATAATTTTAATAAAACTTGGAAGTCTATTGAAAATTTGTCCTTTTTTTGGTTATTACCATGGTCAATTTTTGAACCACAATAAATATTTTAGTGTTACGGGTATTTTTTTTTCTTCCTTTGCTTAAATTTTGGTTGACATGCTAGCTAATAAAAAAAAGCAGAAAATGTCTAGTTTTACTAAGTTAGTACACTAAGTAGTACTAAGTTAGTAGTACTAAGATAGTGTAGTGTTAGTTTTAGTTAGGCTAAAATCATCAAAAGAAGACAAATGTTCTGGTATGTACCTTTTAAACAGTAATACCAAGCTTCATTATAACTTTTGTTATTATCACTTGATAGCAAATTAGCTTTTAGGAATTTATCAGGATATTGTTGCTCTTTAAAAACATATCAAGACATATAGTAAAAACGTAATAGTTTAAAATATGTATCATTTTGATACCACCGAGTTTTGCAAAACATGAATAGTTGACACAATATGTTTCTCGCACAATTATATTGTTTAAAATATAATTCACTTTAAAGTGAAAAATGTCATTACCATGTCAATTAATTTGTGTCCTTACCACTGGTTTTAATTATTTTTTAAGACCATGGTAATGACAAATATATAATGTAATCTATTGTTCGTATGATAAGATAAACAGTAAGAGATCTATTGTTTTCATCAATATGTTTTCATATTTTGTTTTATTAAAACTTAGTAACCAATGGTTTATTCTGAATTAGTACAAATGTTTTATAGTAGCGAGTGCAAAAATTATATTGCATAAATTATTTATTTTATAAAGTAACAATATTGGTTCGCTTATATCGTTACACCACTTAAATAATCTAGTAATATGACAAACATTAGTTTGTCATATTACTAGACATTAGTACATTAGTAGGATAATAAACATGCGGCTCCCAGAGACGACAAAGCTGTTATATAAAAAAAGCTAATAATTAAATTTTTTTGTTATAATTAAAAATAAAATTATTACAAACTTCCATCATTATTCATTAATTAAGTAGTTAATATCCCAAATGGTGGTTAGAGTATGATAAGAGACCCACCCGTACAATCAAAACAAAAAAATTTCCCTACAAATTTTTGACATAAATAAATAAATACATCCATTCTCGGGTATGTAGAAAGACTTTGGGGCTTTGAGTAGGGCATATATAAGGGAGATAATGTAAGAGAATACTCTTACATTACATGTAAGACAATGATTTATCCAATATAAAGGGTGGGTCCCTTATCATACTATCTACAATGGGGTAAGAGAATTATAAGATACCCACCTTAGAAGAATACATTACATCTATTCTCGGGTTTGTAAATAGGCTTTGGGGCTATATAAGGGAGATTAAGGCAAGAATGTATCAAGTACAATGGGTAATGTACTCTTTCCCCATTGTAGATAGTATGATAGATGGGTCCCTACCCACCCTTTATATTGGATACATTATTGTCTTACATCTAATGTAAGATTATTGTCTTACATTATCTCCCTTACATATGCCCTACTCAAAGCCCCAAAGCTTTTCTACCAACCCAAGAATAGATGTATTGTATTCTTCTAGGGTGGGTCCCTTATAATACTCTTACCCCATTTTGGATAGTATGATAAGGGACCCACCCTTCATTTAAAGTAAAACATATGCCCTACCCAAAGCCCCAAAGCCTTTGTATTGTATTCTTTTAGGGTGGGTCCCTTATAATACTCTTAGCCCATTGTAAATAGTAAGATAAGGGACCCACCCTTCATTTAAAAAAACCTTGTTATTAGATACATTATTGCCATAATCTCCCTTATATATGCCCTACTCAAAGCCCCAAAGCCTTTCTACAAACCCGAGAATACTTGTATTGTATTCTTTTAGGGTGGGTCCCTCATAATACTCTTACCCCATTGTAGATAGTATGATAAGGGACCCACCCTTTATATTGGATAAATCATTGTCTTACATGTAATGCAAGAGTATCCTCTTACATTTTCTCCCTTATATATGCCCTACTCAAAGCCCCAAAGCCTTTCTACATACCCGAGAATGGATGTATTTATTTATTTTGATTTTGCGGGTGGGTCTCTTATCATACTCTAACCCAAATGGTAATACCTTAGATATCTCTGTTACCTGTTTTTTACAACAGTATTTGACTTGTTGACAAAGGAATGTCATAAGCTAATCAACATCTCTTTGCCAATACAATTACCTGAATTCGTATGGCAATTGTAATTATCTTATTATACAATGTAATTATAATTATACATAATGTATTAAAAAACAAAGTGCCAAGAATTTCACAGGTACTACCTTCCAAATTATTATACCATGATCACATGAAAGTCAGTACCATGGATTCAATACTTTTATTTTTGATTTAATATTGATTTAGTAGACTATGATTTAGGACATTACTATTTTCAGAAGTCATTTTGCCTCCTAAGTTAGAGCAAATTATTTTTAATTAATTTCTTTAACTTTAATTTTACTTCAGAAAGTTGCCTGTAGTTTGAGAAACACCTACAGGCGTGTTAGTTCATGCAAGTAGCTCCTGTTTTAGGACCACTTCAAACCAGGGAGTTGGAACACTGTGTCCCAGGCCACTATTCCTACTGTATGAATTTACAAGATGAATGATCAACCCCAGAAAAAAATATCAAAGGATTATCTATTAGTTTGTAATCCATTCATAAATACATTCGAAATGTTAAACAATAGGAAAGTATATGGTTGAGAACCAAGAGCCAGGTGCTAATAAAAGTGAGTAATAAGTATAACACTAAAGGTTCCTGTATACAGACCTGCTCATCTCATCTTGCATTTTAAGAAACTTTTCATCGTTTATTCCAGCCATTGCAATAAAAGTATTTAAATCAAATTATAGGTTAAAACTTGATTAAAACATATAATATATTTTATGCAAAGAAAATATTTTATAATAAAAAATAAATTTTATATAAACAAACTCCGGTTTCAACATTCAGATTTCTTCTTCTTTTTCATGATCATCTTTCGGTTGGCCTTCTGGATTTTTAAATTGTTCTATACTAAAATCTTTATTTAGTCAATGAGGAACTTGCAAACTCACCAAATTTTCACCCAGCACATCTAAGACCCAATTTATTCTGTATTTTTAAAAGGCATGTATTTATTGTATGTTCGATTATGTATTTTGTAAAATGTGTCATGTATCGCTTTAAGAACATAAATATTATTACATTACATATATATTGACGAATTTTTAAAATAAGACTTTATCTTTCATTGCGTTTTATACGCAATACATATAGCAATTTTTGTTTCAATACATATAAGAAGTATATGGAAAAAAATCGTTACGTTCAAATCATCAAGGTGCCGACAGAGCCTGAACTTTCTCTGCTCTTCAGAAGTCCAGGTATAGCATTTTGCTTGTTACATTAAATTATATATGTTTTACATGCCAAGCCTAAATGGCGGCAAGGAAGCACCGCTCGTCACTTTATTTTATGATCTTCAGAATATTAAGTGAAGGGCTGAACGAATAGACTCGTTCAGCCCTTCATCATGACTTTCATCATTCGAAACTCGTGACAAGTTTCGAATGATGAAGCAGTTCGCAGATATTACCATAGCATTTTGCTTGTTACAAAATTCTTATGTGTCTCTGGCACAATAATTATATTGTGTCGACTATTCAACCATGTTTCACAGAAGTTGGTAGTATAAAATGATTTTATAAATTAAATATATAGCACTAGTCTACTTAATGAGAGCTTTTCATTGATAAAATACTCGACTTTTTCTTAACATTCGCCATATTGAAAATTACTGGCTATTTTAAATTTAAATTTTCCTCATTTATACTGGAAATATATAGGAAAAGGAATTGCACTAAAATTACGAAATCGGATTTAAACTAAATTATCCGTTTCAGGCGTGTAAAACATCCCGAGTAGTTTTTACATGTATCGTTATGACTGAGTGTGTACCCGTTATCATCGTAGAAGGCTACGATGTGGTTTGAAACTTAGTACAAAATCAATTTTATGGCTAGTTTTGCTATCCAAAAATATTATTGATGATGTTATAAACCTGATGAAGTTTCAATAAAACTTAGCTAAAAAACCAAGTTCTATGAGACGCAGAACTGTAAAGTAAATTTTTGGGTTAATCAAACACAGCATGTAAAAAGGACGTTTTAAATTTAATTTATATTAGTTAAACTTTGGAAATAAAAGCACCGGGTACGGGGTGCTTCGGAACTTTTCCTCATCACATCGGATTCGCTACACTCATCCTCCCTGCTTCGGAAACGTTTCTCTGTTCCTCAGAATATACAAGTTGTTACATTTATACTAGAACACATCTTTAGACTCGATTCAGTTATCCTCAGATAGTAAATACATTCGTTTCATTCCAAACGAATTCAAAGACCTTAGAATATCCAAGTCGTAAAATTTAAGAAAGAAAGTAAACTCAAGTATGTAAATAAATAAATATAATAACAATTTAGACATATTAGATATATATATAAATATATATATATATATAATATATATATATATATATTATAATAATATATATATATATATATATATATATATATATATATATATATATATATATATATAATATACATATATATAATACACACATATATATATATATATATATATATATATATATAATATATATAATAATATATATATATATATATTATATATATATATATATATATATATATATATATATATTATTATATGTGTGGTGTGCAAAAAAGTTTTTTCGTGATCAGGGACCTTTGAAACGGATTTCGGTCATGGTCCAACTTCCGCTATGGCGCCTTTCCTATTTGCGAGGTTTTCCAAAAGAAATTTGCTAAAAATAAAAACAAAGCAGTGATTTGGAGTACAGTTTAAAGTACTTTAGCAACGATGAGTGTGACGCTACAAAATAATATGATGATGATTTTGTATGGTACTGATTTGATTTACTTTCTGAAATAATCTTTGTGCTATGCCTGACTGAGCAATATTTAGCAACAATAAAATAAATAAATAAACCATTTATTTGTATATTTAAAATACCTTAAACAAATTTTATAAGACAAAGGCGTTTGAATTATCTACATGCAAAATCGGCCATCAGCCATGGTATGATTTTAATCTGCATGGTATAATGGTATAATTTTAAATTGCAGGAACTGCAATTTAGCAATAATATAAAGCAATATCTAATATAATATCTAGCAGCTTATTTTTAAAATTGTTGATCACATTCTTTAAAAAATTGTACGATCTTTTTATGATTTTATATAACCATTTTCATAATTGCTTTAGTTGGGCTTGTTTTATTTTCAGGTTCTGCTTTTAAAAACCGTATCGTTTAAAAATTATGGTCTTACGTATTCCTCTAATCTTATATAACTATTTACAATATTATTATGGTTTTGTTAAAAACTTAGTTTTAATTGAGATTCCATTATGTTAGTAAAGACTCCATAAATTAGTAACAAAGATGAGGCCAGACTAGTAAAGGCCGGATTAGTAAAAAATCTGCAACGTCAATCTGGTTTAGTTTCATCAAGTTTATTGTGTAACGTTGGCAACATTTATTTTTTAAGTTTATGTTTTCTCTTCCAAAAGATATCCTGAAAATTAAATATTTTTTAAAACCATTTCAGATCGTTTAATATTCTTTTAAAGTTCATATCTAAAAAATAAATATTTTAAAAATGTATAATAAAGTTTGTCCAAAGTCAGTGCCTCTTGAATTAAAAAATAACAAATCGATACTGCGGGAAGTTGGGAAAACAAAATGGCGAAATATGTCACGGACGTTTCGGCTGTCGTCGGGACGTGTTTTTAGTTTTTAATATGAGTCTTTCAATATGAATTCGATGTTAAATAACGTGAAGGCGAGCGTTAATTTCTGTTAATTTGTGTTGGTTTATTAATTGAGTGATTACAAGAAGAATAAAATGGCTAGTGACAAGATAAAGGTGGCTGTCCGAGTTCGTCCTTTTAACAGACGAGGTGATTTTTTATTTATTTTATTATCATTCTTATCCTATGATTCAATATGTTGACAATTCTGACATCTATTAACATGCTGTTTAATGTCTATAACTTATCTTACGTTATTTTGTGTACATAGACAAAGTATATTGTTTATCAGTAATGAGGGTCAGTTAGGTGGATCGTTAGACAGCTGAGATGAGATTAATTTCTCAGTAATAGGATGTATAGTTTGTTGACGCATTGCAACATCCTGGTCTGTTACCTATTTTCCTGAGATTACGTTGTATTAACCAATTAGTTAAAGTAGGCTATGATTTATGTCTTCTTTCCAGAAATTTCTCTTAAAAAATTGAGTATGATAAGCTAATCTTGTATTGATTATTTATTTAACTTTTATTATTTGTATACAAGCCTCTAAAATAATTTACTTTGTTATTAAATAATGTTTTGATGATAGTATGTCTTAAAAAACCTCTATCGTTAATAATATGGTTGAAGTCTTTTAAAAACTACTATCAGGTGGTGCTATACACTTTCTCTACAGTTTACCAATTGTTTATAACATATCTGTTCAATGGTGCCGGTAGAGTTGCTAGATTTCAGCCTAGATGGAGTTACATTTATGCAACTCATGTAGAAACTCATTAGTTTCTAATTTCTCACCTTAACAAAGTGATGCAAAAATAAATCGCAAAAGCAATAAATATCACATTACAGCCATCTTGCACGTACAAATTTTTGAGCATAAGGAATTCAAAATCTTTGTAAGGTTATAAAACTTTGACTCTTAATATACTTTGACAGAATAATTTTAAATGATTAAAAGTATAATTGGTTTTTGAAAATATAAATTCCTTTCTTACAGTATAATATAACAGATGAAAAATGTTTTAACGTTTTGTATTTGATGAAAAAATTAAATATGAAGGTAATATCAGGGAATTTTTATTTTTCTGTGGAATTTCAATTTCAGTGGTACAAAGGTGTCAATATTAGGACTGTCCCACTGAAATCGGGAAGTCCGGAAATACGGCATGTAAATTAACTTTGTGTAAAGTGTTGACGTGAATCATTAGATTGTTAAACATTTTTATAATGTTTAGCAAGCTTATGTCAACTGTATCATTAAGACATGTTTCAGGAATGTGACATTTCATTACATATTCTGCTATCAATTGAATTGCTCCAATATGTTTACTGGAGTTTACATTTCAAATGCATTATGCCTGAGTAATTTAGCTTCTAACGGAGCTATTGCCATAAATTTAGTATTTAACCACAACTAAATCTTCTCTGTGAGTTCAAATAGCTATTGTTATGTTTTGCCAATTGTCTGTCCACTTGGGTTAGGTTTGTGAAGCACAGCTGATTCTGAGTAGAAATAAGCAACACAAATTGTTTCCAAATGTAAATAATCATTCATATCATATGACTTTAGACTTTATACCCAAGTCTAAAATATTCTTGGTCAATATGTCCCTACCGCTTTAACTATTTGAAGATTAGAAATAAGTTATAGTTCTTTATACTCGAAAAGTCCAAAAATTATATATAACTAAATACACAGCAATAGATACACGCACTCACACAAAAAGGATATATATATATAATATATATATATATATATATATTATATATATATATATATATATATATATATATATATATATATATAATATCTTTTTTGTGTGTGAGAGTGTGTAAGTATCTATTGTTGTGTATTTAGTTGTATAAATAATACTAAAATATAAAAATAATCAGCAATTTATTTGGAAATTATTACATAACAAAAATATATATGCTTATACTATATTCTAACAACGATACTATACTTCTATCAATGATACTATATAAAAATTTATTCTAAGGCATAATCATTATAGAAACTAGTGTTAGCATGACTATTATCTACTGTTAATAAGTATAAAATACAAGAGGCCTCTTAACTTCCCTGTTATCTCACCGTGTTTTGAGTTGAGGAAGCCTTTTTGATTTATACTGTGGTATATGCAATGGTTGAAACTCTTACCTAAAAATCATGCAGAAACCAACTGGAATTGATCCCTCCTGAGATCTTCCACTTCTGCCATCTAAGCAATCTCAGAAGCATAATTTTCTGATAAAAATTCACTAAAAGGCTAAGTAAAATAGTATTGAGCCAGCCACCTGAATGGCTGGCTCCAAATTTTACTCTAATGGTGACCTCTAATTTGGTTAAAAGCTTTGCCAGTTAAATTTTACTTAATGATGACCTCTAATTTGGTTAAAGGCTTTGCCAGTTTAATTTTACTCTAATGGTGACTCTAATTTTGGTTAAAGCTTGCTACTTTAACGATGACCTCTAATTTGGTTAAAAGTTAATTTTACCTAATGGTGACTTCTAATTTGGTTAAAAGCTTTGCCATTTTAATTTTACTCTAATGGTGACCTCTAATTTGGTTAAAAGCTTTGCCAGTTTAATTTACTTTAATGGTGCTCTAGTTTGGTTAAAGCTTTGCCAGTTTTATTTTACTCTAACGATGACCTCAAAAGCTTTGCTACTCTAACGATGCTAATTGGTTAAAAGCTTTGCCAGTTAAATTTTACTCTAATGATGACCTCTAATTTGGTTAAAAGCTTTGCCAGTTAAATTTTACTTTAATGATGACCTCTAATATGGTTGAAAGCTTAGCTAGTACATTTTAGATTTTGATGTCATTATTTGTTCATTATTTATAAACTTAAACTTTAACCGCCCTCTTTATTGAACTCCCTCAACCTGAACTTAAAAAATGGTCTCCTCCCTTCATAGTATAGATTTTTAATGTTGATTCTTGCTTTATAGTCCATTTCTCTACTCCCCAGTATAAATTTAATGTTAATGTTTCCTTTGCATTATGGTGTTTATTCAATGTCTATGATGTTTAATTATTTAAAGTCCATTGTTCATTTTCTTCTAGTCATTAAACATTTGTTTTTACAAATATAAATTTGATTCCCTTTTTATTCAGAAAGAATGATTTTGAGAATACATTTTCTCGAGGGCTCTTGTTGTTGAGTTATTCAAATAAATGCTTTAATATTCTCTAGATGCTGTGGCTAAGGAAAGGGGGGTTTTCTTTTTTCCACTTCTCTCCCTTGGGACTTTTCCCAGTCTATAATGTATTCATCTCTTACATCTTAAATATTTCCCTTTTTTTCTTTTCTTCCTTTAACCCTAGATGATTTTATTTTAAGCTCTATGTTGGGTAGCTCTCTGAAAAATGACCACAAAACTTAATTCACTCTACACTTTCATTTATTTTAGCTTTTGTTTTTTTATTCCTTTAGTTTTATTTATTTCTTATTGATTATTTTAGAATTAGATATCACATTTTATTAATAGCAAACTCTGAAATAATATTTTAGTCTCGTGAGCTAATAAGATGGTATTTTCTCTCAATCTCCAATTTATCATTTTATCTATTTATTTAAATAATTAAGTTATAAAAAAAATATTTACTTCCATATGAATCAGTTTACTGCATTTTAGTTAAATTTTATTTTTCATATTAATTCTATTTTTGCATCTGACAAATTATTATTTTACTTTTATTAATTATGACATAAGTGAAAAGAATGTTGTGTAGCAAACGTACGATAAGTTTATTATTAGATTCTTATCAGTACAATTGACGTTATCTAACTTGTTTGATTATTATTAGTCATGTGTTTTTCTGTATCAATATGATTCAATTTTTGTATACTTTTGTATAATTAGTTTTAAATTTTAATCCAATAAGATTCATTATTTTAAACTGTATCTCATCCTTAAAGTACCTGAAAAATAATTCTAACAGCTGTTTTGGTAATTGACAAATTAGAAAGGCCCACTTGTGGAGAATGTAAAAAAAAATTAAATAATATATTATTTTAAAAATATAATTCAATACTAGGAAACGAAGATAAGAGTCTCACCATAAAAAATAATATATTATTTTAAAAATATAATTCAATACTAGGAAAAAAAGGGAAGTCTTTCCACAAAAAATAATATTTTATTTAGAAAATATAATTCAATACTAGGAAGAGTCTCTCCACAAAAAATACTAGTTTATCGGCAAAGCGCTTTTAACCTAAGATCATCACTGATGGCGCCCTTTCACCAGGCCATCATCACTGCCTGTACAAATAAGTGATTAAAAATTAAAATAAAATAATAAACCAATTACATCAGATATGCCAAATAAAGAAAAAATGCAAAATTATTTGACTATAATAAATATAGGGATATATACTAGAGAGGGCACAGCCTATCTCTGTACATTAAGAGGCTTGAAACATCATTTTGGGGCTCTCAGGGGTTCTGTATAACCTTATTGAAACCCCTTTCAAGTGTGAGTTACTATAGGTTTTTTTAAAGTTTTTTACATTTTTGTCAGCTTGTTGTATAAATGTTCTACAAGAACATTTCTTGTAGAATGAAACTCACAAACTATTCTTGTTTGTCAGTTGTTTCTTGATTATAGACAGTCGAAGGTGGTCAGGTTATTTTTATACGATGTTTCAAATTCAACCAAAAGGGCCCTCTAGTAACTCATGATAATAACTCTGATAACTCTATGATTATCATGATGACTCATGGTAACTCTATGATAGTAAAGAATTTTACTAGCCTGTGTAAACGTATTAAGCTTAAACAATTGTTTACTAAATAAATATAGTTTTAAAAGGATTTTTTTTGGGGAGGTGATGGCATAATACCATGTAATAAAAAAGTAATTATATTCAATAAAAACAACAACAAATATAAGAGGGCTTATTTTAAATGTGTGTTTTTTTGTGAAGAGAAACATCTTTCTTATATAGTATGACATGGCTAAAATCAGTTCGGGGTGGGAAAATAATGACAGGGAGCCTCAATTTTAAATCAGGCCAACCTTATTGGTTCCTCAACACTATTTTCCCGGGCTGTCAACTGATTTTAGCTGTGTCATACTAAAAAACGACATAATTGTTCTAAAGAAAAGGAGAGACTTCAGTTCTATAAAACAAAACAAATATACTTTAAGCTATAATTATTTTGTTCCCATTTTAGTCATGTTTAAGCTTAAACTATCTATCAGACTGTAACACCTGTATTATAAAACCCAGGTGATATATTAAAATTAATTAACTATAAATAAACTTTTTATTCATAATGTATTTTTTTCTTTTAAATTCTTTTTTTGCAATTGGCAAATTGTTATTTAACTTTAATTTAAACATAATTTTTCTATATTAAACCAAATTACCATATTTCTATAAAGTAATCGAAACTAATTATACTTTGAAGAATTAAATCCAATGTTGAAGTCAATTATAAATAAGAGTTGACATTTTAAAGCTTATTTAGTTCTTGTTATAAATGACTGGTTACAAGTTTATTTATATATATATTATATATATATATATATATATATATATATATATATATATTATTTATTTATATATGTGTGTAAGTGTTTAAATGCCAGGATTTATTTCGGAATATTTAATCTAGGTTCTATACAGTACGTTGTTTACCTGTGTAATCAGCAACATTGACCTTCAACTTTTTTTCACCTTTGCTTTTTACGTTTTTACTTTCATTGTAATATATATTTGAAGGCTGCTCTACGTAGTTAAATAACAATGCTTAAATTGTGTTAAAATAACACTTAATGTGGTGTAAATAGATTTCCATGCTAAAATATTGTTAGGGAAATCAATAGAGCATGAAATGGAGGAAAGCATGTTTAAAACAACATTTATTGTTTTAGTTTTTTTTTCGTTTGAATGATTTTATTTTCTGTCCCAACTGGGTAATTTAAAGGTTTATGTTGTGAGTGGGTTTATTATGTTTTTAAAAATGTTTAAGCCCCCTAACATTTAATATTTATTGAATTATTCAAAGCAATCTTAGATAGTTTTTATTGATTTCTTTTCCTTACTCGACATCAAAAGAGAATTCTTCTAGTCCCTTCTTCTTTAATTTTTTTTTATTTAGATATTTATTTGATAGGTCTTTGAACTTTTGATAATGCTACATTATGCATCTAAAGCCTTATTTAGATGGGTAATGTAGCATCATAAATGAAACTTTGTTAAGTATAAATTTTTTGTTGTAAAAGCTAATTTATTGTGTGGGTTTCTGATACAATCTAGCATCATGGTTTAAAGCTCCTTATAATACGAAACCCGGCTAAAATCAGTTGACCAGCGTGGGAAAATAATGTGAGGAGCCAATGAGGTTAGTCCTGGGGTGTTAACCACACCCTCAATTTCAAATCAGGCCATCATGTTGGTTCCTCAACATTTTTCCACACTGTCAACTGTTTTTAGGTATGGACGTTCTATAGTACTAAAAACATTTTAAATTCATGTATTTAAAAAACCTGTGTGTATATATATATATATATATATTATATATATAATATATATTATATATATATTACTATATATATATATATATATATATATATATATATACATATATATATATATATATATATATATATATATATATATATATATATATATATTATATATATATATATATATATATATATTATATATATATTATATATTATTAATTACATAATTATAACCCCACTAAACTTTTTAACTGTATACTTTTGTTTATTTTTTTTTTATTCTTCCACACATTTATAAACTATTTTATATACTATTTTAAAACCTTGGTATTAATCTTAATTTATTAATCTTTAAAGACTTAAACTGTTTTGAAGATAATTATTATTAATGGATTTTTTTAAAAGATTGTCTCCTCCTTTAAGCTGACTTTGAGAAGGCATTAATAGACAGGAATTATTTATGAGCTGTTTTTCAGTTAGCGCTAATTTTCCTTCTATAATAGTTGGGATAAAAGGTGTCTTAGTATTGAAATTACTTGCTATTTATCTTAAATTAGTATTTATAATCACTAAAGATTTTATTGGTGAAGTTTATACTTTGTCTATATTTCTTTCATGTCTCATGGTAATAGAAGAAGCATATTTATAATGTCGACACACACACACACACACACACACACACACACACACACACACACACACACACACATAATATATATATATATATATATATATATATATATATATATATATATATATATATATATATATATTATAATTATATTTATATTTTTATATCTTTCACTTGACCAGTGAAAGTATCCCCTACATGGATGGGGTAGGGGATACTTATGGGGATACCCCAATCTCATTAGCTCATTTTTTCTTAGGAAATAAGCTAAACATTAGATCATACTTTTTTTTATAAAATGTCCAAATTTCTACATCCATGATCCCAAAACAAGTTGCTAAATATAGAACCAAGCAGTTTTGAGTATCTCAGAGCTATATTTGATGCTAATCTAACTGGAAGCTATGGAAGACAAAGCTCTGATTCCTTTTTACGTGTATTTAATGACAGTGGGTTGTTAAACTTTTTTCTATCTGAGCTAGACATGTTAAGATCTTCCTAGCTGTCACCATGGAACAGGTCAATGATGTGGGTTTCATTCTAACCAAAGAGACTAAAATTATTAGAGAGAGTATAGAACCTGATTAACACAGTGATAAGGGGTCGGGAAGTGAGTCAGTTTCCATAGGTGCCGTAACTGTACTTGCCCTTACTATAGTCTCCCTAGAGAGAGACTAGATACTCCCCATCCCTCTACAACTCCTATTGTAGCATGCACTCTACTACGGCAGACATTTTTCAGTGATGCCACATTAAACCACTTTATTCAAAACTAACAATTAAAGAATACATGCAATAGATAATAATTAAAACTTATTTTAAATTCATTTTACTTGATTTAAAACAAAATAGTCAAACACCAATGTAATATTTACGTGAAATTATTTGGAAAAATAAAAAAATGACGTCACCAATGTACCGTTACAGCACCTAGCTACCCAAGGAATGATAAGAACTGTTGTATCCTCCCTCTAATAGTTTTAGTCTCTTTGATTCTAACCTTTTTTTTTATCTGGACTAGACTACTTAAGATCTGCCCTGCTGCTACCATGGCACAGGTCACTTCTAGTCCTGAATAGAAGTACCTGTCGGATCATATGGTATAAAAAATTTACATCTTTTAAGTGGTATTTGAGATGGAAGATGCCTTGCCCAATCATGGTAAATGAGCTGACTAGGGCTCTACTCTTTTACAAGTTGTTAGTCACCATCAGATGCCCCCCTTCCCGAGGCAACATGTATGCATGTCTTATGAATTGTTACTCCCTGAATAAATTGAGTTGGTATACTTGCTAAGGGGTTTGAATCGTCTATATTGTCTGGGTTTAACACTATGGATTATCCAAGAGGTCTAATACTCTTTTAAGTAATATATTTATTAAGTAGGAAAACAAACGCGATTTCTGTCAGACATGGCATTTAATTCACATTTTGTCCACCTGGGAGTTGGCTCAAATTTTCCCATGGGTGCAGCCATTTCGAGCATCTCCAAATGTATGTATGCTATGATCAATCGTAAATGTAAACAAACTATTTACGGCACTCAACATTACTGTTTTTAATGCATTGCTTTTTAATTTTTTGCATCAAATATTTCTTTAAATTATAGGTTTGTTTTACCTAATTATAGGTTAATTGTTGCCTGTATAACATGTTATATAGGCACTCTAATTTAAATTACTTATAACGAGCCGATAATTAAAGTTTTATTTTTTGTGTGAACTGCTCAACTTTTTATATTTTTGCAAGTGATTTTATTTTCTCTTCAAATATTTATTTTTATTGATAATGTAAGAATAATTAACCTACAGTTTTTTAGCGAATTTCCTTTGGAAATTCGCCTAATGGGATAGGCGTCATGGCGAAATTTTTTAATATTATCGTAATTTTAAGTTATATTTAAGGCAATAAACTTTCGTCTATATATTATTAAAACTTTAAAAAAAGAATGTGATTTACCTTTGCTATAGTTCCTATTTATCTTTAACTAAATGATTGTAATAATTATTTCAGAGAATTGAATAAAAAAACTTAACTTATTACGTACATATTAATGTTCGAAAACGCGATAAAAATTATGGTGTTGCCCAAAGAAGAATATATAGTACTAAGTTCGTCTATCAGCCTAATCAGTGGTGTTGCCATAATTATGTTGCAATACACCTTAAATTATCAGTGTTGCCAATAAAATAAAACACAAAAAAGTAAATCCTAGAGAGTTAATGCACAGTTATTCCAATTTTAGCAATTTTTATATTTTTTTATAAATATTTTTTTTTACATGGGTTAGTATAGAAGTTTCTCTACTTGGTTTGTTGGGATACTTACCCTATATTAGGGAACCCTATTGTATATTGTAGGGAAACCATATATTACTTTAACCCGGTCTTAAACCTTAAATTTCATGGAGCAATCAAATTGCTATGAGACTTATTTTTGAAAATTTGTATAAAATCAAGGCCAAAGAGAGAGTTAACTGTGAGCTATAATGATTCCTATTTCACTTTGTCTTTTAGAATTGGAGCTGGGGAATCAATGTGTTGTGGAAATGGATGGACACCAGACTGTACTCAATCCCGCTATCAATATGGATAAAACTGAAAGGTAAAATTACCAATATGTTTGCTAGTTTTTTGTTACAATGTCTCTCATAATGTACCCTCAGACCTGTGACCATAAACTGTTTCTTATGATCTGACTAAACTCTTCTTATATCCTCGAAGTTATTTATAAAGCTGTATTCTTAACCTCTAAGTGATAACCTCTAGGATGTATTCACAATCTATTAATTAATTTTGAAGATTTATTCCCAACCTATAAATTAATTTTGAAAATGTCTTCCCAACCTTATTTATTTCCCCAAGATGTAGAAAGAACCCAAGTTATTTCTAAAGATGTCTTCTCAACCTCTAAGTTATTTCTAAACATGTATTCTTAACCTTTAAGTTATTTTTAAAGATGTCTTCTCAACCTCTAAATTATTTCTAAAGATGTATTTTCAACCTCTAAATTATTTTTAAAGATGTATTTTCAACCTCTAAATTATTTTTAAAGATGTATTTTCAACCTCTAAATTATTTTTAAAGATGTATTCTCAACCTCTTAAGTTATTTCTAAAGACGTATTCTCAACATATATCATTTGATACTACCGTGTTTTGCAAAACATGAATAGTTGATACAATATAATTGTGCGAGACACCTAGAAATGTAACAAGAAAAAACAATGCTACATCTGGGAACTGTTCCATCATTTGACATTCGTCATCATTGATGGTTTGACATAATGTCATGTCCCCCTCTGTTTTGTTATACCCAGGCTGTATTCACTACCTCTAAGTTATCTCTAAACATTGCCTGAACACTTAAGAGATATAGTACATGGGTGTATCTGATCTTATACCATTGATAAGTCAAAGACCTAAGAAAATTAGTAATATAATTTGCCTGACTGCAGAAGATATATTTTAAATGGAGATTACAGTATCTATTAGGTGGGTAAAGCCTTAGAGAATTAGTTTTAACTTAACTTGCCTGTGTGCTGTAGCCATGGAGATACATTACTAGAGAAAACATTACCTATCCTGTTACCTTGAGAGGCATGAAATAACTTTTTTAGGTTCTGTGTAACCTCATTGAAACCTCCTCCAAGGGCGAGGAGGAAAATAATAAACATGTAACGTCACGAAAATAAATACACGTAATCTTTGAAATGTGTATCAAAGATGTAATAAATCAATCGATATCAGATATTTGCGTGTTTATGTGTTTTGTTTTGTATTTAAACGCACTATTAAAAATGCTACTATTATAATTTAATGTTCAGGTTACTTTTGATGTTTCAAATTGAACTGATAAGGAGATTAGAGAATTAGAGGAGCCTACTTGTTATCCCTGTTGATTCCACCTGTTGATAGTGTTTTGGCTTGTTATCAGTTGTATCTAAAAATACAAATTGTTCTGTTCTGTAAAAATCATTGTTGTTTTTCCAGGAAAGACTTGAAAACGTTTGCTTTTGACCACTGCCTGGACTCGAGCGATCCAAATAGTCCAAAATTTGCCAGTCAGGAGGATGTGTTCTCTGCTCTTGGCACTGATATCCTAGATAATGCTTTCCAGGGTTACAATGCTTGCATTTTTGCTTATGGTCAAACAGGTTAGTCTTTGCATGAATATTATTTGAAAATGTATTAAACCTATTAATATTCTATGTCTGGGGCTCTCAAACTGTTTGTCACCTCATACCAGCAACCATCCAACGTATTATTTGGATTACCACTCTATGTTATAATACACACACACACACACACACAGTGTGTGTGTGTGTATTAAGGGGGCTGAGATAGATAGCCCCCTTTCCTCTTCAACAGAGGTACTAAGCCCCACTGTCCATGGGGGTCTAAATAAAGAAGCGATAGTATCACGTGAGCCCATCTGGTACTGCCTTAGTTCTTAACATAGTGTGTGTATATTAATGAACTGAATTCTGAACATCATGTGACATTAATTTATTTTACTACGGATGTCTTAAATTTTGCTTAGCCTTGATCCATTTAATATTACTAGAACCGGACCTGAAAAAATGAGACTAATTTTGTACTACTTCAAACCAAATTTTTCTGAAAAAAATACCTTACATAATGAAGAAAAAACATAGTCTGTCTATCCAGAATGGTACATCTCATATGATTGTGCATGTTCAAAATTTTAGAAAATGACACACATTTCAGTTTTTTTGGAATAAGTGGTTCCCTGTGGGTCTTGTGTAAAACATAAAGAGAACATTTTTTAAAACTGATAAAATTTCCAATAACACGAGTGTTTAATTATCAAAATCGGATAACTACAACCACAGTTATGACTCTTTTAAAAACACCAAAAAGATAGTTAATTTTTGAAAATTCAGCGAATTTCTTAAAAAGAAAATGTTGGTCTCTTGTGCTTTTCATGGCCATTTACCAAATGTCATAACTTTAGTTGTAGTTATCTGATTTTGATGAAAAAACACTCATATTTGGACCGAGTGCATTCATATGAACGGCTCCACTTTGGATAGGCAGACTATGTTTTTCCTTCATAACTTAATTTTCAGAAAAATTTGGTTTAAAGAAGTACAAATTTAGTCACATTTTTAAGCCTTTTTAGCACCATATAGGCTCTGAACTAAAAGCTTTTTTGTCCATTCTTAAGAATATATCATTTTGATACTACCGAGTTTTGCAAAACATGAATAGTTGACACAATATAATTGTGCGAGAGACACCAAGGAAATGTAACAAGCAAAATGCAATGCTACATCTGGGAACTGTTCTATCATTCGAAATTCGTCATACTTGATAGCTCGACATAATGTCAGGGCGCAGACAGAGCCTGAACTCACTCTCACCTTCAATTAATTCCGAAGGATATAATGTGAAGTACTTACCAGAGACGAGTGGTGCTCTCTTACCGCCATCATGCATGGCAAGCAAACATATATCATTTTGATACTACCGAGTTTTAATGATCATCAAAATGATATATGTTTAGTTGCCATGCATGATGGCGGTAAGAGAGCACCACTCGTCTCTGGTAAATACTTCACATTATATTCTTTGAAATTAATTGAAGGTCAGAGTGAGTTCAGGCTCTGTCGGCGCCCTGATGAGTTAGACGTAACGAAACAGAGTGGGACATGACATTATGTCGAGCCATCAAGTATGACCAATGTCGAATGATAGAACAGTTCCTAGATGTAGCATTGCATTTTGCTTGTTACATTTCCTAGGTGTCTCTCGCACAATTATATTGTGTCGTTCTTAAGAACTTGGTGCACACAATTATATTCTTCTGGTAACAAGCTGGGATTAAGCCCCATGATCTCTCTATAAATATTGCTGGGGAGGCAATAAAGATCTGAATACTAATGATAATGTGTTGTTATGTCATAGGTTCAGGCAAATCATACACAATGATGGGTAGTCAAGACAACAAGGGGATTATCCCGAGGTTATGTGATAATTTATTTGATAGGATAGCAGAATCTCAGACATCACAGCTTAGTTATAAAGTTGAAGTTTCTTATATGGAAATCTACAATGAAAAGGTACTAATACTTTGTTGTATTCAAATCCATCATAATTAGGGTGCATTCGCGACGTCCAAGCGCTCAGATCGTTCTGAACAAGAGGTGTATTCTAGTTACCATGATTGTGCTCAGAGGCGTAGCCAGGGGGAGGAGCCAAAAGAAGCGGGAAGCCAGGATAGTAGTGGTGGGGCTGATCCTACTAACCGTGCTTTCGGCAGGTTCAGTTCGTTCACTTCTCCCCACTCCTATTCAATTGAAACCTTCTCAGCGGGAGATACAAAATTTTATCTCACCTTCATATTCACATGTACTAAATTCTGTGCTGTTTCTTTTTATTTTTTTAATTTTACATTTAATTAAAAAAAAAATAATTAAATAAAACACTGATTTATGATTGATTTTTGAAAAAATGACAACAACTGTTCACACAAGCCTGAATAAAATGCGTTCGTGAGACCAAGTGTGGTCAGTACTATGGTGGGGGAATTTTTGTCCTCACCATTCCCCTTCACCACTGAACACACTGACCCGAGCGCTCTGAATGGTCAAGCGTCGCGAATGCACCTTAAATAAATAAATAAATAATTTTATTTCCTTTGACCTTTTACAGGGATTAGAAATCGTCAATGAATTAACAATACATATAATTTAGTTGATATTTCGAAAAATAAATTAAAAATTCTACATAGTTTACTTTGGGTAATATAACATTTAAACAAATAATAATTATGTTTAGAATATTTAAAAAAATTAAAATTTATCTTCTAAGTATTCTGTATAATCATAATATTCTTTTGCCATTAAAATTTGTTTAAAATTTTTTATGTTTTTAACACATTGTGGTAACTTATTATACATTTTGTATAATAATATAAAATTGTAACTTTTATGAATGATTTGTTTGATTTTTAAGGTTAAATAATAAGCTTTTCTATCTTCTAAAACGAGGGTGAAGGATTGCATTTTCAAAAAACTTAACACCAAATATTTTCATCAAATGTCAATGTTTCAGCACCTGCAGATGCAAACATTGTTTAATAATTTGATGTCTGATTGTGCAAATGTCAATCAAAACACGCTACAGCATACGGCTGATCCAACTGTTTGTGCCAAAATTCATTGAAACTTGGCACAAAAAGAGAAAGAAAATTTGATTGAAAATCAAATTTGTCCCAGGCAGAACGCATTTTACTGGTCAAATTTACTACCCTAGTTAACAAATAGTGTAATGGCTGGAACTGGTCTCCATTTTTCGTAAATACCTTTCTGAACAAGGATCTGCAATTCTGCCAACTCGTAAAGTGCGTTCTGCCTGGGACACCCATCCGATAAGAGTCGGCAGTATTGCAGATCCTTGTTCAGGAAGGTATTTACGAAAAATTGATACCGGTTCCAGCCATTAAACTTTTTATCAACAAAACACCCCTGGGTTCTTGGTCTATAATGAGGATCTAATTATAACCCTTAGATACTTAAGTGATAATAACCTGTCCTATTACATAAAAAATAATTGAAGTAAATAAGATAGATTTAATGATGTTATAGGTGCATGATTTATTGGACCCGAAGCAGAAGCAAAGTCTCAAGGTAAGGGAGCATGCTGTGCTTGGACCATATGTTGATGGTCTCTCCCTACTAGCTGTCACTTCATTTAAGGTTTGTGTCTTGTTACTCTTAATGTTTCTTTTTCTAGCCTATTACTTTTAGAAGTGATCCCTAGTAGTAATAGTAGTAATATAAGGGAGTGGTGGTAACTATCAAGCAAGTAGGCCACGTTGTTGGGCCCTTTTTGCGAGCTTCCTTAGATAAAGTTTTACTCCTTTTAATTTCTAGTGTAGGTATATTTCATCTAATCTAGACAAAGCGCTTCCTATGGTTCCTCTCAATGCTTTTTCAAGCAATCATACATAATCAATATTTTCAATGACTCATAGTCTTGTGAAAACTAGACAACAACACGTTAAACACTGTTAACCAACACACTTTAAACTACAAAGGCAGACCCACTACTATAGTATTATTATGGATCTACTATGAGGGTCTTAAATTTTGCCTATACCCAGTTTCATTTAGGGTAAGGGATCTTTAATGACATACCTTACATCGCACAGGCTCGAGACGACCGGCATTGTGTCCCTTTTGAAGGATGTCGTGTTCGCAGAATTTTTATCCCTCTCATAAAAATCTCAAAGGCCCGTGCTGGGATTGAATCCATGACTAAATAAACTCGGAAGTTTTGAGTCCACTCATTTTGTGTATTGGCCACGTACCTTAACTACTACACCACGGGTGACTCTTAAGAGGTCCCTAATCAAAAGTACATTTTGCAAAATTTATATATATATATATATATATATATATATATATATATATATCTTCTTTGAATGGATTAATATTTTTAATCAAACTTGATTAAAAAATTAACCTTGGAGAGGACATGAACCCTATTGAAAACAAGGTTGTTGTGCATTATTGAACCAGTTTGCTGAGTCAGCAACATTAAAAAAAATGAGAAAAATCTAGGTTTTTAGAGACACTCAATTGAATGAAACACGGCTGGAGTCAATATTACTGATTATAAGTGACCATAAAATAAAAAAACGTGGAAATTAACAGGAAACAAAAAAGGCAGTTGCTTAAAAATAATTTTCAAGAGGGGTGTCGTTTTCAATGTTTTTCTTCTAAAAATAACCAAAAAAATGATAAAACATGGTATAAGCCAGATATTTTAAATTATAAGTGATACCAAGGAAGGAAACCAAGAAAAGAGTCTTAAATTACATTGTGACAATTTTCTTTTACAAGTTTGAATTACTTATAAATGTATAAACAATGAACAGTTAGTATTTAGTTAGTTTAATTAGTTAGTTTGCAATGATTGCTAGGTTTTGCTTCTTCAATTTTCCTATTAACCTTCTTTTGCATTAATAAAATACTGTTAATATCTGCTTGGCCCTAGAAAAAAGACTATATGGCCCGTATTCAAAGACATTTTCCTAACATTCTCCTTAAGGGTTCCTTAAGGAGAATTTTAGGTCTCCTTAAGGAGAATGTTAAGTTTAGGTAAGGAAAATGTTTTTTAAGCCACCAAATTTAAATGATTGTTCCCGTGTTTAAAAGTGGGGAAAAACATGGTTTTCGTGGCTTAAAAACATTTTCCTAACATTCTCCTTAAGGGTTCCTTAAGGAAAATGTTAGGAAAATGTCTTTGAATACGGGCCTATAGCTAATATTGCTTTGGAACAGCCAATGATAAGTAGTCAAAAAGTGTTGAATGGATATGAGCAAAGTTTCTGAAGGGAACGGATTCACTTTTTGATTATTATCTTCTGTAGTTTAAACAATTTTGACCTATGGTTTTACAAGAGAGGACCAAATTTATGGCAACTCTGAAATATTTCTTTTTGTATATTTCTATTATTTGTTTAGTGGATGATAGGGCCTTGTTTATTGGCCTATTCATCAGCCTCTTGTTCATTGGCCTCTCACTGTACTACAACTACTTGTTGCATTATTTACTTGCAGGATATAGACACACTGATGGGGGAAGGAAACAAATCGAGAACAATAGCTGCCACTAATATGAACAGTGAGTCCTCTCGATCGCATGCAGTCTTCTCAGTGGTTCTGACCCAGACTTTAACTGACAGTCTGTCAGGTGTGTCTGGTGAGAAAGTGAGCAGACTGAGTTTGGTAGACCTGGCTGGGTCGGAAAGAGCCGTCAAGACAGGAGCTGTCGGCGAGAGACTCAAAGAGGGATCCAATATCAACAAGTAATTCACTCTTTACTTTACTTTGTGTAAGAGATGTGGAATAAGCTTACAAATGAATAAGAGATGTGGAATAAATATAGAGTTTGTCTTTGTGTAAGAGATGTGGAAAAGCTTAAAAATAAATAGAGTTGTCTTTGTTAAGAGATGTGGAATAAGCTTAAAAATAAATAGAGTTTGTCTTTGTGTAAGAGATGTGGAATAAGCTTATAAATAAATAGAGTTTGTCTTTGTGTAAGAGATGTGGAATAAGCTTATAAATAAATAGTTTTGTCTTTGTGTAAAGATGTGGAATAAAGCTATAAATAAATAGAGTTGTCTTTGTGTAAGAGATGTGAATAAGCTTATAAATAAATAGAGTTTGTCTTTGTGTAAGAGATGTGGAATAAGCTTAAATAAATAGAGTTTGTCTTTGTGTAAGAGATGTGGAATAAGCTTATAAATAAATAGAGTTTGTCTTTGTGTAAGAATGTGGAATAAGCTTATAAATAAATAGAGATGTGGAATAAGCCTGTGTGTAAGAGATGTGGAATAAGGTCTTTGTGTAAGAGATGTGGAATAAGCTTCTATTCACTGATGATTTATTTTATTAAACATAGTTGGGTTTCAACCTAAACGGTCATCATTATTACAGGTGAGATGAGTCTAAATTACTTTTTTATGCTCAAAATTACTCTAATTTAATTTTAGACTCCAAATTACTCTATATTAATTTTTTAGAATCAAAATTACTCTAAATTACTTTTTAGACTCTAAATTACTCTACATTACTTGTTTTAGACTCATCTCACCAGTACAGTGGAAAGACAAACTATATTTATTTTTAAAACTAAACATCTAGTCAATTTTTAATTTGACTCACCTGCTATTTGAGGAATTTTGGATTTATTGTGTTATTTTAAAATGTCTTGAGTGGTTTTTATAACAATGTATGTATGTTGTTTGCATGGGAGTTGTGTCACACTCTTAAAACTATTAATGCCAGGAACATGCTGGATGTAGCATAGCGAATCATGTTCACAAAAGTAGTTAAAAAATAGCAGTGTTGCCAACAAATAAAATAGATAACCACAGACCTACGGTGTAGCCGCCTAAATTCAAAAAATTTAACATGTTAATCATCGGTCTTAACCTTAGAATAATACTATATATAGAAGGAGCACAGGACCGTAAACACAATGTAATTCCACTGATAACACGAAAGCCGGGTGACTGGTGCACCTAAGTAATGCTGCCAACCTGACAACAAAACATTATTTTAAATATGTGTCATAAATAGAACCTAGACACTCAATTTGGGATTCTATTGTCATATACGTTAAACCAAATTTATTAAACTACAAGGTAACTAATCTGAAATGTCAATTCTCAAACTCTGCAAAAGTAGAATCAGAATCAAATCGGAAGAATATTGTGTTTAGCAACTTACAGAAAACCAAGTTTAAATAAATCTAAATTTACCACTGAATTAATAGAAAAATTGTCTAGTTTACCAGTCTACAAAAAAATCCTTGTTGGTGATATGAATATTAACATAAAAGATTGCAATAACCTCAATAGTGACCTACCATTAAGTAATACTGCTATAACCTATCTTACATCCTTAAGTGATCTAGGCTTACTAGCTAAAATTGATAAGACGACAAGAAAAGCTTCCTCAACATGTATAGATCATGTATTTAGCAATATTACAGATGGATCGGGTGGAATAATCATATCTTCTATCTCTGATCATTACGCAACACTTTTTGAAATTCCTGTGAAATATTCTGATGGCTCTAATAGGAAAAAAGATATTTTTTCTACCACAATTGATTATGAAAACTTCAATAAACTACTATCAAAGGAGACCTGGACGAATGTCACGGACAAACTAGATGTGGATGAAGCTGTTGATCAGTTTTATCTAGTTTTAGATGAACACCTAAAAAACTGTTCTACTACCAAAAGAATTAACTCTAAACATACTCGTTTAAAACCATGGATCTCTTCTGCCTTGTTAAATTCGATTAGACTAAGAAATAAAATGTTTAAAAAACTCAAAAAAATAAAAAGTAAAGATAAAAAAGAAGAATTAACTAAAAGGTATAAAATGTACAGAAACTACTTGAAAAAACTTATTTCTGTTGTTAAAACTAACTACTATAAAAATAAACTAGCAACTTACAAAAACAACCCCAAGGAAGAATGGAGAATTCTGAATGAGGTCACTAACAGAAAAACTAAGAACTCACAGATAGACTATTTAAAAATTGATGGAAGAATCATAAAATCTGAAGACTTCAAAGGAAATAGCTGATCTATTTAATCAACACTTCACTTCAGTGGCAGAGAAAATAGAAAAAACACTTACTAAACCTAACTCAACTTATCTCGTAGAACAAGTTCCTTTTACCTTTAAACTAGATCCAGTAACAAAAGAAGAAGTACTTAAAACAATTATTAACTTTAATAACAAAAAATCAAGTGGCGAAGACAATATAACATTAATTACTCTAAAATCTATCTCAAAAAATATTATCATCCCTCTCACTCATATTATCAATACTTCGTTTACAACAGGTAAATTCCCAGATAAATTTAAAATTGCAGTTGTCACACCCATCTATAAAGCAGAATCCCCTTACAATATTAATAATTACAGACCCATTTCGTTGCTAAATAATTTTTCCAAAATAATTGAAAAATGCATGTACAATAGAATTAATAACTATTTTTCAAAAAATAAACTCTACAATAACTTTCAGTTCGGCTTTAAAGACCACTCATCAACAGAAAATGCTATTGATTATCTTTTAAGAAATGTTATCAATAACCTAGATAAAGGGAAAAAAGTATTAGCGATCTTTCTTGATATAAACAAAGCATTTGATGCTGTTAATCATAATAGACTTATAGAAAAACTGAAAGCTTATGGGTTTAAAGGAATTTGTCTCGAGTTAATAAAAGATTACTTGTCGAATAGGAAGCAATATGTAAAAATTAATAATGTTATTAGTGATAATTGTACAGTAAAGAGTGGCATCCCTCAAGGCTCATCTCTCGGCCCCCTTTTATTCTCGATATATATAAACGACATCTGTAAACTTAATGTAAATTGTAAAATTGGCTGTTTTGCAGACGACACTTTTCTCCTATTCACCGGGAATGACTGGGAATCTCTACAATTAAGCACTGAAAACGATCTCAAAATTGTCTTTGATTGGTTTAATTATAATTATCTTAAATTAAATATTAATAAAACTGGATGGATGCCATTCTTACTTAAAGATAAAGAAATTGACATTGAAATCAAATTGCATAATCATAATAACGAGAAACCTAATTGTAAATGTCTGTCTCTTAACAAATTGAAATGTACCAAGTATCTTGGACTTAGTATTGATTCCAAATTAACCTGGCGCAATCATGTTCAAAATCTTATTAAAAAAATGAATACAGTCACTCATTACTTTTATTTATTAAGAAACATCGCTTCAACAGAACTCTTAAAATCCTTTTATTATGCGTTAGTTGAAAGCTCTCTAACCTATGGAATTATTTTTTGGGGAGGAACCTTTGAAGTTTTAATAAACAATTTATTCAAATTACAAAAAACCATTTTAAAAATTATGTTTAAAAAGAAAAAAGATTTTAGTACAGCTAAACTATTTAATTTATGTAATCTTTTCTCAATACAATTGTATTGCAAACAAGTTTGTTGCTTCATTCACAAAATAAACATACTTTTCAAATTTGTAAAAACAACTACTCTACAAGATATCAGAACAAGCAAATGCTTGTGTTAGAGGCTTGTAACAAAGATGTTAAGTTTCAATCATTGTATGTCAAAGGAATTAAAATATACAATGGTCTGCCTGAGACAATCAAAGAAATTCAAAAGATAAGTAATTTTAAAAAACAACTGAAGTGTTGGCTAGCAAGTCAATAAGATTTAAATAAATAAAATATCTTTAACTATAAGGGGCTGTTTGCAATATTCCTAATAGTCCTTATATTTATTATATTTATAGTCCTTAATTTATTTATATAAATATTTCCTAAAAATAGTCCTTTAACTTAAAGTATTTAAATTGTAAAACTATTAAATATGTGTGTGTGTATGTATATGTATGTATGTGTGTGTGTATGTATGTGTGTATATGTATGTATGTATGTATGTTCCATAAACCGCCAGAATACATAGTTGTTAAGTAATGTTCCCACTCACGGGTCAATCCTTGTGGGATTTCACAAAAATTTTGTAATTTACTATGTTAATTCTTACCAAGTCTATATGTGAAATATATTTTTTGAATAAAAAAAAAAAATATCTATTAATGAAGAAAGATCGTAAAGAACAAATATAATAACTTAAAACACCTGCTGAGTATTTAATAGAACTGGTTTTAGATGGCAAAAGGGTGGCGGAATACAAGAATCTACATTTAGTTGACGAGGACTACTTTTTATATATAATTTTAATAAATACGTTAAACTACAATTTAAAATGCTTAAAATATTGTAATGCACCGATATTTATATAATAATTTATGAATAATCAATCATTAATTAATAATGGAACATAATAATTCAGCAACCGGAAGTACTGCCAACTTTTTTTTAGAATACTGTATATTGTTAGGGTGGCAGCATTACTTAAGTCCACCAGTGAACCGCCTAGTGTGTTATCAGTAGTGCTCCTTCTATATATAGTATTATTCTAAGGTCTTAACACATAGGATTTCTGCTTTTCCATTAGTTTTTTTTTTCATTACTAAGAGTTTTCTTACTGAGTATGTACTAATGTTTCAGATCTCTAACAACTCTTGGGTTGGTCATATCAAAACTAGCTGATCAGTCTTCTGGCAAAGCCAAAGATAAATTTGTTCCTTACAGAGATTCTGTTCTCACTTGGCTTCTCAAGGTAACTTCATCAATTATTTAATCTATTTACTATTGATATTTGCTTCATTTTATTTAATTTTTCAAGGAAGTTTTAATCTAAGAGTTGTAGTGATTGTTTAGATCAACTTCCACCCCCATTCCCACTATGTTGTTATAAAGTTTCTAAGAGTGAGACAGTGGGGTGTGTGGCAGTTGGCCTAGGTACCGGGACTAGTTCCTTATTGAATTCGGAGACCGATCAAGCCAGCTTTGACGGCCCCAGGGCTAAGACGAGTTACTTAATGATGGGTTAAATTATACCTGACAGAGAGAGAATAGGGAAGAGGCTGTTACACTAATTGAAACCCATACTAAAACTGTGAAACCAAGATAGCAAGCTGTATCTAGACTGACAAGTTTTCATAGGCAAAGAGCTAGCCATTAGAAACTAGTAAAACATGGGTAAATACTGGAGAAATTAACCATCCCACTACGTCATTAGAGTTGTTATTGACTCTTTATTAAATATGTCACATTGAGCCTTCCCACTATGTCAAAAGGGTTATTGTTGAATTTTTGTTAAATGGACCTTCCCACCATGTCACAAGGGTTGTTGTTGACTTTCATTAAATGAACCTTGCCACAACGTCACAAGGGTTGTTGTTGACTTTTTATTAAATGGACCTTGCCACTACGTCACAAGGGTTGTTGTTGACTTTTTATTAAATGGACCTTCCCACCACTTCACAAGAGTTGCTTTAGCTATAAAGTTACTTAACTTGTAATTGTTGACACTATGTAAAAAGTAATAATTATTGCAATGTAATAAGTTATTTGTTTTTAATAAGTTGTTTTATTCTTCTAACATCATATAGAAAATTTTTTATTTTCAGCTGTTTGAGGAGAAAGTTGGTTGGGGTTTAATAAAATTTTCCTATTCAGAACTTACGAGATGGTTCTAGCAACATGCCCTATTTGCTTTGTCATGGCTCCTCATCCTATTACTACTACTTATACTAAGCCATCTTTATTTAACTCATTTTTGTTTAGGACAACCTGGGTGGGAACAGCAAGACTGTGATGGTTGCTACTGTGTCTCCGTCAGCTGATAACTATGAGGAAACACTGAGTACTTTGAGATATGCAGACAGGGCTAAAAGAATAGTTAATCATGCTGTGGTTAATGAGGATCCAAATGCTAGGATTATCAGGGAACTCCGGCAAGAGGTAATTCTGTCATATAGTTTTGCTAACAAATTACTTTGTGCTTTGTACCTTCTTACTTATCTGATATTAAGAAGGCAAAATCAAGGAACTTGTATAAAGAGGTAGAAACATATCAGGCCTTCACAATGTAAAAAGGTATCGCCAATCCCCACCTCTACTCCTTCAGGCATTTATATCACTACTACATCCTTCCTATCATCAGGTTATAAACATGTCGAGTAAAGTTTTATCTCTTCATTATTGTGTAGTAGTTAATTGTACATATTTAATGTTATTCTTACCTTGTTTAAGTTTGTAAAGTTATGAAACCTAAGAAAATAAAAAAAATACTAGATTTATAGATTTTTAAAATTCGCGATTCAAAGTCCGTAGCAGCGCCACCATCGCTGATAAGAAATTGATAACGGAAGGGTGATCATTGTTCACTCTCATTGGAAGTCCTTATGAGAGTTTTTTGGTTTTTCTTATTTGTGACAATTATTTCTTTAAATTTTTTATCATAGTGCTTTAATTTAATTAATTTTAAGGCGTATGAACTCAGTAGAATCACTATTTCCTTGAAAAATAGGATTTTAATGGGTTGTCACGAGTATTTAAATTGAGTGATAAGAAGGTAAAAATCACAATATAGTGTTTTATTTTAGTTATTGTTAATTAATGTTACTTTTAAATAATTTTAGTTTACACAAACACACAAACTTACCTTTTAATTGCATTTAATTGTTTAAATTAGTTGTTACAGGTATTTAAATTAACTGATAACAAGCCGATTTTCACTGTAATGGTGTTTTAATTTATCAATCAATTTTATTTACTCACT
This sequence comes from Microvelia longipes, assembly GCA_018340805.1. NCBI lineage: Eukaryota > Metazoa > Arthropoda > Insecta > Hemiptera > Veliidae > Microvelia > Microvelia longipes. Next base: position 41,482,545 of record JACMZG010000022.1, on the reverse strand, counting down.
AAAATAATTAATAACTCAATAAATTCATGTTTTTGAAAAATGTTTGTTTAAATCATCCGTTTAGGTTTTATTATTTCTGGGTTAAATGGGACAAATTCAAGTCTGTAGTGATAAGAGCCTGATTCTGTTTTTAAAATCCTGGAATAATCAAATTATCTATGAAATATTGGCCTTTTTTTTAGCACCGATAGTCGTTCTATTAATTTTTACCTCATTTATCACAAAATAACGAGCAATGAAGGAATAAAAGAAGAATTTTCAACGGCTCCCATGCTAATCCTATGATAAAAAAAAATTTGATCACCCTTTCGTTTTCCCGCCATTGGTATTGCCAACCTTACAACTATCTCTTTGAATCGCGAATTAAGCGTGTTAGATCTTAGAAATGAAAAACAGAAACTGTGTACACTTCTCCAATACTTTTTAACTCTATATGGGACAAGTTGTCCTCTGCCCATGATCTTCCTTCATTAATGGATATTTATGACACATATTTAAAATAATGTTTTGTTGTTAGGGTGGTACCCCTACTTATGACCACCAGTCAACGGGCTTTCGTGTTATCAGTAGAATTATATTGTGTTTACGGTCCTGTGCTCCTTCTATATTAGTATTATTCTAAGTTTATGATCTTTGTTACACTTAGTCTGGTTGGTATAAATATTATGTTAAATATTTATCATATTTAAACTTTGTTTATACTAGATAATTTGTCTGTTAATAATAATTGTTTTTTTTTCTTGACAGGTTGAAGCTCTAAAGGAGATGCTAAAGCATGCCACAACCGCCTCCACCCCTGTAAGTTCTGTTTCATTATATTTTCTTCCATTACAGTCATAATTACCTCTTTTACATGATGTGTTGAACACCAGGTTGAATCCTCAACACTTTTTTTATCAGTGTCCAGGATATAACTTGGTGTTCAACCCATCGTTTAGATGGGTTGAACTCTTTTACTCTGTCATTCTTTGTTTTTTTAAAATATTATGACTATTTTGTGTTTAAGTACTTTATGTTTATCTTATAAATCAATGTGTGTGATTTTATTTACTATTTGTATTAGCAGCAGTATGATATATCAACTTGTTAGGTATACTATACTGCATTGTATAAGTAATATTTATTTTCTGTAGAAACCTGGGGTTGCTTAACGCATTATCTTATACCATTATGGTGTTTGATGTGTACCAATAAAATACCAAATTACAATTTTCTTTAAGACAGCAAAATAAATATTTTACGGCTCTTAAAACAGAAAAATCTCAACATAGCTGTCAAAGCCTCTTTCAAGGCGACTTCATAAGTGTAATTTTTATTGAAAATTTACAAAAAAGTTTTACTATGAAAAAAAATTGAAAATTCAGCATTTTCCATTCTGTTAGCTACAGGTTATACAAATGAGCATATTGGATATGAAAGTGTATACATTTTTTGTAATTAATAACAGGTGAAAATTGTGAAGACTTCATATTAGCAAATGTTTGGCTTCCGTAGGCAAAATGTTTTTACAACACTGAAGATGTATTAATAATTAAGTGTAGGCAGAGGATTAAGGACACTTGGAGAGAGGGTAAAGTTAAGAAAGTAACTAATAAGATAGGATAGATGCCGTTGGAGGGGAAAAAGGATGACATCTTCGACAGGGCGCCCAACCTAAACAGATGAACATTCTTGGAGCCAAGGGCACTACCAAGGAACACTGTGCGTAATTTCTGTGACCATTTCCCACTAAATAAAGAAGCAAGCATCAAGAAAGCAGTGGCATGGTAAAATGTCAGAGAATCTTGGGCAGATGGAAAATACAAATAACTTTAACAAGTAGAACATGTGTTTCTCAGTCTAGTAGCCGTAGAGTAAACATCGTAGTAATTAGTTTTAGTGAAATTAGGACAATAGAGTAGAGTAGTGTAGTGTAGTGTTTCAATTGTTAAAATAGTGCTGACTGTAAGAAATTCTTTATTCAATTTTATGCAAAGTAATCAATTTTTTGTAACTACCTATATATTTCTATTATTGGAATATAAATTTTAACAAATTAAATATTGGAAATTTAAAATTTAGTTTTTCTCTTTAAATTCTTGACTATTAAAATATTCAATATTTTAATTTTAACATTCTGACTTTCTAAATAAAGAAACAAAAAAATGACTACATTGGTAAAGCAAAATGATGGAAACTATGTAGAATTAAAACTGCCATCTAATCACCCACTAGCTAAAATGAACCAAGATCAAGGAAAACATAAACACCATGAATATTCACTAAGAAAAAAGGAAATACACAATATCTCCGGTAAGGACCCCAAAAGTGAGAGTAAGAGCAGTAGGAATACCCAAATTAAGAAAGCTCTTAAATCTTTGGGAGAGCAAACCTTAAATAATGACCAAGCGGAGGAGGTGGCTGCTGAAATGTTAATAAACCTTAACTCACTTGCGAGGTATTCTGGTATAGAAGATATTGTAGAGAGCATGGTAAAAAATGTTGCTAACTTTTATGGTGTGGTAAATGAAATAATACTTCAGAGAAATGAAAAGGAGGAAGTTATTACATCATTAAGCAAAGAAATAGATGCTTTAAAAAATGTTTGCAGTTTTCAAAAGGACGAGCTAAACATATCCAACCTAAAGACATTTGAGCTTGAAGATGAAATAATTGAATTAAAAAACAACAAATTAGACCTCAATGTCATGGAAAAAGATCTAGCAGCTAATAATGTTAAAATTAAAGAGCTTATCAATGAAAATAATCTTCTGCAAATGAAGCTTACTGATGCTGAAAACGTCCTTAAAGATTTAAAAACAAAAATTAAGGAAACTGCTAAATCACAAAGTATAATTTCATCGAAGTCTGCCAACCAAAATCATCAGGAGATCGAGAGGCTGAAATCGATAATCGTGGAACGGGAACAGCTATTAAAAAATAAAGAAGAGGAGATTTCAGAGCTTAATATAAATAATGAAAATCTTCAACATAAAGTGAAGGAAATGAAAAGAAACGATTTGAGAGACAGTCAAGTTGAGAAAGCTGATTCAGCCACTCATAGGCAGGATATAAAAACTAAAAATAACAAGCCAAGAGTTATGCTGTTGGGTGATAGTCATCTAAGAAATATGGCAACCATTCTTATGAGCCTACTTTCATACGATTTTGAAGTAACATGTTTCTTCAAACCATCAGCTTTGATGGTCGATTGTATTGAAGAAATAAATCAACTAACAGCTGACTACTCAAAAGAAGACTTTGTCATCATTTTAGGAGGAACTAACGACTTCAATCAACCTTTAGCTACTAATCTGACGTTAAAGCAAGCCTTTAAAAAAATTCTAAATTGTAAGCACACCAATGTTGTAGTTAATGAAATACCTTTTAGATATGACTTGGGGAGAAAAACAAATTGGGAAATAAATAATGCAAATAATATTTTCGTTAAAAAATTGAATGGAAAAAATATAGAAATTGTACATATAAATAATTTTTTAAATAGATTTGATTACTCTCGGCATGGTTTACACTTAAATGAATCTGGTAAATTAAAAATTGCTAAAGTATGGGCTAACATTATAAAGTACGGGAAGCATTTTCACTGTGTGGAAAATAAATCATCTGAGGGACAAATAATTGACAAAAATAATTTTTTATGCTGAGCAATTTTGACAGAGACATACAAATGTCTAACAATGTTGAAAAACAACTTATTAATGATAGGGGTGTTAATAATATAATGGACGAAAAGAAATACTTAAATATTTTATGTCAGAATGTTCAGGGCTTAAATAACAAAACAGAAATTTTAAGTGCAGCATGTGAAGTTTATAAGTGGGATGTGTTATGCTTAACTGAACACTGGTTGAAGGAAAGTGAACTCACTGCTGTGCAAATTAGGGGATACAAACCTGTATCTTACTACTGTAGAACTAAGCATATTAGAGGGGGGTCGGGTATATGGGTTAAACAAGATAGTGAATTATATAGTTTTAAAAGAAGGGATGATATAGAAAAAATAAGCATAGAACTTACTATTGAGTGCTCTGCGATAGAAATAAAGTATAAACTAGGTAATAAAAATATTACCAATATAGTATTAAATATTTACAGGTCTGATGCCGGTAGTTTTGAAATTTTTCTTACATCTCTTGAAAAGCTATTAGATAAGATAGCATGTAATAAGAATAATATCATTTTAACTGGGGATTTAAATATTGACTCTATGAAGGACAAAAAAGACAAAAGAGAACTGTACGAAATCTTTCAAAGAAATAACTTAACTAACACCTGTAGTAAACCGACAAGAATTACTGAAACGACTGCCACTTCCATAGACTATATGGTGACTGATATAAGTAAACATTTAATAAATAGTAATGTAATAGAATTAGGATTATCTGATCACTGTGCTATATCTACTAAAATTCAAAATAAAAATTTAACAAAAAGTAAAAGGAAGCAATTTATTGAATGCAGAATAGTTACTGACAGAAATCTAGAAAAATTGGTCTATGCTTTAGATAATGAAACATGGGATGAAATTAATGAAACTTCTGCAGATACCTGGAGTGTCAATGAAATGTATGATTGTTTCCATAGTAAATTATTAGATATAATAAACTATATCATGCCTGTGAAGAAATTTCAAATTAATAAAGCTAGAAGTAAGAAAGATGTATTGACTGCAGGTTTGATTGTATCGGGGGAAATGCTAAGGGTTCTACACGCGGAAAAGAAAATTGACAAGGATATAGTTCCATATTATAAAAATATAAAGCTATATATAAGAAACTTATTAAAATAGTCAATAAGGATGTAGTTAGGGAAAAAATAGATAAGATAGATACAAATAATACAAAAGAACTTTGGAAAATAGTAAACGAACATAATGGTAAATTAGGTAATGACAAAAATAATAAAATTCAAATAAAGTTAAATGAAAAAATAATAAGGGATAGCAAAACAGTAGCTGATGCTTTTAATAACCATTATATTAACTTACCAGGGGTTAACCTTGACTCTGTTACGAGTCAAGAAATTAATGATTATATTAGTACAATAGACAGGGTGGAAAACTCTATTTTTCTTAAAAAGTTTACTGAAAGCGAAATTTATAAAATAATAAAAAACTTAAAAAATTCTAACTCTAATGACGTATATTACTTAAATAATAAAATAATAAAATATATAGCAGATAGTATTGTAAGACCTATAACTATAATTGTAAATAAAATGTTAAAGGACGGGTTTTTTCCCGAAAAACTTAAAGTTTCTAAATTAATTCCTATTTATAAACAGAAAGGGAATTCCCAATTAATTGAAAATTATAGGCCTGTCTCAAATCTTCCAATAGTTTCTAAAATTTTTGAAAGGGCAATACATGACGTATTTATGAGCTTTTTAAGTAAATTTGGAGTTTTAGTTGATGAGCAATATGGGTTTAGAAAATCAAGATCAACCATATCAGCATTAAATAATCTGTTAACTAACTTGTATGATAATTTAGATAATAGTGAAAAATGAAAAAATTTTGGCTATACTTGTTGATTTATCCAAGGCTTTTGACTTGGTTGATCATCAATTACTGCTGAAGAAACTGAACAGATTAGGTATAAGGGGTACTGCATGGGAACTAATAAAATCTTATCTTGAAAATAGGACTCAGTTCGTTGTAATTAAAAATGATAAGGGAGAAATTAAGTCTGAACCTAAAATATTGGTTAGAGGAGTACCACAAGGGTCTATACTTGGACCTTTGTTGTTCCTTATATATATTAATGACCTTACAAAGGCCATTAAGTCTAATAAAATTATTCTATATGCAGATGATGTAACTATGGTTTTTGTTGGTTCAAATGATGACATATTGGAAAAAACCGCTAATATGGCCTTAAAACAACTAGCAAGGTGGATTCGACTAAATAGATTAAAGCTTAATGAATCTAAAACAGAATTTATTCGAGTAGTAAATAGGGTAAATGGGAACAGAGTAAATAATAATTTAAATTTGAAATATAATGACAATAATATCGCTGAATGTAAAATTATAAATTATTAGGAGTTAAAATAGATCAAACAATTAGCTGGTAAATCAAATTGAAGAAACAAACAAGAAATTAAACTCAAGCTACTATATAATCAGGGAGCTTAAAAAATGTTTAACTGAAAATGAGCTTCTACAGGTTTATAACGGACTTGTCAAGTCAAAGTTGTATGGTGTTGAGCTCTGGGGCAATGCTCTTTGTGCGCGTAAATCTTTAATTATTCAAAAGAAAATTCTTAGATGCATAGGCAATATACCACCTAGAAAATCCTGCAAGACATTATTCAGGAAATTTAAAGTTTTAACAATACCAGCCATATATATACTAAACCAGCTAGTTCAAGTAAAGAAAAATTTTGGCAATTATACAAAAAATGGAGATAAGCACCACTATAATACCAGAAATAAAAATTTATTAAGAATAAACCAACATAAAACTTCAAAATATAAATTTAGTTCAGATTACTCAGGGGTAGTATTGTACAACTCATTACCACAAAATATAAAAGACATTGATGAAATAAAATGTTTTAAATCAAAATGCAAAGAATTGCTCATCAAAAAACCCATTTATAATTTATCAGAGTTTTTTAATTAAATAAATAATTACGTCATGCATTGTTAAGTGTATTCTAATTATTTTGATGTATTTTATTAAACTATATATGACCTCAAGCTATTGTATATTTTTGTATACTTATTGGCAAAAAAAAATATTTTTTTTTTATTTTTTTTTTTTTCAAAGAAACACTTGAGAAAAAATGAGAATAAACTTTAGATATAAGTAACAGAAGGTTAAAACTTAAGTCTTTTTTAGTTGTACTTATTATTTCTTTTTTTCACTGTACAATAAATTATTTATGTTGGCTATCCTCCAATAGGGTTGGTAAAAAAACACAGCTTAATCTTATCACATAAACTTTGTGTGAAAAATTAGGAAAATATTAAATAGAAAATTTTTGTTTGAGGGTTGGAGACTGCCGTATTTAAAAGTATATAGGTATTTAGGTGGAAATGGCTTAGTATATAGCTTAGTATATAGCTTACTATATATTTAGTCATTATCAAGGTACATTATTATAATAATATTAACAAAAAATAAAATAAAGCATGTTTGAAAACATATTACCACTTCGACCTCTGAGTTATAGGAAAAACCATTTCAAAAAAAGTCATTATTTAGGACAGTTTGAAATAAAAGTTTTACGGAAAACTAAATATAGAATCTGTTTCAGGGGGGGTCTAACCTTTTAAAATTGACAAAGTTATAAAACAATTTTTATCGATAATAAGTTATTTATAGATACTACAGAACATTAAAGAATATCCATATAAGTACATAGTATATATAATCTTTATTTGTTATAAACATTTATGTTTCTACAAATTTATTACAATGTTAAATGGTGATTAAAACGAAATGCCATGGTTACAAACCATAATTTGCGCCAAGCAATTAAAATGAAAATAAAATTAAATTTAAACTTATGAAATATAAGTACACAATATAAACATTAATGAATTGGGCAATGCAATGACTACAGTATAACACACGGCTAAGCTCAGTTAACAGCCCGCCAAAATCTCAATACTTTCAACCCCTTTTTTTAACAAAAAATCCCTTTTTTTAACAAAAAAAATCCCTTTTTTTAAGTAAAAAAATACCTATTCTGGCAACACTGAAAGTCAGGTTATGTTTTACTTTTTAAGTATAAACATTGTTGTATCTGTTAAAGTTACCAATTTAGTGTTGCTAACTTTGTTTGGAAGTATGAATTAAGTGGAGTTAAAGTTGTTAATTACACAATAAAATGGGTCAAAATAGATCTACGATGAAAATATATTTAAATCATCAGCTATAATTGCTTCTTGTTTATTGATAGATTTTACTTATTTTTACTGTAATATGCAATTAAAAGCATAATTATATATTATTAATGGCATACTTTGATCAAATAAATTACTTTTTAATTTTGCATTATGTATTGCTGCTTTTTTTGTCTCAAGTTTGTATTATTGAATGCGTATTGTTTCATATTATAGAAATAATATGACACGAATCACATTCATAGTTGAAATGAAACAAAACAACTCAGACAGATCAAAATGCACAATGAGGGGAAAAAAGCAACGCGAGGTTACACATTTTATAAAACCAGTGTTGTCTTTTTATGAAAAAGAATTTGTTTTCTTTTTATGAATTATTTAGAAAAAGGTATTTTTTGTACCAAGGTTGGCATGAGGTGGAGGGGGAAGGGACGTGTTGGGTCTGAACCAATTGAATTCTTTCACTCATAGATTTTTTGGCGCGCTGTCAACTAATTTTAGCTGTGTGTTATTCTATAGTTTTTACAAAAAAAGAAGGGGTAGGTTAGTTGAAAGCTTGTTAAATTGATTTTTTTTCAATAACAATTTCTACCTAATTACCATTTTTGTTTACTGGCTATAAATATTTATATTTCTTATTTTGCGTGAGGTATACTGTTCATGACGTTAATAAAAAACACACACGCACTAGAATTAAAACCAATAGATATATTGTCAACCACAATAGTATAAAAAAAATTATAACTGTCCGGTTTCAACTTTACGTCATCATCAGAGCTGTTTACAGACAGTTTGCAAACATAATAATTGTATTAATTCTTGTCTTTTTTTATATAAAACATCATGGTGATTCTATACCACAAAATCTCCGTCAAAACAACTAATGAGGTATACTGTTATAGCCTTAAATAAAAATACCCAAATATGAAAAACTTCAAAAAGTAGGCTATAATATTTTTTTAATAAATGGTAAATCTGCAAGGATAACCTGAGTTAAAGTGAAGAAAGTGTGGGGCTAAAAGAAGTAGGACTTTTTTAAAAAAAATAAGGCGTTATTGTACATTTCTAATGATAGTGTAATGGAATGTATGTAGGTGTCAAAGAGTGTTTATATGTTGGAGAGATGTAAGCTAAAGGAAGGAGATACAACCTCACACGTCTCTCCATATGTGTCATAAGTAAATCAATGTGTTTGTGTTTCTTCTTCTTCTTTATCGCGTTACCTCTTCTCCTGTCTGACAACTGAAATGCTATAGGGGTTTGGTATTGTGAAACTTTGACTTTTGACAGTTGAGTTCCGGCATAAAAATTCAACATGACTAATTGAGCTGATGCTATTTTTTTCAATAAAAAATTTGGACTTCCGCCTCTTATTTTCACTTTTTCATTTTCCAAATAACTACTAAGAAGATAAGACTGAAAAAATAAATAGTAAATGGATATGCTTATAGTCCTCATTAAAATGTACAAATAAATGCAATAAAAACTAAAGTTTTGAGTAAAAACAAACTAAAAATAGTTTGTTTACATTTACATGGGTAAAACAAGATGGCTACGCCCATAGGAAATTTGAGCCAACTCCCTGGAGGACAAAATGTGAACTACATGCCAGGTCTGACAGAAATCGCATTTGTTTCCCTACTTGGTTTATATATTACTTTACTCTTAAGATAACACAGAAAAATAAACAATAAGCTGAGATATTCTTACAGTACTTATTGTTCATTTCTTCAGTTATGGACACAGTACGGGACTTATTTAAGTCAATGTTTCACTGGGTACTAAGATGTTTTAGTTGTCATTCAGTTTTCTGCTTTCCTTTACGCTTATTCATGTAACCACAAACAAATCTATTTATTAAATACACTCGCTCAATTTTATTGGACTTGCCAGACTAAATCTTTACTAATTAATAAATGTGTTCAAATAAACCTGGATTCTGAGACAGAAAGCGATTTCAATGTCTAACACAGCACGCTTGTTTTTGATTTTATCATAAAGATATAAGTACGTAGGGATCTTAGAATAATACTATATATAGAAGGAGCACAGGACCGTAAACACAATGTAATTCCACTGATAACACGAAAGCCAGTTGACTGGTGCAACTAAGTAATGCTGCCAACCTGACAACAAAACATTATTTTAAATATTTGTCATAAATATCTATAATGAAGAAATATCGTAAAGAACAAATATAAAAACTTAAAACACCTGCTGAGTCTTTAATAAAACTGATCTTAGATGGCAATAGGGTGGCGGAATACAAGAATCTACATTTAGTTGACGAGGACTACTATTTGTATATAATTTTAATAAATACGTTGAACTACCATTTAAAATGCTTAAAATATTGTAATGCACCGATATTTATATTAGTATTTTATGAATAATCAATCATTAGTTAATAATAGAACATAATAATTCAGCAACCGGAAGTATTGCCAACTTTTTTTTAGAAAATTGTATATTGTTAGGGTGGCAGCATTACTTAGTTGCACCAGTGAACCGTCTTTCGTGATCAGTAGTGCTCCTTCTATATAGTATTATTCTAAGGTAGGGATGCTAGTGTCTATCTCATACCAATGGGCTGAAGGTATCTTAAGACTATTTGTCACTTTACATGCCAGATAGTGATTTCCTCTTTCACCCTAACATTATTCAAGATTTTTTCTCACCGCCCTCTCTAAGTACTATATTTTTTATGGATCTCACCAATTGTGTGTTTTTAAAATAAAAGTAAACTTAATTTAAGAAATAAATAAATTTAATTAGTTTATAATATAAATTGTTGTATAGTATATTAGCTAATATTTGCTGCTCGTGTTTGCAATCATTATTAGCTGTTGGTATTTTTCCAAAATTTTGTCTGTTTTTTACTTTTGTTCATTTATACTATGGTAAAAATATACCTATGGGTGTATTTTACCATATTCTGGCCAAGACAAAAAAATCCAAACTAGGATGTCATCTGGATCAATTGTTTCTGATTGTTTTAAGACGTCCTAAGTTGTTGTTTTTGGTTGTCTGTCTGTATGTGTTTCTGTTTTGTTTTCTTCATAGCTCACAGGATAGTGATATTATTACTAGAGGGGCCCTATAGGTTAAATTTTGAAACATCAAAAAAATAACCTGACCACCTTTGCTTATAAATATAATCAAATAATCAGTACAAAATTACAATAACTTATATAGTAAAAGGTTAAAAATACAAATCAAAACACGAACAATGTGCGGGAAACCAAAATAAATTTATTAATTATAACCTTAACTCAGTTTTGAAGAAGGGTTCAATGAGGTTACACAGAGCCCCAAAAAGATGTTTCAAGCTTCTCAATGTATTTAGATAGGCTATGCCCCCTCTAGAATATATCTCTATGCCTCACAGTGAGTTCAAGCTAGAGATTCAAAAACTTAGTACAAAAATTAATCATTAGGTCTAATTGAGCTATTTGGAAAATAATTTGTTTAAAATTTGCAAAAATAAGAAAAAATAATGGACTGTTTTGAAATTTGGCAAGAATAGCAGATCTGATAAGGCAAGGAATCCGTGTCTGATTCTTTTTTTTACATTTTGAGAAAATTATTACGTGGAAGTATAATCTATGGCACCAACTAAAGTTGTTTAGTGTGTGTATCTCAGTACCGTTTTGTCTTTAAATTCATTTTCTATAATATTTAATCATTTTTCTTGATAAAAGAGGTTCGGTTTATGTAGTTGGTGACAGCTTTATTTTAATTAAAAATTAAATTAAAAAGTTTTAAAACCTAAAAACAAGACATTAAATGTAGAAATATTCTTCAAATAAAACAAATTCAATTCAAGAAATTAGACATTTCTTAATTGATCTATTAAAGAAATTGAGAAATTCTCAGCTTTTATGGTTTTGTTTAAGCAAATATAAGGTTACGTTATGTTGCGAGAAAATATTTATTTTAAGAACACACCCTTACTGACTTAAATAGGTTTGATCTCTTACACCCTTGTTCTTATCTAGCATGTACTAAGATCTATATCAGGATTGATCTTAGAAAGAACTGATATATAACTGATTCCGAGCATGGTTATTAATCTTGTTTGATGTATATTTGTCGTTGTATCGTTTGTTATAATGTATTAACGATTTATTTGTTGTATTGATTTTTAAATCTGCTTTATTTTTCAAATTATGTATTATGTAACTTTTTTTTTAGTGGATTTCAAACTTAACTATATTTGTAATTTGTTAAGAGAAAAATAATTGCAGTACAGAGTTGTTACAAAATAAAAATGAATAAATAGATGGAACTATTTAATACACTTGGTAAAGAAATTGTAACAAATTATGTTTAAAAATAAAAACGAAATGAAAGAGTATATAGATAGAAAAGGTAGTCCTAGAATTTATAATATCGGACAAAAACAGGTTAGTTGTGTGGCCAGTTGATAGGGGTGTTCTAGTATGTAATTTGGTGGTTTCACTTGGCACTTCTCTTGTCTTGTTTTCAGCAGAATACTCCTGACTAAAGACTGATTTATCCAAATTTTTTCCTGATATAATAATGACCAATTTTAAGTAGGTACTGATGTTATTAGAATTGAAATAAAGTAGCGAGGTAGCTCAGTGGTAGATCACTCGCCTGTTGACCTGGAGGTCATGGGTTCAAATCCTGTTGGGGTAGGACCTTAATGTGAGGTTATCCCTTGTACTGTACACTTGGGAGGTCTTCAATTCAAGGCCGGGCAACCCAGCCAAAGTTTTACGTGGTTTTCTTGGCTGTTAATACACAAATGTGGGGTCGATTCCCACATTCCAAACCAACCATTCCAAAAAGTCATGGTTCTGCGGGCTGATGGAGATGAAGGTCGGAAAGATAAACTGAGCTTTCGTATACCCAAAAACTTAGTCAGTGAAAGTGAAGACGATCAGTCAGTGAATGTGACTATGATCAGAGGGAGCTTGTAAGACTAGATGAGCTAAGCACACTGTGGACTGGTAGTCGGCACTAGCCAGAGCAGTGAGCCTAGCCAGAATCTAGATGGTCTAGTTGAACTAGGCACACTGTGAGCTAGTCGCGACACAAAGCTAATCAAATAAACCTACCTCCAATACAACAAAACTATGGACTTAATACTGAATTAACATTATGATGCTTCGACTTTCCTGACTAGGTCTGGGAACCGAGTAACGGTTACTCACAACCCCCTCACAACGCATCAACATTTAAGGACTTATAAAAAAATAAATAAAAACAGATTATTTACCCAAAAGTCCTATATTTTTTTAATATATAATAATTAACTAAGCTTTCGACTAAAAATTAGTCATCATCAGAGTTTAACAATATAAAATATGAAATTAAAAAAAAATTACAAAACTACTTCATATTGCGCCATGGTATGGTTTTATAAGCTAACCAATATTAAACCATACCAAGGTTCAATATGAAGTAGTTTGTGAAATTGTGTTTTTTTATTTTATATTTTATATTGTTAAACTTTGATGATGACTAGTTTTTAGTCGAAAGCTTAGTTAATTATTATATATTAAAAAAGTATAGGACTTTTGTGTAATTAATCTGTTTTTATTAATTATTTATTGAATTCATAGAGTATAATATAATATTATAAACAACCATAAATTAAAATTATATAAAACAAAGAAAATATGAAATAAATTGAAACTAGAAAAGTTGTCAACTCTGGTAGGTCTCCCCACCACTCCAATGGCGCGAAACCTAAAGAATTCAACTCTAGGACACTGTAGGGTTTAAGCATAAAAAACAAAATTAGAGAACGAGATGATTCTATGATAATAACTTAAAAAAGTTTAAAAAAAAATTATGGTAAGGAGGGGTTAGTTAAAGAGCTGCCTCTAAAGACCAGCACCAAGTTCATCCCTACTCTATTTGTCACAATCATATACCTTATGAGGTTCTATACTTATTATATTCTTTATAATAAGTAGAACAATAATAAATTATTAGCCTAAACTTTTTGGGAAAATAAGAAAACTTAACAGTGGCATAATAAATATTGGGTTGAGGAATAATTCATGAGCGTTTTTTTCAAATTTAAAAATGCACGCAGAAATAAAATGCATCGGCAAAATGTTTTATGTTGTTTGAAAGAGAATGTTTTGCTCTACAAGATAGTGTGTTTTGATTTGTATTTTATTTTTTTTTTGTATTTTCAGATCATTAAAATGGAATGTCAAGTGGACAAAACTGAGCATTTTCGACACCATTTGCTTTTTGCATTTAATCGACGTGTTAAGGCCGCCGAAGCTGTTCGTGAGATTTGTGCTTTGTATGGAGAAGGAGCAATGCCTGAAAGTACCCCGCCCGCCGTTGGTTTTCGTGCTCCAAAAATGGGAATTTTGACCTAAAGGACGGATCACACACCAGTCGACCAATCCACGTCAAACGACTTGCGCCAAGTTTCTGAACCTTGCCCATTGAGTGAAGGTGGTTCACCACAGTTTTTTTATCACAATCCATCTGCTCCGCCAATTCTCTGGTCGTTTGACGTGGATTTTCGTGAAGAAGATGATTCAATCGCTCTTCGTGGAACTCAATTGGTCGACTGGTGTGTGATCCGTCCTTGTGGTCAAAATTCCCATTTTTGAAGCGCGAAAACCAACGGCGGGCGGGGTACTTTCAGGCATTGCTCCTTCTCCATACAAAGCACAAATCTCACGAACAGCTTCGGCGGCCTTAACACGTCGATTAAATGCAAAAAGCAAATGGTGTCGAAAATGCTCAGTTTTGTCCACTTGACATTCCATTTTAATGATCTGAAAATACAAAAAAAAAATAAAATACAAATCAAAACACACTATCTTGTAGAGCAAAACATTCTCTTTCAAACAACATAAAACATTTTGCCGATGCATTTTATTTCTGCGTGCATTTTTAAATTTGAAAAAAACGCTCATGAATTATTCCTCAACCCAATACTTACTACAATTATCTATTACAATAGTAGTATAATATAATAGTGCCATCATCAGCTTCATTTTAAAGTTAAATCGAGCCTAATATACAATCAATACTAAATTAAAATGTTATGAATATTTTATTAAACATAAATGTTATTGGGTTTCCTTTTTTACTTATTTCTTGATTTTGTTTTAAAATTGGTCCAACATATGTTGATAAAATGTCATCATAGTTATTGTTGGGTTTATTATCCATTCTGAAACCAATTTAAGTTCTAATGCATAAGGTACTTATAGGTTTCCTTCTATTAAAGATGTTATAAATGATGATATAAAAAGTAAAATATGATGGTTAAAATTCAGTATAAAATAAAAAGATAGTAGTAATTAGGTATTTTAAATAATTGAAATAAATTACTAATAATAACATTATTGATTTGTCCTTGGATTGTTTCTTTAACAATTCTTACCAAGTCACTACTCCTACATTATTCATACAATTATTTGTTGTTGTATTACTCAATAAAAATGCCAAAAAAATAAATAAAAGGTAATTGAATTTGTTTTAATTTTAAAATGATTATATAATCATACTTTGTTCACACACTGGGATTGGCGTGGGATTCAACACCGTGTTCTACGGTTTGTTCACACAGTCTTTTTCACTGTGAAAAATGAGTTTCGGGGTTGAACCCCTTGTTCAATTCTGGGGGGAGGGGTTGAACCCCTTGCCAAAGCCTGCGTCTGAACGAAGTAATAGTCATGATTATGGTGTTTGTGTTTCAGCCTCATGATCTCCATGAAAAACTGAGTGAGAGTGAAAAACTGATGAAGGTTATGTCAACAACCTGGGAAGAAAAACTCATTAAAACTGGTACTACTTCATTTTGTATTTTATTGATTTAAGTTTATCTGATTTTCATTTGTGTGTCAAATGATGGCATCACAGTTAAAAAATGCAATGTATGCCTCAATGTATCTTAAGGTCAACTTGAGTATAACACACGGTTTCAATTAGTTAGCAGCGTGAAAAAATAGTGTCTAGAAACCAATAAGGTTAGCCTGATATGAAATTGTGGGCATGGTTTAACATCTAGGAGTAACCTTATTAGCTCCCTCCCATAATTACTTTTCCTCATTTATGCCGTAGGTATTTATGCGATATTCGAGAGTAAGATGAGTTACGGTATTCTGGTGTGGGAGCATGTCAATTTAGAGGAAATACTTAAGAAGCAAAAAAATTAATAAGAATGATAGCTGGAAAAGATCGATATGAGCATTGCAAACCTCTCTTTAGAGAACTTGAATTACTTACAGTTATCAATTTATATATTTATACATGTCTGAAGTATGTAAAAAGTAATAGCAGTCAATTTAACACTCATGAAGAGGTTCACAGTTACGACACTCGGAATAGAAGGGATTTGAAAGGAAGTAGCCACCGACTAAATAAATCTAAAGTAGGATTTGGCCATTTAGTAATTAAAATGTACAATAAGTTAAACGATGATGTTAAAAGCCAGGAAATTGACAAATTTAATAAAATAGTCAAGGACTACTTACTTGATAATCCCTACTATAGTTTAAATGAATTTTTCAAAGATAACAAAAAAGCTATATTCAAAATCTAGAAGTGAAGATTGTATTGTATGTAATGACGAATGTATACCCCAAAAAGGGTCTTAAACATAATAAAGATTTTATTTTATTTATCAATTATTTATTATTTAGGAAAAGTATTGTTTATGCAAAAAAATCCGAAACCGGCATGTCACCGGAATTATCTGTTTCAGGTGTTTTAAAGGCCTCCTGAGTGGTTCTTGCAAAGTTGTCTGTCTGTGTGTGTGTGTGTGTGTGTGTGTCTGTTATCATTGTAGCTCCCAGTGTATAGTGTATGCTAGAGAGTTGAAACTTTGTACAAAAAACAGTTTACCGCTGTAGTTGTGCTATTTGGATAATATTATTTTTATGAAGTCATTAATGGCAGCGAAAATGTCAAAAAATCATAAAACTCGGAATTCAGAGGGAATCCGATGTGATGTGGAAAAGTTCTGAGATATCCCGTAGCCAATTTTTTTTATTCCTTCCATTAATTGGTTAAAGAAGTTGTGTATAATTTTGTGTTTACTGTACAAAAAATATTTATATTTTAGAGCAAGTGCAGCATGACAGACAAGAAGCTCTGGAAAACATGGGAATATCAGTGCAAGCCTCAGGTATCAAGGTAGAAAAGAATAAATTCTACTTGGTCAACCTCAACGATGACCCTTCTCTCAACGAACTCCTTGTTTACTACATGAAGGAACGAACTGTGGTAGGATCAGGTCGAGGGGCCGATATCCAGCTCGGAGGACTCGGAATCCAGCCTCAACACTGTATATTGCTCATCGAAGATGACTCTAGACTGTATCTATGCCCGTGTAACGATGCTAAGAACTTTGTTAACGGAACCCCTGCCACTCATAAAACTCTTCTACACAATGGCGATAGGATACTTTGGGGTCATCATCATTTCTTCCGTGTCAACTGTCCTAAAATTCCAGGTAACCGTTCATGTTTGATATCAGTATCCTTTGTTACTAATTAATGAGTTTCATAAGAGACTATTTGAAAATGTTTTTGAATTGCTATATCTTAAAGTATTACATATAAAATAATCCACGCCATGTAAAATAATAATATTATTAATACCACGCTTTATTTTAATATGACAAGTAATATCACAAAGAAGCTATAAAAAAATAGCGAAAAAAAAATTAATAACTTAAACACTAATAAAGGTAAGAAAGAACCCAAATGATTAAAAAACTATTAACAACTATAACAAAACAAAGAAGCTGTGTTTTGTTTTGTTTTATTTATTTTAGTCTGACCATGTTAAAAATTTTAAATTTTATCTAGTTTTTAATAGTTTTTTAATCATTTGGATTCTTTGTTACCTTTATTAGTGTTTAAGTTATTAATTTTTAGTGTGTTGTTATTGATGTAAGGTTAAACTTAAAACATTTTGTGATAATGCCTGAAGATGACTACAGAGCTAGTTGAAACAAGTAATATCAATATTTTTTGTTGGATCATTAAAGATAACAGCTTTGAGTAAGATCAGTTCCTGGATTGGTGACCCCTGGAAATTAAAGGAATGTATTCACCAAAGTGAGTCCAAGACTAAAGACTAAATTTGGAGATTTTTATAATCTAAGTGCGAGCAAAGCAAGAGTCCGAATAGACCAAGAGCCCAGGGGTGTTTTGTTAATAAAAAGTGTAATGGCTGGAATCAGTCTCAATTTTTTGTAAATACCTTTCTGAACAAGGATCTGCAATTCTGCCGACTCGTATCGGATGGGTGTCCCAGGCAGAACGCACTTTAGGGGTCAAAGGTTCTGCCTGGGACACCCATCGCGATACGAGTTTGCAGAATTGCAGATCCTTGTTCAGGAAGGTATTTATGAAAAATTGAGACTGGTTCCAGCCAATATTACTCTGTTTGTTAACTTGGGTGGTAAATTTGACCTGTAAAGTGCGTTCTGCCTGGGACGCCCATCCTATACGAGTCGGCAGAATTGCAGATCCTTGTTCAGGAAGGTATTTACAAAAAATTAAACCCGTTTCCAGCCATTACACTTTTTATTAATGAAACACCCCTGGGCTCTTGGTCTAGAACAGTGGTTCCCAACCAGGGGTCCTGGGACCCCTTGGGGGTCCCAAATGAGTTTTTAGGGGATCCCGGGAGCAATTTTACAAACTATATTGTAAAAATAAAAAAAAAATAGATTTTTCTTTCTTATGTGTGTGTAACTTCAATAAATAATTAAATTATTAATTATATATGAATTATTTATATACTGATTAGAGTTAGAATTTTTATTTAATACTATCCGTTCCCTATGAGTATAAGTTATAAATTATATTAAAAATAAGAATTATATTGAAAATCTTTATATCGTCTTTTGGTATTTACCTTGCCTTTTATAATAATAATAACAAATTAATATATATATATATATATATATATATATATATATATATATATATATATAATATATATATATATATATATATATATATATATATATATATATATATATATATATATATAGCAAGGGGTCCGGGAAGTAGTTCAAAATATTTTAGGGGTCCCAAGTATAAAAAAGGTTGGGAACCACTGGTCTAGAAGTTGTGAGAATTAGCCTTGGGAATCCTATGTGGATAAAAAAGTTCATTTTGTACCCGAGTCCTGCCTTATACAATTGTTTGTCTCGTTAAAATGTTTTGATATATGATTACAGGGAGCTCAATGTGCAGTGAACCAAGTACACCAGCTCATAATATAGATTATAAGTTTGCTAGAGAGGAATTCATGAGGAATGAACTTAGTAATGACCCCATACAGACTGCCATAGCTAGGATTGAGAGACAGCATGAGGAAGACAAACAAGGTATCCCACGTTATGTTATATTTACTTGCTTCCAAGGTTGAACAGTTAAACATATGTTGTTGTTGTTGTTAATTTCAATTAATGTCCATAACTTAATATGCGGACTAACGAACCTGTAAAGTTTTTTGGTTATTTTGGTTTAATTATTCTAATATTGGTGTTAATAATTTTATTAATTTTTATTTTTGTGTTGTTTAAATGGTGATGATGTTGCTTTATTCTGAAGGAGTGGCTTTTCTTCTGATTTAGCTCCTGGTTCTTCAGCTTGAGTTGTAGTTTATTACCATTTGGTTACCATCCAATATTAATTAATTTTTGATTGATTATAATTTGATTTAATTAGTTAATTTAACTCTACACAATAAACATACAAGAATATTTATCTTACTAAGCTACTTTAAGAATGTTCACTGTTAAGTAATGATGTCATAGGTAATATCAATTCACTAAAATTAATTCATTTTATATTCATTTGAAAATGAAAGAACTTATTAAATACAATATATTTAAGCTTTTAGATATATAAAGTTGTCAAGGAGTCCTTTAATGAAGTTTAGGATTAAGATCAATATCGTGTGATATTTTGTCAGATTCAAAAATTATAAAATTAGCTTAAATTATTTATTTGTTTTTTACTTAAGGATAAAAGGGGTCTTGTCCTGTGCACCCTTTGGACACCATTTAGGCTTGGGGTTTGCATGGTCATTATTTGGTTCCTTCCTAACACCGTTTGTGTATGATTACTATACTATATATGTACAATATTTACTATATATACATTCCCTATACAAGCGCCTGACCGACATAAAACAGACATGATAATAAGCAGAAATTAAAGAGAAATTGTTACAACTTTAAGCTGTAAAAGATGTTGCAGACAAGTTATTTTGACTGGATTAAAATAATCCAGTTAAACATATGTTAACTTGCATGGCCCCTACTGCACAAATTTATTAAAAGAAGTTAGAGAGTAAAATCAATAAAAAAACACATTTGTCTACATAAATAATAAAAAATACAAATTATTTATATGTATAAAATAAAAGTCTATCCTTATCAATAGAAAAGCTTTGAGACACTGATGTGGTCATCATCAGTGCCAAACCTACTTCAATGTATTAACATAGTGTTGTTACAAAATAATATATTCTAATAAAAACTAGCTGTAAGGAAAAGATCATAAAAATATTAATTTATTTTAAAAATTATCATTTTTTTTAATATTTCATCATTATTTATTCAAATATTCATAAAAATATTATACAGTCATTTACAAACTTCTATATATTACAAGAATCTTTAAATAATGAAATTATTTCACGTACATTTGAATTTACTATTTATAAGCATTTTTGTACCATAAAACTAATT
This sequence comes from Microvelia longipes, assembly GCA_018340805.1. NCBI lineage: Eukaryota > Metazoa > Arthropoda > Insecta > Hemiptera > Veliidae > Microvelia > Microvelia longipes. Next base: position 41,461,963 of record JACMZG010000022.1, on the reverse strand, counting down.
TTTCTATAATGAAAATAATGTGGAGAAGTGAAAATAAAGAACCATCCCGCAAACTTTCTATGAACTAATAATTTGTCGACCAGTTTGAGATTTGGCATATATGTAATATATATATATATATATATATATATATATTATATATATATATATATATATATATATATATATATATATATATATATATATATATATATATATATATATATATATAACCTAAATATGTTTCGTTTCATTATCAGCATTAGTTTAATATTTATCAAAGTTGAAAATAAGCAAGGGAACAAAAATTTACTTTTCGCCCTACTCTTCAGTACAAACAGTTTGACATTTGCTTGGAAATCTAAAGATTCACTATTTGAATGGATCTTGGAAACATTTGTTTTTATCCTTTTACTATAAATCATGGTGTTTATTAATAATTTTAGCTAATCAATTTGTATGTTCTTTGCTTCTGTTTTCTTATGTTTCAATAGAACTGTAATGTTTAAACAAGAAAAAACATACCATATCATATAAAAATGAAAATGGTGTCACCATCTTCCTTACCTTATCTTTATCCTGATTTAGGGACACTGGAACTTTTTATTTTTTGAATAGCCAAGCAAAGCGATGAAATCTGACAGAGATAATATTTATATTTTTATTTCACTAATGTTTTTATTTCTTGGAAGGCATTCTTTAAAACAAATAAAAAATAAGTGTTGTCTTTAACCTAAAAGCAAAGATAGATTAAGTTGACAATAATGTTTATTTTTTTATACTTTCAACCCTATAAAACCTTCATGGAGAAGGGTTAAATGATTTTTTTTTTAATTTTTTTTTTTGATAAATAAATATTATTATTATTTAAGTTTTGTTAAACTGAATAACCTATTTTTTCACGTACGCAACTTTGACTCTGAGTAGCCGGAGTGTCTTATGACTTTCGACTAATTGAAAAATAGTGAAGCTTAGATCCATATTTTTTTTGTTTATTTGACGGTCTAAGTAAAAAAAAGTGAACCAAAATAAAAAATAATATGTTTATTTTTTTGTATTTCAGTTGCCCTGGAGAAGCAAAGGTTAGAGTATGAGAAGCAATTTCAACACCTGCGCAGTATTCTTTCTCCATCGACCCCTTACTCTCCGTACATGCCTTCGTTTGATTTTCATCAGCGTAAAACTCCCTCCACCCCCACCACACATAACAACCGCCTAGAGAAGTGGGCTCACCAGCGCAATGAAATGTTCAAACGGAGTCTAACCAAACTCAAAGCAGATCTAGTCAAAGCCAATATGTTTGTTAATGAAGCTAATTTCCTTGCTGAAGAGATGAATCGACAAACTAAGTTTAGCGTTACTCTTCAAATACCCCCTGCTAATTTAAGTGCTAATAGAAAGGTAAATAAGTTTATAAATCAAGTATTTTTGACTGATTTGATGTGAGATGATAACGAGAGCCACCTTTTGAAACCCTATCATTGTAAATCTAGACAGTGTTAAATAAAAACAGTTTCACTTACCAAGCTTTTTGGCCTAATCTTAAATAGTGATCTGAAATTTAAAGAACACGTGGACATAGTCGTTAATAAATTAAACTGCACTTACCACTGACTACGTAAGCTTAAACATTTTAATACAGTAGAAGTTTTACTTATGATTTATTACAGCTGGATTTACCCTTATATGGCATGGGGCACTTCTAGTGAAGCTTACAGGGTTCTCATTTTATAAAAAAGGTTAATTCGTCTGATATATATAGCATTGGCCCTCGAGAAACAGCTAGAACTAGTTTTATAAAGCATAAATTGTTAACCTTACCTTGTATCCTAACCGCTAAATCCTGTAAATCCATTCGACAGTTCCCTGACAAATTTCTATCTCACACTGACATCCATAGAATTATTACCAGAAACAAATGTAACCTATATCCTCCTTACTGCCGTATAGCTCACTTTCAACAGGCTCCTTAAAATCTTGCAATAACCATTTACAATCACTTGCCCCCCACTATCAAATCTATCGAGTCCTACAAATGTTTCTCCTCCCACTTAAAGTTGTTCCTAGCTTCCCTAGCTCCTTCCACCCTACAAGACTACCTTGCCCGTCCTCACTCCTATAATTACTTTAAAATAAAATGAAATAATGTATGTCTAGTTGTTAAGTTTATTGTGTAGTGTGTATTTAATATTTTTTTAAATTTCATATATTTTTATATGTATATTTTATAACGACGTGTTACATCCTTATATGTGGCTTTGGTAATAAACAAAAATAAATAAATAAAATTTAAACAATCATTTACGTTATGTAATCATAAATGTTTACTTCATTTACCCTAAATGGCGTAATCATTCAGCATTTGATAAACAAATGCTGAATATGATTTTTAATGAGCAATTTTGTATGATTACCAGTGGAGTTGTTCATATTAAAAGAATAAAAAAAATTATCTCTCCACAAAACTATTAATTTATTCAAAGCCTCTACAAATGATTAAAAATAATAAAAATTAAAAACAGTTAAAATTTATTAAAAAAAAAACAAGTCACAAAACAGTAAAGACCAGTATCTTAATTGCTTTGTGACTTGTTTTTTTAAAATAAATTATAACTGTTTTTAATTTTTATTATTTTTACTTATTTGTAGAAGCACTGATGATGGCCTCATGTTAGATTGAATAATAAATTAATTGTCTTGTGGAGGGATTCTTTTCTTCGTTTCTTTCATTTTACTTTTTTCATTTTACTTTACTTCACTGCCTTGTTAAATAAAGTAATATCTTTCTTCTTTGTTTTAATTTTGCAGAAAGGTGGTTTTATGAGTGAGCCTGCCATTTTAGTGAAAAGAGCTGGTGTTGGATCTCAAGTCTGGTCTATGGAGAAATTAGAAAATAAGTTAATAGATATGAGAGAGATGTACAGCGAGTGGAAGACTGAACCTGGATTGAATGACTCTACTCAGGTAAAATTATTGTGATTTGTGTTTGTAGTAGTAGTTACAGTCTATCGTTTAGTTTAAAAATCTTGACAGGTTAGTTTAGACACCACTCATTCTTAAGAAAAAAAAATCCCTGTATAAAAGGAGCAGGAAAAAACTATGTAAACAAATCAGGTTATTTTACCCGTATTTTCCTGGCAATGTTTTTTTTTACATTTCTTTTGTGTAGTTTTATTTTAAAATAGCATTTTTAAGATTAATTTTAAAGTAGTTTTCAAAACGATGTAATCAAAAGAAGAACCATAAACAAAGTGAACGATTGCCGGGAAGAAGGTTTTTCCCTACAGCGGTTATTGTGGTTGGGATTTTTTTTCTCTTTTTAAGTGAGTTGTTGGCAGCGGCTTCTTTGATTGGTCAATCCCCAAAATACTTATGACCTTGGGGATTTTTAAACTAAACGATAGACTGTAGGCACCCTAGCTAAATGTAAATTTTAATTTAATTTTATTCTTCAGACTACTTAGCATGACATATGTAATATATTTTTATGTAAAATATTCATAAGTATCCTAAGGTTTTTATTTCTTTTTTTAGATTAACACATAAATATGGCCAGTGTTGTTCAGTGAAAATAAAAAATAAAAATAAAGCAAAATATTGGTATAATGAAAGTCTGATGACATTATGCGTGTTAGGTTCTCCATTATGTTTAAACTCTATTTGGGACAAGTTGTCCCCCTGCCCATCTATTTTCCTTGAAAATGGTGACAACACACTGTGGAAATAACCAAGCATTTTTCTATATAATTTTAACGATATTCTATGTATAGCACAATACATAGAATATGTATATTAATATGGTATATGGTATACATATGGTTATATTAATATAACCACATGTATAGCACAAGAAATAAAAATAATTTACTCATAAATAGGCTAGAAAAGTCCAGAGTAGGGCAAGGTATTCTAGGAATTAAGTTTTTTAATGCTATTAAACCTGAAATAAGAAGTATGCCTTTGGAAATATTTTGTAAAAAATTAAAAAGCTTTTTATTCAAAAATCCATTGTACTCAACAGAAGATTATTTTAAACTGGATTTTTGTGATATGTAAATAATTGTAATTTTTTTTATGTATATATAAGTATCTTTATAATTTTTTTGACATTTGTATATACAGTGAATGTATCTCCACAAATAAAACATTTTATTATTATTATTATTATTATGATTGTAGGAAAGACAGGAATGTGATGAGTCAGTAGGAGACAGGAGGGATCCGTTCTACGAAGCTCAGGAGAAATCAATACTCATAGGTGTAGCTAATTTATTTCTAGAATCTTTGTTTCATGATGTGAGATTGGACTATCACACGCCTATCATAAGTCAACAGGGAGAGGTCGCTGGGAGGTTACAGGTATGCCAACCATTCCTGATGAAATCGAATAATTAATTATGTTTGTTCTTTGTATAAAAATATGTAAAAAAATTCTCAGAATTAATTTATTTAAAACTCATAGTGTGTTACACCAGCAGGGATATAAACAAAAACTGTATAAAAAATACTTACATATTATTTAAACAAAACTTGCTTCGATCTCTACTTTGTTTATAATAATTACAGTAAAAAATGGCTTGCTTCACTTGTCAAACTCAAACTCAAACTCAAAAAATCCTTTATTGCCACAAATGAAATAAAATTTACAATCATTAATTATACATATTAGACAAAAAAATATACATATAAATAAATTTACAATTAAAATCGATACTGTCGTAAAAGGTTTGAAGGGCAATCCCACAAGTAAAAACTGTGTGTGGGGGATCACTAAAGAATAAATATAAGTATCGGGAGGAAACAGAACAATTAATAAAAGAAAAATACAGAAGTTAAAATATTATAATTAAAAAGAAAACTAAAGAATAAATTAAAAAATATATATATATATATATATATATATATAATATATATAATATATATATATTATATATATATAATATATATATATTATATATATATATATATATTATAATATATATATATATATATATATATATATAATACATAAGATCAATAGAGACAAAAAAAGAAATTATAATGTATTAGACTAATAAAATTATAAATTACAATAAAGTACTATGAAATCAGTTGGTTAGATCATTAATAATATAGTTGTTAAGATTTATTATTTTGGATAAAAGAGTCACATCGGGGTTAAATTTGAAAGTTTTGATCCATTGTGTTTTTTATTTTAAATTGTTTTAAAGGAATAGTTTTTAATGAATTAGGACTATTGTTGTAGAGCATTATTCCGTAATGGTACATGGAATTGTGTTTCAAAGATTTTTTACAATGGTTAAGTGATAGGTTATTAGGACTGCAATTCATTCTAGTTTGATAAGAATGTGAAGCTAACTGAAACAGATTAATATTTTTGTGGAAGTATATTAAAGTTTTAATAATTAGATTATGTTCCAGAGTTATGTAATTAGGATCTGAAAAAGAGAGCTTCGGTACCATAGTCCCCTGGGTTTATTTAAAATAATTTTTATTACTGCTTTTTGTAGTATAAAGATTTTATTAAAATTTATTGTCACATTGCTTGTATTATATAAGCAATGTTAACTAAAGTAGCTTACATTAATAATTAAAAAAGGCTTGCTTCAATTGCTAGATTGCTCCTATTAATAATAATAAAATACTAATTAGAAGCTTCCTTGGCTCGCTAGATGGCTCATTTTAATAATAATGAAATACTAATGACAGACTTCCTTGGCTCGCTAGATTGCTCATATTAATAATAAGGATATACTAATAAAAGGCTTCCTTCGCTCACTAAATTGCTCATTTTAAAAATAATGAAATACTAATGACAGGCTTCCTTAGCTCGCTAGATTGCTCATATTAATCATAAGGATATACTAATAAAAGGCTTCCTTCGCTCACTAAATTGCTCATTTTAAAAATAATGAAATACTAATGACAGGCTTTTTTAGCTCGCTAGATTGCTCATATTAATCATAAGGATATACTAATAAAAGGCTTCCTTGGCTCGCTAGATTGCTTATATTAATAATAAGGATATACTAATAAGAGGCTTCCCTTGCTCTCTAAATTGCTCATTTTAATAATAATGAAATACTAATAAGAGGCTTCCTTGGCTCGCTAGATTGCTCATATTAATAGTAAGGATATATTAATAAGAGGCTTTGTTCGCTTGCTAGATTGCTCATATTAATAATAAGGATATACTAATAAGAGGCTTGGTTGGCTGCTAAATTCCTCATAATAAATATAGTCCAATACTAATAATAGGTTTGCTAAATGGCTTATAATGATAATAATATAATACTAATAAGAGCCTTACTAGGATGTGCAGATTAATATGAACATATGGTTAATCATGTGCCCTGATCTGAAGTCTGTTTACCTGTACCTATAAATTGTAATTGATAGAACTTTCATTTACTAATAAATATTTGTATAGAAATAATTATTATATAGTTGTTGTTGTAGATGTAGTTGTGTTTGTGTTTATCAGGTAGAGTTAAGTAGGATATCAGGTAGTCTTCCTGAGGATAGGATATGTGAGGCTGCTTCTGAGGGCTCTACAGACAGTTCAGGTCATGATGAGGAAACACCGACGCATCTTACAGTCAAGGTATGTAATTCTATATCTTATAACTTACCCATGTTATTTTCATACTTCCAAAATCTCCTCTCTATTAGTCATAAAAGCTTTGAAATAAAATTTTAGCTTCACTAAAATTTTAAACCAGTTGAAATTAATAAAATTGCCAATATTTAGTTAGCAGTTGATCCTCAAGGATTTTTAACATTTTTCTGGTCTCCTCAGGACCAATCTTTGATTGCCCGACAAATAGTGATTTTTTTTATTGAAGATCTTAAGGAACTTCAATTCAATGAGATTGTTGTAAGTTTGGCAATACTATTGGGGGGGGGGGGGGTGATAAAAAAAATAAATCTAATGATCATAGAGGAATATATAGTACTACAGAGAGACAAACTAGATAGGGGATTCCTAGTCGGTCCACTCTTCAGACAGTTTATGGACAAGGAATTAAATCAGGTCCGTCAGGTGTCACTTCAAGCGGATTTCCCCGGAACTTTCTAGTTCCGGGGAAATCCGCTTGAAGCGTTATCAAGTTCGATAACCTTGATCTCCCCCAACTACAACACCTGTCACATTCCTGAAAGAACAGATGTTGTTTCCCGCTTTTTTTATATTATCAACTATGTATCACTTTCATAAAAAGTAATATGACATCGATCCTTGGTTTTAATAAAATTACGACCACGATAAAATTTGACATAGAATTAATTAACATTTAAACACATTTTAACATTAATAACTTGGTTTATTTTCACTGAAAAAATAATAAAATAATTTAAAGCCGTTGTTCATATAACGTAATATTATCGTAAATATGTATTTATTTATTTGGCTGATGGCGGGTTGTTAGTTTATTATTGCGTTAAGTTATTTAGTGTTGCGTAGTTTAAGGCTATCCCGCTGCAACGGTGGATAGCATCGTCGCTATTGGTCGTAGAGCATTAAAATTTTGTACACTTACTCTACAACTAATTATCTTTTATCTCTCTAATTATCTTGATATCACGCTTAGAAGTACCATTTTTACTCTTCATTCAGGAAAAAGTAAAACGTTACGTCACATTTTATGTGTCTAAATAGAGTGTTAACCAAATTTGACGCGATTTGGGCCATTATTATCGCTGCTACGTGAGAACTAAGGGGTAGAAGAGGGCAGTGACAACACACACTCACACGCGTAGGGCGCCATTATGACCGAGAGTGCCTTGCTTTATTTTGACCTCCGGGACCTTCCTTTTTCCTTATCTCTTTCTTACTGTTTACTAAAAACTACTCTTTGACTTCTAAAAAAATTCTTTTAGACCTTCACATTTACTTTTATAAAACTACATTTAATTGTTTAAATGGATATTTTATATATATTATTATTATCAATTTTAAATTAATTAATGAATAAACCGTAATTGTATTGATTAAAAAAATTAATACACAATCATAATTTGTAGACATAATTTTATTATTTACTAAACATAATTTTATTAATTATTTAATTAATAAATATGAATTCATTAATTATTTAATAAATTAACCTAAAATCAAAAATAATTAAAATATAATCCTTAATTTTATTGATTATAAATAATACACATTAATTTTATTAAATAATAATCGTTATTTCTGCCTCCGACGCCGAAGGTCCGGGTTCGACGCCCGGGATGTGCTCTCAGTTTTTATGAATTGTAATATTGTAAAAATAGTCTCGTCAACCTTTAATTCATTTTTGAAGCATGTTGGATGCGATAGCACCCGAGGCCCTAAACTGGCATTTTATTGATAAATATTTTTAGGGTTTCGAAGATAATTTTCGAAATTTTGATACTTTCTGTCACGTGTCTGTCGTTCTGTTTGTCAATCACCTAAATCTCTTGAACTAATAACAGCTAGAGACTTGAAATTTGGGTACACATTACAACTTATCATGGAAAAATACAGCCAGTTATGTTAAATACGCAGTTTTGCGATTCATGCGCACAATCGCCAAAATGCGAAACATTTTTGGAAAACATCGATTGGGGTATCAAATTGTAGGTATTGATGAGAAGGTTATAAACATGTTGTCGCATTTTCAAAATGGCGGCATTATATCCTTCAAAAATATAAAAAAACACCAAAAATGGTCCCCCCCCCTATCTAACCAAGAAGGGGTGATCCTAAAAATTTAAAAAAAAAATGAGATGGGGTAAACTCTCTATAAGCCATAGAAATTCTTCGGTCAAATAGATTCAAAAGTTAATTTTAGCAGTTTAAAATTGCACACTCGCAATTAATTTTTTACTTTTCCTTACCTGCACGGTAGTATATAGGAAAAGTTATGTGTTTGCATCAAAATTCTGAACCGAATTTCACCAGAGCTATCTTTTTTCAGGTGTTTTTAAAGACTATTTAAGTGGTTTTTAGCGAGTTGTCTGTATGTGTGTGTGTCAGTTATCATCGTAGCTCCCAGTGTGTTTATGCTAGAAAAGTTGAAATATGGTACGAAAATCAACCTCCAGGTCTAGTTGTGCTTTCCGGAAGGTAAATTTTTAATGACGTCATTAACCGCCATTAATGACTCAACAACAATTTCAAAAATCATAAGAACACGAAAACATTATCGGATCAAATTAAAATTTAATACGCATGTAGTCCTATGTAAGACATTAAAGAGCCAAGTTTCATCTAGTTATCAGCATTAGTTAAATTTTTATCGAATGACATACATACTTAACTTTAAAAAATTATTAAATATAATAAAAATTATAATTTTGGATGAAATTTGGTACGAATGTACCTCTTGTTATGATTAAAAATCGGGTACGGGGTACCTCGGAACTTTTCCACACCCTTCGGACTCGCTTCGCTCGTCCTCAGAATAGGATGGTTATACTAATGGCCTAGAGTTTATGTACTTCAGACTCGCTTCGCTCGTCCTCAGAATAGGATGTTTAGCAAATGGCCTTTTTACTTAAATGGGTTTTTTAAACTTCCGAGGTACCCCGTATCCGTTTTTTTCTATATTTTTAACAATAATAATTTAATTAGTATAAAAAAAGCATACAAGAGCGTTAAACTTCGCATAATCTTAAATGAGTAAAAGTTCCGATTTTTCCTCGGTATTATTAAATTATTTAAATTTTTGGCGAAAATTTGTAACCTTGGCAAATGTAAACAAGCTTTTACGTTTAACAAAAGTGCCACACTAATTAATAATTAAGTTCGCTTATAACTTTTTTTAACTAATTAGTAGATTTTGATCGGAGTTTTATATATTTGTTTCTAATTTTTGCGGTTCCAACGACGTGTTATATTGTCACACATGTATACTTTTGGCATTAAGCGTCAAAATTTTAAATTCAAAAGTAATTATTTCAAAATGGCGGCCAATATCAAACTAAATTTGGAATATTTCTTTGTCATATTGAGAGGTATATTCCTACCTAATTTTAAGTTCATCGGGTCATTTTTCGATTTTTTTAAAATTTTTGCTGGCTAAGCAAATAGGGTGACATATACAATTTGATGCTTAGGATTGGCTTAGATATACCAGTACACTGCAAACCTCTATTCATATTTTTAGTGAATTTATTTTTTAATGCTACCTTATATATTAAATCAAAATGAGGCTGATTTTTTAAAAAATAAAGTCATCATAGTTATAGTACTAGGTCCAAACATTTGCTGCCAGTACAATGCACAGGCTAATAAGTCCCAATTTTGGGCATTCAGTGTTAGTATTAAGTTATTTAATAAGTAGATATACTAGTCAAGTTACCTTTAAGAATTTTAAAAAGCAGTTAAAGGAATTCTTATTAAAGAATCCTTTTATAATATTACTGATACCTGTCTCTAAAACGGTGATTACTATCTAGTCATGTTGTCTTGTCGTCTTGTTTGTCTGTTATATTTATTATGTATTTTTTTTCTTAAATTATTTCATTCACTAGAATATTAATTTTAATAGTTTTTATGATTATTTAACTATTATTTGTAATGACTATGCTTTTGTCATAATTTTTTTTCATTATGTACACCCAAGCAAATAAAGACTTATTTATTTATTTGATATTCCGGGCAGCACAACTAGATCCAAAAGACTGATTTTTTGTACCAAGTTTCAACTATCTAAGCATAAACATAGTGGGAGTTAGGCGTAACACAGAAGACATGAAGCTGAATCGGTTCAGATGGTCCTAAAAACACCTGAAATGGATAATTCAAGTGAAATCTTGGGTTAAAATTTTTTGGGTGAAACCAATACTTTTCCTCATATACCTTCTGTATAAGAAGGTGAGAAAAGTAACATGTTACAAGTTTCAATTTAATAGGAACAGGTTATCTACTGTTTTTTCCGATCACTAAAGTTTAAGCACCATCGAGCGTTGATGCTGAGTATCGGCGACCATCTGGTTATTGTCCTTTCCGTCCAAAGCCATAAAGAACGATACCCCACTGACCCCTATAACCACTCCCCCTAATAATTACGGGAATGAGGTACCCTCGGATTTACGTATGTAATACGTATTTTCTCAAAACTTCCTCAATAATATATTGAATTTTACATAAAAACTGAGTTATTACTATTTTAAGTTGTACATATTATATACTGTAACTATGTATATAGGGTTGCATTTAATTGATAAATTAATTAATAAGAACAAACATGTGGCCACCCTTCGCCATTACTTTAAATATACGAGAAGTGCTCTAACAGCAAAAACGGTGGAGTTCACCAGAACTCAACCGGTTTGCTCTATCGCCACAAATTTTTTTAAAGGGTCATCCATATCACTGTCCCAGATCTGGGTGCTCAAAAAAGTAGATGTTGCTAATTATTTGCTATTGATACTCCTACCCTTGTGGACTTGTGGGAAACGGTAGGAGATCTGAGTTTATATAATAGAAATTGTTTGTTCCTTATGAGAGTACTTATCACCCTCCTTCTCTGGTGGACACTTTATATGAAAACACCTTTAATTGAAATAGTAATTTTTCATGCGCGGTTTTCAACAGCTCTGAAATGTTTTTACTCAAAAATTTAGCATCGATATTATGAAGTATATAAGAAAATGCTCACTTTTAGGAACGATTTTTAGGAACTTTAAAGAAGGAAATGAGCTTACAAGGTTGGTGTATGGAGGGGAAGGGACTCATAATATATACGTGTGTGTATGTATATTACAAAATACGAGATTTTGTGTTCCTAGACGTTTTTATGGGACACGATAACTTACGAACACTTTCTTTATATCAAAATAAAAGTGGTACAAAAGTCTATTGTTCATTGAAATATCTGAGAGGCATTATGAAGACCCACAATAATGTGGGTTTATTTAAACATTTCAAATCTTCAAAAGTGTTTAGATCGGCCTGGAATTTTGTACACATTGTGTTGTTAATTAAAATACTTCAAGTATTCAATGTACAAAGACTTTCACAAGTCGCAGTGCATAGAACATTACTTCTGCCCCTCCACACTAATAATAATCATAAATAATTAAAAAATTACATTTTATTATCAGTACTTGTCCGGTTTTATTGATTGACATTTAAAAACATATGTATAATCCCGTTTTTATGACTGATCGTCAAAACGGGATTTTATTTCATTATGGTTCAATACATTAAGCCCGGATTTCAAGTAGATCAATACTATATGAAAATCCGCATAATATACGTGGCAGTATGCTACTCTATGTATCACAGTAATATGACACAAGGCCAAAGGCTCTGCTTCACCTAATTTAATCACAAAGACCGATTGGCTCCTCTTTCAATTTTTCATTATCTTCGAGCTGACTGATTTATCCAACTTTCCGGTTGGGGGCCACTCGAGAGTGTTTTTGTTTCCAAAATTCGTTTAAGATAGAAGTCCTCAACTACATAAAAAATACGAAACCTTAATTTTCACCATATTTTTGCGGAACCTATATAATATTATAATGTGTGTGTGTGGTGTGTGTGTGTGTGGTGTGTGTGTGTGTGTGTTGTTGTGTGTGGTGTGTGTGTGTGTGTGTGTGTGTGTGTGTGTGTGTGTGTGTGTGTGTGTGTGTGTGTGTGTGTGTGTGTGTGTGTGTGTGTGTGTGTGTGTGTGTGTGTGTGTGGTGTGTGTGTGTGTGTGTGTGGTTGTGGTGTGTGTGTGTGGTGTGGTTGTGTGTGTGTGTTGGTGTGTGGTGTGTGGTTGTGTGTGTGTGCGGGTTGTGTGTGTGTGTGTGTGTGTGTATGTATGTGTGTACGTATGTATGCATAGCTTCATTCTTTCTTCTTTGAAAACTTCCGCTAAAAATAAATACAATTCATAACCTATCGAAGGCGAAAAGAATAAATTGACGTTAATACTTTATACACTCATTAGTAAAATAAAAGCATTAAAATAAACGGTTCAATTGCATCCAGCATGACATTAGCTAGGGGGTTGGGTGGGGGGGTCTTCTCCATTCAATCCATTGATTTCAAGCAAAAAATGCCCAGACAGAAGTCCATTAAGACAGAACCAAAATATAAAATAATTGACTTAAATATAGAAATAATTAAGTTGAATATCAATGACAAAAATAATTGAGTGAATATTAATATATAGTATTCAAAGCCATTATCATCGAAAATTCAAAGGCACATATTATGATTAAAGAAGAATAAATATATGCCTAGACAAAAAAATAGCTTGCCTTAAATAATTATCGTTTCTTATGACTGTGAAAATGTAAGGTAGAATCAAAAGATTCAAAAGGGCAGTTAGAAGTCCCTTGCCGTTTTTACGAGTGGGGTCTGGTACATAATAAAGTTGTGTTTTGACAACTTGATGATATCCGGCAACGCTCTGTAAAACTTCTTGTCAGTTGTTTACACCTATAGGTTCTTATAGCCGAGTTTAAAATTCTTGGAACTTTTTGTACAGTACTGACCTATAAATACTCCATCAATCTATATCTAATAATAGCTCTATAGTCTCTGGCACTGAAACCACAGTCCAATAAATACTAACTTTATTACCAACATAATATGGATATACTTTCGTATTGAAAACAAACTTTGTTTAACTTATTTATTAAGTAAAGGTATACACTTATACTAAATTTTAACATAATTGATTATTTTCTGATTTTTTAATAAAACGACACAAGTCTTTCGATAAAAATTGAATTAATGCTGATATTAAGATGAAACTTGGGAACATATGTTAGTCTAACACATGACTAAATTTGTGCAAAATTCAATGATCACATTATTTCCGCGTTTTATAAATTTTTCGCTTCGTTAATGACCGTCATAAAATATTTTCCTAATACTCAACTAAACCTGGATTTTGTACAATTTTCAACTCTCCTAGCATGAATAAAAAACCTGAAACGGAAATTCCGATTGTTCCAGATTTTTTGCAAACACAATACCCTCTCATATACCTACGGTATAAATGAGGACAAGTAAAGTATGGGTCTATTTTGAAATTTTCAAAAGTTAGGTGTCGTAGAGGCTATATGGGTGGGCCGCTACGCCCATATATGGACAATGCAAAAAAATAACTTAAATAGAGATTCCCAAATTTCAAAAACAATGTATCTCATACAGTAAAAAAATTAAAAAAGGAGCACTTGGATTCTGTATAAATACAGTAAACTGGTCACCAAAATATCTCGTAACCAGAGCCGATAAAACTTTTTCGGTAGCCCTTTACTGGCCATAAATGCGCAGGCACATCATGCATGGTTTTTAAGCGAAATTTTCTAAAAAATGAGCTTATGTTCCAGACTCTATTGTTATGAATTTTGCGACGTCATTAAACCGCAATAATACCCCCCACAAACATTTCAAAAAGAATTACAAAATCTTATAAATGTTTAGATTATGCTAAATGTTACAACATGTACTACCAGGGTATGGTTAACAAAAATAACCGTGTGGTGCCCGAGAGGCCGAAGGTCAATT